>JAHLSL010000036.1:1620483-1863210 GCA_025920805.1 Petroica traversi | reverse complement strand
TCATCCATAATTTTCTGATATTTCAAAAAAAGTGTAAAATACACCTCACACTGGCATTTGGAGACTGCTTGACTTGCTAAGCTTTTATTTTTTTACAACCAGCACTGACTTTTATTTGAAAAAAGAAAAAACAACAACAACAACAACAAAAAAAAACACCCCAAAACAACCCACAAAATGGTCAGATGTGATTAAAACTGGAAAGCACACAAAGATATTACAAAAAGCCTCAAAGCTTTGTTAGTCTTGAATGGTGATTTGTGAATTCAATGTTGGCAGCGCTGTTGCTGGACTGCTGCGCTGGGCACTAGGAGCTGAGAAGGAAATCCTGATAGGGAATTGCCAGCTGACTCCCAGTCACAAGCATGTACTGCAATTTCTCTATATATCCTCATAAATCAGATTTCTGATGCCTGTTTTGACATTTGGCACATAAACTGGGTGATAAAGCAATAAGAGTGAGGGTTCAGTGTTCAAAACTTTAATGAACTGGTATGCTCCAAAAGACAATTTAGTGAGAAAAGTTCCCGTATATGCAAGATGTAGGTCAAAGCTTGAAGAACTCTGTAAAGATTTATGCTCTAATAGACTCCACAGAAAGGTATAATGAAGGACAAAACCTGATTGCAGTGGGAAAGGAGGGAGAATTATCCACATGCAGGCATCCTTATTGCACATTTAAGCTCAGTGGACTAAAATGACCACAAATGCCAATGAAACATGGAGCCACAAATGCTTCAAGGCAAAGTCATAACACTGCATGAAAATACTTAATTTTCCTATAGGGAAGGCACCTTCATTCCCAGGCTCTGTAAATGAGTTGAAGCTGCTCTGAAGTCCAAGGCCCCAGTGAGAAAGTCACATTGTGGCTGAGGGAATTATGCTGTTTAGCTCCTTCTCTGTTCCCTTTCTCATTAAGAACTATCATCCCTTCCCAACAAAAGAAGGCTGGGAAGAAATCTGCCATTTTCTGGATACAAATATTCATCAAAGAATGAATATGTTTGAAACTTAGTGAGCAAACCAATAGGGGAAAGCTGTTATTAATGTAATAGCACAGTACAGCCAAAATCTGTCCATTTTTGGTGTTGTGTTCTATTTGCTATGCATTTTAATAATGCACTTACTTTTTGTTGATGATTGCGAATCAGAGCCCCATGTTTAATTGCATGACCTTCAATGTCAGGGCTTTTCTGAGCAGTTTCAATTCATTTACAGTCCAGGAACAAACTTTGAATGATTTCTTTTAAATACTGTGCTCTTCTCAGCACTTCTGCAGCCACTGAGCTGTGGCAGTGCCTGGCTTTGCGTGGTGGCCTTTGCAAGAGCTGTTCTGTCCCTTCATCCTGCAGAACATCCCAGCTCAACAATTCCTCAGCAGACTCTGCTCACAGCCTGTTTGGGATTTGGGCACTGCATTTAACAGCTCCTCTCTACCTTTGTCCTGCCCCCAACTCTTTGGGAGCTGCATCTCATCATTTACATCACCATGCAGTGTCTGACTGGGATGGGGAGAATGCAAGGGGTTTTCAATTTCTGAAACCATGAAGATTATTCCTGGTGCTCCCTGGTCCCCACTGCACCCCATGTCTTGGTGCTGCACCCCAGGCTTGCACAGAGTTGCTGCCACTGTTTGTTCACACATCAGCTAAAACCCAGCCTCGATACAGGCAGCGAGAAGCATTTTGCAGTAAAAGCAGTACAGGTCTTGTGATGTTTATTTAGAAAAGTGGAGATTGTAAAAAGGCTGCCACAGAATGTGATCTATTTTGGCAGTAAAAAAGTCCGAAGGAAATTTTTGGGTTACATCTCCCATCGCTTGAATTGGATGGGGAGGTTATAGATAACAATCAGCTGCCTTGTGGACCAGATTATACTGTCTGGTAAATGTGAAGGCACTCCATTGATTGTAGGAGAATTTTCTATGATTTACTGGTGGTGATGGAGGCAACTCAGAGAAGAATCCAGTCCTGTAAATACGCCTGCTTGTGAAGTGGAGCGAGGGTGAGGAGAGTTAGGAGAGGAAAAGAATCTCTCTGTGTTTAGATAAGAATCCAGGGTCATTGTAAATGACAATTAGACACTTCTTCTACAGCTCTGACTGCTTCACAGCAGCTCCATTTTCAACCTGAAAATCCATTTCTTTTTCAAAACAAAAATACTCAGGGAAATAACTTGGGGGAAAGAAGCTCCATCTCATCAAAGACTGTACATTAAACAAGCAGATAAAAGATTTTTCTTCCTAGGAAATGTGGTCCCTTCTCCCTCTAGTAATTACAGGAGTCAAATCAAACTTGTCATTAACATTATTTAAGGAGTAATCTCTCTTGGAGCAACACATGTGGCAGCTGTGAAGTAATTTCACGCCAATGGGATCTAATTTGAGGCAACTCATGGCTTACTTTTTCCATAACCTTTTATTTATTCATATTCTCGTAGTAGTGCGATTTTAGTGCAAAACGGGTACCTCAAACCTTACAGCAACTTATCAGTTGATTCAATTTCTTATGAGCTGTCTTTGAATTCCAAAGAAGCTTTTTACAGCTCTCAGAATACCTGAAGCCTTTTTCCCCCCCTTGCAAATATCAAAATCCTTACAGTATGACAGGTGAGTCATTAACTTGTATCAAACTCCTCCACTGTGTTTTAAGTAAGGATATTATGTGTTTTTCTCTATGAATGAGGAAAAGAAAATGAGACGTGGAGCTGCCGGAGGTCTGTTTGCAAACCTGAAAGGAAGGCGTGAAGTGCTGCGTGCGACTGGGTGTGATCAGAGCAGCAGTTTTTTCACCCTGTGCTCCCCACGGCGAGAGCGTGAAATCCTCGGCGTGGCAGAGGTGCCGTTTGCAAGGGGAGGACTCGTTTTCCATCCGTCCCGCTCGCAGCCCGCTCTGAGCCGCTCATGCCTGCGGTGAATTGGCGGCTGCCGAGGTGCTGGTGCCATGGGATTTGTTTCGGTGTCCATTGCAGCGGTGGTTCAAGCTCAGAGAATGACATATCCCCTGAAGAATTTCTGGGGGCCTAGAAAGTGAGGCCCCTCTGAAGGTAGAGTTAAGTTTGGCCTTGGAAAGGGAGTCGAACTCCCCCCACCTACCCCTCAGTTAACAATAGTATCTTGTGTCTCACTCTTTCCTCCCTTCCTCCTTCCTGACTGCACGCTGACCTCCCGACCCTTGCCTGGTTCCTCCCTTGTACCGTTATGAGATAAGTTGTAACCCTCAGAATAAAAGTCTGAATGTTGGGCTATTCCGGGGTCTTTTGCCCCTGAGCCCAAGCAGAGCGGACCCTCGTGTCTTATGTCTGATTTGGGGCTCCGGGCAAAGGAACACTCTCTCTCTCTCAGCAGCTCTCCGGCTTTTAGGACAGCGGCCACCATCCCAGGGAAGCCCGGCTTGCTGCGAGGGGAAAAGAAGTCCCCAGCTGAAGTTGACTTAACGAAAAGGAAGCCCTCAGAACAAGCCGCCGAGCCGCCGGCCGTCCCTGTGGTCAGCTGTCCGGCCCACGCCATCGGCCACAGTCCATCACCTTTGGTGCGCTCGTGTACAACCCACGCTGCTCATCCCATTTCGTGCCTTATCCACGGAGGATTTGGGGCAACTCCGCTCTCCTTCACACTGCACCGACTCACCCTCTTCGCTTTTGAAGTCCCCTCATCTGGCATTGACACCGGTTTAGGTGGCAGCTGACACACAGAGGGTGTTTCAAATCCCTGCCCTGCGTTCCTCAGCTGCCCGCAGGTTTTGCTGTGGATGGGGATGATATGGAAAGAACACGGCAGGAGCCAGACTTCTGTAATTTGGGTAATACGGATCCGTGAGAACGGTTCCCGTTGCTGACTCTTTCCTTTTAATAGCCTTTGGTAGTCCACAATCCATGCATGGAAAGGTTGTTTTAAAAATGTGCTTGTGACCAAACAGAGTTACAAAATCTCCAGAACAACCAAGGCGTGTCTTTGGAGAAAATGCCTGGTGTCCGTTTGGGAGAGGACAGTTCGTTCTGAGTGCTTTTGGCTGGTCCAGTGGCAGGGTGACCTTTGTGTGAATAAATGGAGTAATTCCTTTTTGATTACAGAAAGAACCAGCCTCATAATGGTAGTTCCCTATATTCTGCCGTGAGCTGAAGTGGTGGAGGGAACACATGCTGGTCTGTCATTCTGCTGGCATGTGGAGAAGCCTAAATATTTGAAATTATTTGATATATCCCCATGATAGGAGTCAGAGCAAAGAAAATGACTGAAGAACGGTGTGGAGCATCCTTCTCTTTGCTTTCCTTTAAAAACCAGGAGGCTTTTAACTTTTTGGATTTGATGGAATCACAATTAAAAGAAAAAAGGAAAATATCACCCTCCGTTTGTTAACTATAAAAATGCAATCCAGCAGTGCTGCTGGTGCTTTGCTGTTTCCCAGGTCAATAAATGGCTCCCCTGACTTTAATAAACATTGATGCTGCAGGCTTGTTCTACAGTGATTGAACATTTTTATAGTTTCAACCACTCGCATTGCATGAAAGCTTTAAGACTTTTTTCTTTTTTTTTTCCACCCCTCTTTTTCAGGAGGGTTGGTTCTGATTGATTAAATTGTCATTTTCAGAGTTAGTTGCTGAATTATAACTTGGCATTTTTAACCATGCGATTTGTTTAAAGAGACAGCGTTTTGATATAGCAAAGCAGCTGAGAATTTTTAAGCAGTAAAGGGAAATTTTGTTCACTTTGTTCTCAGCCTTTCATCACCGCCTGCCAAAAACGCTCCTGAAAACAACATGAAGGCTGTGATATGAAGAGAAGGTTCTTAGATCCACGCTCATATCTTTATTCCGTCATGGAGCTGATCTGTGCAGAACTATATTGGTTTTGATTAGTAGTCGGATACCTCGGTGTTGTTCACATGTTTATCTTTCTGAGGAGGAGGGAAGGGAGGGAGGGGGAATTAGAGACATAAAATCAGCGCCGCCCAATGTGAAATTAAGAGTAAGTGGCAGCACTGTACTTTGGGCCAACCTCTTTATATGCACAATGGATTTCTTTGCACCAAAATGATGAGTTTGGAGTCAAATAACTGCAGGGGTTTCACCTAAATCCAGACTGAGCCTGGTCTAAAGAGACAAAGACTTGTGACTCTTTAGAAACTGAAAATCGCATCCATGGGATGATGCATTAATTTTTTTTTTTATTTAACCAGCTGCCACCTTCCTTCTCTGTGGATAACTGCTGAATTTCAAGGTCTGCTTTTTTTTTTTACTTTCCTTCACTCCCCCCAATTTAAATCTGTATTCAGACAGTAAAGCTGAAGTAAATGAGACTCACATAAAAAACATGTGTGTTCAGATTGTGTTTGAAAAGAAAGGCCAACAAAACTGTCCTCTAGAAGATAACAGGATATCTTTTGCTTTTGATTTACAGTGCCTGCAGGGGAAACAGGATAATCTAATGGCCTGAATATGGGAGATCTTACACTGCAGTCTTACCCTGGTCAGACTGTGAAACAGTGCTTAGCAGTGGAAATCTCAGGGTATCAATATGAAATACTGAAGTCCAATTATACTTCTGCTTGTACACTTCCCCTCTCTGGCCATTTCGGCTTCTGCTCTGAAATAATAACTTACGACGGCGCAGAGCTGAATTTCAGCAGTGAATTATATCCCTGGCCTCTAAATTTAATTGCATGGTACTGCGACTAACCCGCTATCCATCTTGGTCCCTGGAATTCTTTCTGCCTCTTTTCTTCTGCTTCATTCATTCGAGACCTTTAGAAAACACAAAATAAGTGCCCTGAAAGAAGGTGAATTGTGAAGGGAACATTTTCACTTCTTTCCTGCCACCAGTTCTTGATGGTCTTTAACTAAAAAGGCAGGTAGAGTTCACCAGCAGTGGGGTCAGGGTGAGGTGCTGCAGGCTCTGGATGTGTCCCTGCAGTACTGGATTCTTGGGATCAGGAGGAAAATTTACAAGCACCAGTTTGGATTCCATCCATCCCTCCAGGTGTGTGGAGGCCAGTGGGGCTGCTGACCAGGATCCTGAAAGGGCTCCCAGGGCTGAGTTATCCTCACAGTCAGGGTGATCCAGAGTGATACAGATACTGTACAGGACATCCTTTTCCCACCCTGTGGTCCCTGGAAATGGAGCTGGGGTCGGGGTCAGATCAGGGCTCTGACTCTACAAAACAAACTTGGTGTTCCCGACTCTGCTGTTCTGATCAGCTGAAGGTTTCACAGCAAGACGTTGATGCCTGAACAAACCATTAATAGCAAAAGCAAAAAGATATTCTGTGGTTATCATAAATACAATATGATTACGTTTTTAGGGTAGTTACTCATGTTCATTTCTAAATCATATTGAGGCCATTATATGGGTTGGGGAAATAAGCTGTAACATGAAAAAGAGTAAGATATTCATTAATGCTGTAATGATTTATATCAAAGCATTATGGGGTAGCACACTTTGCCTTGGTACAGTTCCTCAATGAATGTTTTTCTAATTTCCATAAGTAATTGACCTCCCATTAGCAACTCATTAGAAAAATTGAGGTGATGTGACAAAAGCAAACCCACTGCAACAGAAACTCTGCATGTGAATAAATCATTGAAAACTCTAATGGATTCAGAATGAAGGACCACAAGAACCTTGCTTTCTCTGATTGAAAAAGGATTTCTCTCACATCTGTGAAGAGAAACGCTTCTGTGATTTCATAAATAAATCCTTAAATCTATACTTTGACTCATGGATGATTTTCATACACAGTGAACAGTCACTTTGCCTTGCAAGTAACTTCATAGGAAAAAGAATTAGCCAAATAATTCAGACATGTATAAGGTCCTGCTACAACCGTAGACACTGAGGTTGGAAAAATGAAGTACAAATTTTGGAATGTGGACTAAATATGAAACCTAATTTTGGAAGGAAATAAACATCAACTGATGCTTCTCACTGACTCCATCCTAGAAGCAGGTACCTTCCAGAAAAGGCATAATGCAGAATCCTTGTCTGTGAGCAGTTGTTTCCGAGGGGAGGGGTCTGCCTTGTCCTTTTTATATCCACTGTTAACCAGCACAGGAATGTTAACAAGCCCAAGTAATAGATTTTTCACATATTGACGTATTAACTTAATAACCTTATATATCTGTCTTTTTAGAGATCAATAAATCAATTTTGAGCTAGTTCTTCATCACTGCTATATTGTGAAAAGTGAAGCTGATATTTAATGGAGTTTTATGAGTCCTGGATGCTACTGGACAAACCCAGAAAAAATCCATTTCTTTTTTAATATGTTCCTTAAAGTCCTGATGCCCACCTGAAAGTTATTTGAAAGTAACTGGATTTGTGGGTTCCAAGTTAACATTTCATTACCAAGTTACCTGAGTATGAGAAAGGAAAAAAAAATACTGAAAGTTTTGTACAGTAGAGAAGAGCTGAAGTGATGAACCTCCCTGACCTTATGCAATACTGGCTAAGAAACTGCAGGGTCTAAGAGGGGAATAAAAGCAGTGGAGCAATATCGTAAAAGAATGGGAAAAGCTCCGGCTTAGGTTTGCCCTGGGGAAAAGGCCAGTGAGAATCTCATTTTTCCTCATTTGGGAAGCGTATCTGTTGTCTGTTTACCCTTCTAACAGGTTGTTTTTTGTTTTTTAATTTTCCTTCCTAAATTCTTTTGCAATGGTCCATTGCATAGCACTGCTTTAGTATGGGTGAATATTGCTTTTGTTTTGCCGAAGGAAGCCCAGGAGTGATCATGAGAAATTTCCTATTAGGGAAGAAAAATGAATGTTTAAAGGCTCACTCAGAAAAATCAGACTGCTTAGCTTTCCATGACATTTAAAAGGAAAATATTGAAAAGAGATGGTAGACAAACAGTGAAGTTTTGTGGTGTATTGATTGTTTCATGCCATGGGACTACAGCAAGTGATTAGTTTTGTAATGATGCTCCCATGTCTCTTTTTTCCCCCAGTGCTGTTGCAGGAACTGTGGTGACATAGTTTAGTCCTGATGGTTTCAGTTCAAATTTTCAGAAAAATCTGATTTTCACTGCCTTTTAGCACCAGAGATCACCTGTTCCTAGAGCCATGGCTGAACGGAACATGGAACAGGAAACCAAACATGGTGCAACAGCAGAAAGCGGACACTGGGTTTCCCAAAGATCTGTCTTAGGTCCAACATCTGCTTTAGGATTTCCAGAGCTGCTACAGAAATGGAGCTTTTAAACTCCTGGACAGCCTTTCTGTTGGAGTAAACCATCCTCATCAAGTTATCACTGCACCTCAGAGCCCACCCTTTCCCCAGAGTTACAAACTCCTGCACTGCTAGGATGTCAGATGGGCAGAATTTCTTTGGGATTTAGGAACACATTTGGATTCCAGCCAGGCCTGGAAGATATGCATACTTCCTCTTATACCCACGCACATACTCTATATATTCCTTTACATATGGAATCTGAATGAGTGATACTAAAAACCTGAAGTTGAAGGAAGGACAAATGCATTTATAGCCATGTTCCTTGATAAGGTTGTTGGGCTTTTTTTTAAAATAATTTATTCAATTTATTGTGGGAGTGACACACTTGATCCATTGCAAGGTGGAAAGAACACACACAGAGGTAATTCTCCTCATGTAGATTGACTTTAAAGAAGTCCTAGTGCTTGGCTTAAAATTTATCATTTAACTGAACGAATTAAAAACACTTCCTTTACTTACCTCAAATTGTAAGGAAAAAGCTCACCTGTGGCCAATGTATATATTTTGCAATATTTTGGGGGTGCCCCTGCACTGCCTGTTAGTGGGCCCTGAGGTTACCTAGGGCTGGCTGTATCCTGCTGCTTTGTGCTGAAAGCTGCTAATGGGAAAAAGAGAGTGTAATGATTGGGGGCCCAAACACAATTTCCAAACTTGCAATATCATATCAGTATTCCCTGGGGCAAGGAAAGATGGAGATATGCAGGAACCCACCAGATTAGCTGGGAAGGGCATCCTTAATGACACCAGCAGAAGAAAACAGCATGTTTTTTTTGTTGTTGCAGCATGTTTTTGGTTGTTGTATGCAAAGTGGTTTAATATCACCTTAATCTCAGCTTGCCATGTGAAAAATGACCCTGTCAATTTGACACAGAAGTGGAATATTGAGAAGTGGAACATTTTGTCTAATGGGGAAGAGCTGACAAAGACAGACTGAATAACGCTTAATTGGATAAAACTGACTTGATTGTGAATTCCAAACGAAATTAAAAATATTACACTAAGATTTATAGGGTTTGTTTTCTGTCTTTTTTATTTCTGCCTGTGTTTGCTGGGCTGAGCTCACGTTGCCAATATTTCAGTTTAGCAGCACCATTCCATTCTTTATCGATAAAAGCCAAGGGCTAAATATTGCAAGACATTTGGCAATACCAATATAAATGGGAACTCTCAGTTGTGTGCAGCCCAGTTATTGATGTTTTTATTAGCAATCTTTATAAGGCCCCATTCTGCTTTCCTCCTTGGCACTGGAACGTGGAAATGAGGAATTTGGAATTTGTTTGAACACATCTCTGTCCTGTGCCCAGCCACAGGGCCAGGGTGTCTCAGCAAAGCCTTTTGCACCTTTGCCCATCCATGATTCTTCTGCTGCCCAGGATATGGGAACAAAGCAGAATAGTCTTCATCTGCTGTAGGAACCACCATCCTTTATTTCTCAGCTGCTTTAAAGAGCTCTCCACAGCCCACTGAGCTCCTGCAAAATCCATTATCATATCTATTCAGGGCAAGGCTTTGGTCTGAGGACACTACAGGGAAATTCTTTGAGAAAATGAATTTCTCAGAATTTTCACTAGCCACCATAAACAGTTTTATCTGTGTTATTTTTTTCTCCCGCTCCGCTTTATAAACAAACATGACACTTTATTCTACAAAGTGATTTCTTTCTGAATTATAGAACCACAGAAAAAGCATATAAAACCCACAAACCTTATTATTTTTGTACTCTTGAAACTCAAAATTGATTTAAACCAACTTCAGCCAGCAATATTTTCTCCCCATCTGAGAAACTACATCCTGAGCTTCAGACTAAAGTAAATTTTTATAGGCATGTTGTAATTATAAACCCTCGAGAAACGGATTTTGTACCAGGGACACGGGCACAAAGCTTCCCTGTAGTTACTCTGGTGAGCGCTGATGTGAGGAGGCTGAAAATCCATCCTCCCAGGAAGGAGCTTATTAAAAGACTGCAGTGGTTTTAATGACATTTCTGGTGACATCAAAATTATTTCACTCAGAATCACAGAGCATCTCTGTTTCTGTGTTTTGAAGGTCCATGGGGGGAAAATGTTGCTGCAGCCTCAGTAGTGACTGAGGGAAGCAATCCAGAGAGATAAATCTGCTCTGGTGCTCATATCCTGTCATGATGGGAGATGTAAATTAAGCTGTTTAATTAGAACAGCATATAATAATCATCACCAGGAAGGCAGGAGAAGTGTTTGGGTTTTGAAAACACAGGTTTTGAAAACACTCTGTTCAGCTTTTCCCCTTAAATTGATGAATAATGGCTGAAAGGTCAGTGATAACTGAACTCCAAAAGGGGGTTTGGCTCACTTTGGGTGTGTGTGGTAACTTTGTGTTCTTATTAAAGCCTGTAGAGATCCTGGATTGATTTTCTTGTGATATTTCAAGCCAAATGGGTATTTTCAAGCAATATACATTTCTGATTGGACTGATCACTGTATTATTTATGTCACGTCATTTGTTCACACAAATTCAAATCAAATGATGGCAGGGTGCTTGGCCCAGATATATCACAGCATAAGAGATTAAATCCTTCTCACTTGATCAACCTTAAATTACTTTTCCCAGCTCTACAGGTCTGCAAATACTTTGCAAAGATGGATAAATAACTTCAATGTCATTTTAGAGGTGTTCAAAGACAAGAATTGTCCCCAGAACACACACTAGCTCAGGGGTAGAGGTCTGAACTGCATCATCCTCATCCTAAACCCATGGAATATCCAATCTCTGGCAACATTTTCACCCAGAATATCCAACCTCTGGCTGTAAGTTTGTTTGGCTTTCCTCTGATCTCCCTGAGTTAACTCACAGGAGGAAGGGGCTAAAGCCTGACACAAAGGAGATGTGTAAAGCAAACAACAGCATTCAGGGAAGGATGTTTGGTCAAAGTTTGGCCAAGCAGGTGGACTGTTGCAGGCTGTTGAATGCCAAATCCCATAGGCTGTGTTACAGCCCCTGAATTTTAGGGATATTTGGCATTGGCTCTTTGAGCAGTCGGGCAATGGAGTGGGAAATGGAAAACCACAGAGAACTCTACTTCATCCCCAGTGCACGCGAGCAGCCAAAAATAGCTGATTGAATTGAGTAGTGGGGCTGGGGAAGTTTCCCAAAGTTTTTCAGGATCTCCAAGGAATTTTTGGCCCATATTCTGAGAGAAAAATCACGTTAGTCTCCCTTTCCCTGAGCCAGTTCTCTCATCCATGCACAGCTAACCCAGACACGTGGGACTGAACCCAGCTCCTTCTGAAGCCACTGGGAAAGCTGCTGTTGGCTTTGGTGGAGGCAGGATTCATCCCTTTGTGAGACAATCATATTTATATTCAATACCCTGCAACTTAAACTGAGGATTAGCAGAATTAAACTACCCTAATTTGTATATCTCAGACTGCCAAGCCGCAATTAACTTTTGTGCGTTTGAATTAATAGGGAAAATTATTAACTGCCCTTTCCTCATGCAATTATAATTTTACACTTCTGGAGAAAATTTCTTCAAAATATGAAAAGTAGCCTGCACCCCTGTGACCTTATCCCTTTTAATATCCTTTAGTCAGTAGAGTAGAAAACAATTCTTCACCCCACTGCTTCCATGTGCAGGCAGTGCTTTCCCAGTGCCCTGCTGGGCCATGCATTCCATGGATCCAGTGGCTTTGTGTGGGGCACAGAACTCAGAGCTTTAAACTCACCCAAGGACAACACTTGTGTGTGCAGCCCTTGGCAAAGTTTACATCCAGCTGCTTTTTTGGTGCTATTTTTTATTGTGCAATGAGCAGGACCAACATTGTCCCTTTTCTCCCGTGCAAGTCCAAGCTGGACATTGTTTTTTTTTCCCTGGGCACAGAGGTGCAGGTTTGCAGGGCAGGGTGAAGGCAGCCTGGTGCAGGCAGAGTTTTCTGCCTTATTTTGTGCCCTTCTCTTGCCTGGGCTGTCTGGACTCTGCCCTTGCACAGCACTGGGAGGGCCCAGTTGATTCCCAAAATTGGCAGAGCTTCTGTTTTCCCATGGATTTTCCTTGTGCTGCACCTCACCTCCTTCACGTGCTCATTGCCTCCTAAAAATTTAGTTTCCTTAGAAAAGTACAATCTTAAGCTATATTTTTATTAAGGGTAGGAGGAGATATGCAAGGCCAGATATAAAATTAAAATATATCCCCCCTTTTATAATGAATGTGTTTATAACATAATGAAATTGTTGAGTAAAAGTTCTTTTCCAGAAGAATAATCTTTAACTGGTGCAAAATGCCCTGCTGGGATTTTGTCAGGTTTTAATTTCAGTTAGAATAAATAGTGTGAGACACCAGGCTGTAGAAGATAAAGGTGAATTTCATCTGCTTGCAGCTTGTCATAATGGAAATAATAACTACTTTAGCTAAAAACAAGTTTCCAATTAGTTTCTCTAAAATAATATTATCCCCTTTTTTAATAGATACTGCAGCTCATTTTGGAACCTAATTCTGCTAATATATAAGCAGTTTTAAAATAGCTATTTCCACCAAAAAGTGTCAAGCACAGACTTTGGCAGTGCACGTTGGGAGCCTGTCTACACCGAAAAGCAGTCTTTGCTTTTCTTGAGGTGAATCTTAATGAAAAATAGAAAAATCTACTTAAAATGTTCTTTAGGATGAAGATATCTTTCCTGAAAGACTTTATTTTAAATGGGTGGAGAATGGTCATTAAAAAGACATTCTGGAATGATAAAAAACATTTGTTTGGGAAAATGTATAAGCTATTTATTTTAATATTGTTGTTATTTTAAGAATAATTAATGTGCTTTATGGGGGGGGTCTCAAGACACAGGAAAAGTAAAATAGCACTGGCTCTTAAATGCAGCTGAAATTGGCTGATTTATAAATCAATAAATATAACCCTAAATTCAGAAAACAGCAATAACGTGGCTCAGAAAAAAGTAAATCTCAGGTTAATGTGAGGATTCTTTGCAGGGAGGTACCAGGACTATATTCTGTACAATCCCACTCTGGGATCTCTGCAACAACTGCCATCTTAAATGCCAGTAAAATGTAAATAAATGGGTTTTTACTATTTAGGAGGGTGCTTTTTTATACAAGGAGAAAACAAAACCCGAGCTCTGGCATCCTGTGCAATGCCCAGCACTTACAGAGGAAGCATCCCTGCAGTGGCACGGTTGGGTTTGAACCTTACCTGGCACCCCAGGCCCCCCTGGAGCCTCCAGCTGCTCTGTTGGCTGAGCCACCACATCCCAGCAAAGCTCCAAGGATTGTCCTGGATCTACCTGGCCACAGCTTTTCCCCAAACACCTCTGACCTTCCCTCCTTTCTGGACCTGCACCTCCCTAGAGGTGAGCACTGAGGTGAGGTTTTAAGGACCCTGCAAAGAGGAGCAGTTTGGTCAGAAGCACAGCAGCTGTGGGGCTCCCCAAGGCTTTCAGCTGCTGAGTGCCATGGGGATAAGGCACATGCCACGGCATTACCTGTTTAAATTAGCAAATCAGCACAGCACAGAAATTCTGACTAAGGCACAGTCAGGGTGGTTGTTTTTGTCCCCATGGTGGTTGGCACCAGCACTGTCAGTGTCACAAACAGGCCTGAGCTCTGACCCTCTGTGAAGGAAGCCAAGATGTGTGGCCCTGTTGATTTATCCATCCCTGCCTAAGCAAAGAAAATAAACTTCACAAAAAAAAAAATAATTCTGGAATGACAGAGAATTTCAAAGACTTTGTATAACAAGACAGCATGGAGTAAAACAGCTATGTTCAAACCCCCACATCTAATTTAAAACCTGCATTTCATAGTGCACAAATCTCTCATCATCACATGTACATATGTGTGCAAAACTGTGGGGGAACAGATCCAGGAGACTCTGATAGTTCCAGGGGTGTTTTTCAAAATGTTGATATTTTGCAGTGTATTTTAGCTGTAGTTATGGGGCTGCATGGAGAGACTGCTGGAAAATTATCTCATGATGAAAGAATGAAAGATTGGACAAATAAGCAGTATCTATTTTTGATGAATGTGGCTGTCAAACTGGCTTGGATGAGGGTCCTTCTAACCCACTGTGCTGTCTCTGCCAGCAGCTGACAGAAAATACTGTGGATGAAAGTGTAAAGATCACGCAGGCAGCAATTGTAAAATAATTCACCCTTCAGACCCTTTCAGTCTTCCTTTTTTTTGGTAAATTCTTTCTACCCATGTTTAGTATCACTAAATGATTTCAGCAGGTAAACCTCAGGCTTCAGGTATGACATGGTGCTAACAAGAGACTCTTTCAACTTCTGTGATGATACAAGAGAAGTCTGTGGTAAAGTGCCATCAAAGAGCTGTTGTTAACACCCGGGCTGCTGTTTGCCTGTGAAATCCTTCAGACAATTCTGAAATAAAATATTTGCAAACATCATGTGCTACTTGCAGATCTCTAACAATACCTCACTACCACAAAAATAATTAGATCAATACAGGTAATTTTCTATGAAAACAGGTTAAAAAAACAATAGCAAAGCAGGGCAGAAGTTGCAGGTGGCAGTTGCTCTTTGTACAACATGCAAAATATCCGAGTTCACCTGGAGAAAAAAACCTCATTTGCTTTTGCTTCATGCTCCGTTGTAAGAGGAAAAGACATGATATCTGTGATTTACAGAAGTATGGTTTACATAAATGGAAATATGGTGCTGATTTGGCCAACCTGAGCATGGTGATTTTTGCAGTGAAATGCAGAAGATTTTGTGAAACCTCTTGAGATGCCCAATCACTCATGGCTCAGCCAGCCCTTGAACTTTTGAGCTGGTTAGATTTTTACTGCCTGAGTAAATGGACATTAGAGGGGAATTCTATAATGCAGAAACTGATGTAAAATGGTGTTGCAAGGGATATTCACGACTGCAGGGAGGATTTTGACACCTGATCAGCTCCTTAATCACTGCCTGGAGCTTCTTCCATGGAAATACAGTGGGACCAAACTCAGCCAGAGGAGCAGCCCTCCCAGATGGGATTAGCTCCTGCTGAAATCTCACCTTGCCCAGCAGAAAAAGCAGGGATTGTTTTAGAGACCTGTGTGTTAGTGCAATGTAAAAGGAATCTGCTACTCGAGAGCTGGAGTATGGTTTATATTCCCTGAAAATTGTCTCATGAAATCGTGCATTAAACAGGTTCTTAGAAATGTGCAGCCCAATAAATAAACCCAGTAATTCTACCCATACAATAAGGAAATGAGTCAGTAAAGGTGTGGAAAAATGAAGGAATGACAGGGAAGCTTCATCACGGTTACGCTGAGGGTGTTCCCAATTTGGGCAGGGAAGGGAGCTGCCGTTTTTTCAAGCTTGCAAGTAGAAATAATCATTGGCTGGAGAGACAGCAAAACTTATGCTTGATGGAATGGAAACTTAATACCAGCATAAACAGAGGCACTCAAAAATAATGAAATGAAGTTTTAAAAGGCTTTATCGCACTCCAGGTTCATCCCCAGCCGCTGGATTTACATAACTGCAGAGAAGAAGCCACAGAGGTGGAAGCTAAAAGTCCTGATAGAGATGGGAGTGCAGAGCCAAAGCAGTCCCAGGAGAGTGATGGCAAATTCAGAGCTGCTGAATGTTTCAGGATAATCCTTGAGGATTTCGAGTTTCTCTTCTGTGCAGAAAGAAAAGAGTTAATAAATATTGTCAGCGCCTGGGGACTTGCTCACAAGGGGTCTTTTGGAAGTGTAATCTTCATATTTAGAAGTATTTTCTCATTATGGGTAATAGGATGATGTACTGAGAAATGATCTCAGCCACTTGATTCTGAAAGCCCCTAGCCTGAATAATCTGTGCTGATTTAGAGATAATAGCATCAAAGGCAGAACTCATTTAGCACAATGTCCATTTACTTACTCTGAACACTTTTACTATCCTGCACCTATTTTATAGACACTTATAAAAAGTTGATAATGGTATGAAAAGAAAAATGTAATCAAAACAAAAATGTCAGTGTGCAGTGAGAACTACCCTGTCCCAGCCTGTACTACAGACCTACCAAAACTGCTCCTTGTGAAGAGCAGCACGAATTCTGAGAGAGACAAAATAGAGAGCACTCCCAGTGTGGTGGGTCCCAGCCTCCTCTGGGCATCCACCTGCTCTGGTGTGGGGTTCTCCAGGGTCTGCAGGAGAATCTCTGCTCCTTCATGGGCTGCAGGGGTACAGTGGCCTCACCCTGGGGACCCTGCAGGGGAATCTCTGCTCTGGTGGCTTTTCCTCCTCACCTTTTCCTCCTCCTTCTTCACTGATCTGTGTCTGCAGAACTTTTTATCTAACAAATTCTCACTCCTTTCTTCAGCTGCTGTTATACAACAGCTTTTCCACCTGCTTAGATCTGTTATCCCAGAGGTGCTACCAACCATCCCGCGGCCAGTGACGGGTCCATCTTTGATGGCATTGGCTCTGAGGGACAGAGGGGGAGCTTCTGGCAGCTTTTCCAAGAAGTCACCCTTGTAGCACCTCCTGCTGCCTGAACCTTGCCCAGCGCTGCACTGCAGCAGCACTTTGGGCGTCACAGTCACACTCTCAGACCAACAGGGAATTTGCTGCTTCACTGCTGGGCTTCCCTTTGGTAAGGAAGTCTCCTTGATCAACTCTGTGTGCAGATTCCTGCATCTCTGCAGCAGGCTCTGCATTCTCCTAAGCACACATTTGCCCATCAGGCAGCTGGCCCTAATTGCTCAGGATCACAGCCAGCACTTTCCCCATTCTGGTTCCAGCTCCTCATGACTGTAACATCTTATTTTCAGTGAGAGTGTTTTCCCATGCATGGGACAGCAAATGTTCAGGCTGACCTGAGGAGCTCTTTTTTCCTACAGTTTTTAGGTTCTCTCCTCATCAAAAGGTGACGATGAGCTCTTTCAAATGCCGATTAGATCATCATAATTAATATTTCACTGTGTTTCTCTCTCATCACAGAGATTGTGCTTGCACATGTCTCTGGTTTTAGGCGGTTTTTGTACCTCCTGAGGTGATCCCTGCAGGGGTTTCTGAGAATCTGCGTCATCCTGGGTGATTTGGGCTCAGGCATTTGGGCAGTGGAGTCAACATTTCCAGCACTGCAGCAACAAAGGACAAGTGCTGGGCAAGTGTTTGGCTCGAGACAAGAGGATATTAGGAGAGGAGACTGTAATTTATGTCTCTGCATTTTTAGGACAGAGCTGATGACCCAGCTGAGCCAGGACCGTGTGGTTGCCTCTCAAATGGGGCATTCCTCATCCCTTCTCTCCTACACTCCCTAATGAACACCCCCAGTGGAAATATTAATTTTCAACATCACACTTGAAAAATACATTTTTCCCTTCTGACTGGTATTTTCAGTGGGGATTTTTGGTCTATATGTTTCCTCTAACCAACCCTTCTGTTGTCCAAACTCAGCCTTACCCCTGCAGATCAGAAGTGGAGCAAGCAGGTGGTGTGGTGTGTGCATGAGCAGCTGTCCACCTCTCCTCTCCTCCTACCCTGAAGGTTCTGCATTCTTCCATCTCATCTTTCCCTCTGCTGTTTCCTTCTGTGCTGAGACCTTCTGCAGTTGGATTCCTGTTTGATTGTGTAATAAACCCATGAATTATTAACAGTATATAAAATATTGACAAATTGTTCTCTGAGATAGAACAGCTTTAAAGTATTGATTATGAATCTAGAGAATTATAATTAGTTTCTGCATAAGAGATAATTAAGTTATTATTGTTTCTCGTTTCTCTAATATAGTGATGGATAGAAGGCATTTATACCAAACTGTATGTAATCTTATTAAAATTAAGACAATAGGTTTATGAGCACTCAAGATAATGGGAAAATAAAGCATGATGGGGAAGCGTTTACAATTCTGAAGAGCTCAGTTGGCAACATCCTCTTGTTGTGGAAAGAAATTATTTCAGGTTTGCTCTGAGGAAACTCCTGGGCACAGAGATGTGATTTACTTCAGTAGAGTCAGAACCTCATTTCCATTTGGTTTTAGCGGAAATCAAACCAACACCTCAGTGCTTTGTGTGCTTGTGAGCATTTTGAACCCTGGGGTTGACTTCGGTCAAATTTGGCTGAAGGGGACACTCTTAGATAAATTTAGTTTCTGCAGTTTTTATACCAGCTTGCTGGCTAACCCTTGAAGTGTTAGTTTAGCTCTCATTAGGCATCAGAAAACTCACGCCAGAGCTCAATTTCTAGACAACAGGACACTGGTAACAAGTTTTTATGGATTCTGCTGCTCCAAAGTGATTTGTGCATCCTTTAAGTTAGATGCTTTTGCCACAAGGCTATGCCTTATGGAAACCTGATTTTATTTCATAAATTACGGTTCCGAGGCAGAACTGGGCAGCAAGGACCCATCCTGCCTGCCTTAGTGTGTCTTCCACTGCTGCTGAGCAGCCCTTGGCTCTATCCTCTCCACGGTAAACAGGGAGAAAGGTTTTCTTCCACCGTATAATTCATCTGAGCAAGTTTGGGAAGAGAAAATCATTGTAGGCATTTAAAGCTAGGCAGGGTGAATCCCATGCTCAGAGTGTGATGTTGCAGTGGAGCCAAAATAAATGTCAGGAATGAGAAGCTGTGGGCTCTGCCAGAGGAGTGTGGCCTTGAGTGGATCCCTGCCTGCTCCTGCTCCCTCTGCCTCTTCCTCTGCTGCTTGCAGGGAATGGAAATGCTTCAGTGATGTGCAGTGTGTCAAATCCGAGAACTGGGTGAGAGCAAAATTAACAGTTCCTGGGACACATTCTCTTTGAATACTGAGGATCTCCTGGTGCTCTTTAAATGCATATTACCTGTTCCTGGGAAGTCCGCTCTCAGGCTGGGGCAAGGTTGGCCACTGAGAGAAAACAAGGTAGAAAGAGAATTTAGGAAGAGGATCCTCCACTCCTGTGCACAAGGGCAGGATCAGCAATGCCAGAAACCTTCCTCATTAGTCCATTTGGTCCTCACCCCCTCAGAGGTGAAGATTCCTCACCTCTCCTAAATAATGAATTTCATTAATTTTCCATATGATTGCACTTCCTAATGTATAACCTTTTACAACCAGGAACCTCAAGCAAAGAGAAATTTCAGACAAGTTAAATTCATAGGGTCAATTAGTGCTACAATTTCCATGTGAGAAAGCAAAAAACTGTATAACATACCAGGATACCTGCAGCATCACTTCAGACAACACTTGCAAATCCTGGAACTTTTGTACATTTTCAGTTGTTCTTTCCTCATTTTGTGGTTATGAACCTCTTGGAATTTCTGTTTTCTTGCACAGCATAATTGGATAATTCTTGCCACCGAAAAACGCCTAAAGGCAAAGCTGAAGTGTCTTCCTTCAAAACACAGCTTTTTCTCCAGAAGAAGAAAGGGATCTCAGACAGCATCAGGCAGACAGCACTGCCCTGACCCTGGCACATGCTGGGTGCAGAGGCTGGAGCTGGTTGTGCTGAATGGCAGCTTTCCAGTGCCTCTCACCCCAGCAGCTCATCCAGCTTTGTCCAGCAGCTGCCTGACCTGCTCCCCTGCTGGGCTGGAGCCCAGAACCACACTCAAATAGCTGCTTTTAACAGCTCCTCATCTCCCAGCTTTCCTGTGGCACCTGCTGGGGGCAAATTGCCTTGTTAGACTTCTACAATCGGAAGGAGCTGCACTGCCAAAGCCATGTGGGTGACAAAGGCACATTCCACCATGCTGTCCAATTCAATCCAAAGAAAAACTGCATTAAAGCAGCTGAGAATAGAAGCAGGTAAGGAATTTATTTGCTGAACTCAAGAAACATCTTCATCAACTTATGAAACACGTGAAGTCTATGAGGGAATGTGCTGTTTGAATTTCCATCAACTCTTAAATCCCAGCTTCTAGGCCAAATCCACTCTGAATCTCTGGTACCTCTGTTCTAATGGCAAACAAACCTTGGATCCGGGTGCTGCTAATGCAAGAGGAGTCTGAGGGAGCTGCTGAGTGACGAACATCTCCCGAATTGTGAAATGAAGTTGAAAGTGCAGCTGTCGGTCGGGAAAGAGGACGCGACAGTGCTCCCTTAGACTTTAATAGGCTTGTGTGGCTGCTTTCATGATTTAACATTTGTTTGATAGTCCCTCTCTCTTTCTCTTTCGGATGGAGATATGAGCATCCTCGCAGAGGGCACTGGTCCTGAGCAATCACTGTCTGCCTACAGAACAGATGAAAACGCCTCCCACCCCTGCAAACAAATAGGGCACCTAATTGAAAGCCACGCCACGAGTGCTTCTCCATCCCTCTCCCTCCCCAGCACTACATCTTCATCGCATCTTTTGTCTGCTCCACATCAGTTGCACCTTTCTGGCTTGCTCTGAATGAAAACAATCCCTGCCTCCCCGTGGTGAGGATGACAGCCTCTTCCCCGAGCGCGAGCGCTAAATGAGAGCCGCGCTCGCTCTGCGTACTTTGGGAGGCAGGGATATTTCGAGGGACTAAATTAATCCCTCACATTTTCAAAGTGCGTGGCACAGATTTCAACTTTGGCTCCCACAGTGGTTAAAGCAGAGGAGAGGAGATGGGGTCCCCTGGGTTTAATTCCCACCGAGCCCCAGCGCGATGAGCACATCTCGGCTCTGATGTGCTCAGCACCGCAGGCACGGGTGGCAGATGTCTGTCCTGTGGGATCTGTCCTCCCCCTTTCACTGTGGGGAAAGCTTTTCCACAATCCCCCAGGTGAAACATCCAAGCTGTTGGGAAAAGGGCTACAGGGGAAAAGGAAGAATGGTGCAGTATGACAGTTTGGGAGCACACGCTGGCTCTCGCTCTTCCAAAAAGCGTCGCGTAGGCAAAGCCTGCAGCTGTGCAGGGCTGGGAACGGCCTCTCAGTGCTCCTGCCTTCCAGCCAGCAGCATTTATGGGCTCAAAGGACAGAAGAGGCAGGGGCTGCCTGGGCTCTGGGAGAGCAGCAGCCAAGAGATAGAGACATGACTGTAAAAAGCAGCTGTGTCCCAGCTTTGCCAGGCAGGAGTGCCTGTGAGGAGGCCAGGAGCGAGCTGGAAAGCCTCTGGTTCAGCAGGGCAGGGCTTGCCAGGATGCCTTTTATGCAGGGTCTGTTTGCAGATGTGCCAGCCTGGCTCCCTCCCTGAGCCGTGAGCAGAGCCAGCAGCCCTCACCCACCGTTTGGTGCCATCAGGGGTGCGTGGGGACCCAGCTCAAACATCATCCCCAGGGAGAATCTGGGTTTTGAGTTTCTTCCCACCTTTTCTTTTTCTAACATGAAATTCCCTGCCCCTTCTTTCACAGCAAAGAAATGTTAAAGTTCTGGCCATATAATCAGACCAAGAACTTCTAACTCCCCACTCCCAAGTGGGCCAAATCTAGTGAAATCTACCTGAAAATCAATGTCCCTTATCAGCTGCAAAATCGTTGTTGCAGGAGGAAAGTCACGCACAGCTGCTGGTTTTGATGAGTCCCTCATACCTGGCTGTTCACCTGCTGGGCTCAACTCTTCACTGAGGGGGAATGATTTTATCCAAAGCAGAGGTGAGAGCACCGAGTGCTGGTTCAGAGGAGGTTACCTTGGAAAAGAGAGGGAGAACCTTCTTCTCCAGAGACAAAGAGGGAGATTTTGATCTGACAGCGACATCTCCCCAGGCTGTCACAACAAGCAGCTTCTAATCGAGGTTGCCCTCGCAGAGTGCAAAGTCTCTCGACAACAAAAAGGCAGAGATGTGCTGCTTCAGGACAGCTGTTATTTCAAGGCAACAAGAAACTGCGTGTCTTGCTGTGTTTTTCCCAGTTTGGATCCAAGCAGGTCTTTGTCTGTGTCTGTAGGCAGAGGACCCCCTTGAACAGAAAGCCTTGCATCCCACAGGGCTGCACCATGTGCCTCAGATCATTAGGAAGCCCCCCAACTCTCACTCTAATTGCAGTTGTCTCTCTGGGTGTGAGTGATGTGAATCACTGGTATTTTCCCAAGGCTACAATGTGCAAGGGGCACATGTACTCACTTTAATTTCAGAATTGAAATTCCAGTGTGTCACTCACCCCTTGGAACTGAAAAAAAAATGTCCCTGTGGTGGGAGGGGTTGACTTTGCTCCATTGGTATGAACAAGGTTGTGGCCACACTTTTTTTAGTCACATTATAGAGATAAATAGTTTTCTATCTTCCCTTTTTTTTTTTTTAAGATACACAGATGCATTTGTCTTGATGCTGTAAGGCCAGAGCTCAGTTAATCACTGTGCCTAACAAATAATGCATTTTTGATGGGCTG
Source organism: Petroica traversi (assembly GCA_025920805.1). Classification (NCBI taxonomy): domain Eukaryota; kingdom Metazoa; phylum Chordata; class Aves; order Passeriformes; family Petroicidae; genus Petroica; species Petroica traversi. The sequence continues at coordinate 1,840,796 of JAHLSL010000036.1, read as the reverse complement.
ATTTTTATCAGATTACTCACCTCGTGGAGATTTACCTTGTCTAAATTCCATTAAAAAAGCTTCCTGTACCCTTCCCTAAAGCAGGATACAACAGCCACAGTTACCACCTGTGTTTTACCATGAGTTCTTTTTCCTCTCTTCTTTTCAAATGTTTGACACAACTGGGTAGAGTGAACTTCTCATTTTCCCCATGTGTGACATTGCTCAGTGGCAGCTGCTGAAAGAAAAGCCCCATCATAATCAGTGTGTTTTGCCTGTAGCACAAGGCATTTCAGCAACATTGAAAAGCTGAAAGGAAATAGGAGATAAGTTGGAAATCATGAGCTGAAGTGCGCATTTCCATTTTGGAGATTAAATTAGAAAAATATATTATAGTGAATTTAAAACAGCATCATCAGCCAGCCTGACAGCTCATCTGGGCTCACGCTGGGCTGTTATTGAGGGAACTTGGGCTAACATCCAGCCTGAGGATGCTGATCTCTCTAGAGTTCAAAGGCTGGATGCAGCTTTGGGGCGGTGCTGCTCGGTGGGGAGCAGAGAGGTTTCTGCTGGAGCCAGGAGCTGCTGACTGAAGCACTTGGTGAACTCAGTGACCTGCCAGCAGTGCCACGGGAAAGGGCTGCTGACCCATCAACAGCCAGGAGGGAACGGGACATGATGAGGAAAAATTTGCACAGCTGGAAGAACTGAGATGAAATAAAACAGTCCTGTTGGGAATGTAACAGGCAGGTAAATGAACAACCATTTGCTGGCCACCAGGAGCATTGCAGTCCCACTGCACAGGTGACCCAGCTGCAGTTGCAGGTTCTGGATGACATTCAGACAATGCTTAAGCGACAGCACACAGGCGGAAAACTGGAGGGTGTTTCCAATACCTCAGCTGATGTATCTTCAGTTAAACCAGGGATCAAACACAAGGCTCCCTGAGGGACAGGTGCACCCCTGCAGAAAATTGGAAACTCTCTCATCTGTGCTCCTGGCTTTGTTCCTTTGGTGGCCCCAAGGGACGGACTCTCAAAACAGCTCTGTAAAAAACTTTGGGAAATCTTCTGTGTCCCATCTAGGTAAAAATTAAGAGTGAATCAGCTCCTTGTTGTCCTTGTAGGCCCATATTCCTGCCCAGCAGGAATTCCTGTTTTCCTCCTTTTGACCATTTTCTCCATGCAGGCTGGAGTAGGTGAATAGACTGCCATGTGATACCAAGCTCAGCCCTTCTTTTTGGTGAAAGGAGAAGAAAAGACAGAAAAGGCAGAAAAGCTCTGTTATGAAGCAGATTGGAGAGATGTGTGCATTTAATCATCTCTAAAACATGGAAAGGGCCAAGCTTTTAATGATAGAGCATCTTCTCTATGCAATGCTGTCACTGGACCTTTTGAAACTGTGGAGAGCTGAAAGTCCTCAGGAAAAGCTAAGTTCTACATTAATTAAACGATCAGGTTGCAAAGGTGTGTTAAGAAGGAAGGTGACACCTTCAAAGGCAGTTGAAGCATCAGATTGAGAGGTTGGAAGAACAATTTATTTACCATGGCTCCACAAGTTGTTACAGTGCACCAGCAGGAAGAGCTGAGCCAGCCACATGCTTTGGCTCCTGTAAGGTACAATATGTGAGCTTAAACCTCTCATTTCTGAGTCCTTTCCTCCAAGCAGGGAATTAACGCATGCAGGGTATCAGAATAACTTCTAGAAGTTGAGCCAGAACAAAGAAGTGTTGCCCAGGGAAGAAGCTGCTTCACAGCTCTTTTGGAATGAGATTTGCTCTTCAAGATGGTTTAATGAAGAAGGAAAGGCAGGAGATGTCAGCAGGTTGTGCATATGGAATAGGGTTCTTTGTCTTGAGAGAAATTAAAAATAGGTAGATTATTGTGCCAGTTTTTCCTGTCTTCTTTCATGAATGGTCTCAATATCTACCAGGGAAGATGCACAAACTGGAGGGGCAAAGCAGCACCAAATGTACAACAGGGTCACTGGTGAAAGCCACACTGAAGGCCTGAACCTCTGGCCACTGGCAGGGAGCAGAGCCTGGGCAGAGAACAGGCAGGGTTCAGGTTTCACTTCTCTATTCAAACACAGCTGAAGGAAATCCTTTCTCCTTTGGCCGTAAGACTTTGGCTCCACAGTGCAGAGACATGAGCAGTGCTGCTCCTGTCCCTGCAGGTCTGGTGGTGGCATTCCTGGGGACAGTGGGTCAGCATTCCTGGGGACAGTGACGTGTCACAGGGGGAGTGTGGCACCTTCCAGCTGTGAAATGCTGAAGGAGGCAGTGGTGCTGCTGAGGTGTCTGTGCAGGGTCATAGCAGCTCCCTGACAATGGGCTGAGGTTCATCTCTCACAGGAGAGTCAAGTGCAATGAGAGATCCATGTGTGGAGTAAAAGAAGAGCTGCTTCTGCCTGACTGGAAGGCTGCAGTGCTCTAAGGTCACTGCCACAGCCAGAGAGGGGAATGCATTACCACAGCCTTGCCTGTTGAGAGCTCATTCTATTCTTATTTCAGTGATCCAGCCAAAGCCAGTGTCAAGACTAAGATCGTTTTAAAAGTAACTGTGGTGCCATGTTGGCACAAACAGCTGAATTTTGGCTTTTCACAACCAGTAGGAAAAGTCACTGGAGGTCTTTACTCATCAAGAAAACACGTGGAAAATCCACAGAATGTTCAATCAGTAGCAAGACCCACAGCAAGGATCCTACAGGAGAATATTCTGGGCTTGCCAGGCTTTTGGTTGGGAGCCTGTGTTGTCTGGCTCCGTTACCCAATGTGAGGACAAACTGCTGGGGATTGGGACTTTACAGCTGGAAAATGTCACCAGTTCCTGCCCATGTGCACCCTGACCAGGACACGTGTTTTTGGGCACAGCTAGAATCAAGAATCCAGGGGAAGTGGAGCTGAAATGAACTCTTCTCCTGAACCAGAATAAACACAGAGTTTGCATTAATTTGTGCTGATCTCTGCATTTCTCCATTACATACAGCTATAATTATTTCTATATAAATGAACGAAGGGACATTTCCCTCAGAATTGCATATTGCCACCAAGATGAGCTTGGCTGGAACCACCCACACAGCCCAGAAATGTTTTCTCCTGAGTAAAACCAGCACTTTGGACGTTGTTGGCATTAACAGAGAGAAGATCAAAGCAAAGGGGTGGATTTCACCAGTTCTGTTGCTCTGGAACAGGGAATCTGTGCATATCAGGTGTCCAGCACGGGCCTTCCTGCAAGGAGCTCCACAGACTAATTACAGCTGCCTGATTGATTTTTTCTTTGGCCATTTCATATAATTTCACTAGTGCTTTTAAGATTAAAGCCCCCTGGCTCTCTGACTTCCCTGCTTCAGGTGCATCCTGGGCTCTACTCACAATTGTGATACAATCCCCAAGCTTGAACGCGAGCCAGACTCTCTCTTTCCCAAACTGGCAGGCTGCAAGGAAAGCAAGGAACATATTTTTCACAGTTATGCATCTCGCATCTGACTCAGGTTGTTGTTATTATGCAGTGAGTGTTTCAGTCTGAACATTAAAGAAAAGAAAAAATGTTCAGGTCCTAAGGGGGGAACCAAAATCCACTAATCCAACATAGGCTTTATTTGCTTGTTGACTACCAACTGATGTTGAGAACGGCGGGACTCCCAGAGCTTCAAACAAGATTAGAGAGTGGGAAGTAGGACATTTATTTCGACTCGGATACTTATTTAAATCTTCATTCCAGCTACACAGCTAGGTATTTGGACATCTGGCAAAAACGCTTGGCAGCGCACAGGTTCTGAAAATGTGGTTAATCTTTAAAATCAATTTTGCACTTAGGAAATTGCTCACCTACCTGCATGTTTGTGAGAGCTAATTCGTTCAGATGCCACTTCTAAAGTCATTAATTATGTGGGAAAAGGCATTTCTTCTTCACTCTTGGACAACTTATACCCCCCCATAACCATTAATGTAAAAATACATTATTACTATTTATTAATCCAGTTGGAAGATTTTAAAAAGGTTTGTACATGATTTCCATATTTGGGACCCAAGTGCAGGTTAAAAAGTACGTAGACACACCAAACTCATGTGAATGGATATTGGGCATCCACGAGTTGCACTGTGCTCCCTCTCACCTCGAAACACCAGTTGTCCCAGCCCTAATAAATGCTCTGAATTAAAACACTAAGCTGAATCTTGCTTTGCTTAAGAGCCAGGCAGCTTCAAATAGAGACTGTGAAAGTCAAACAATGGGGTGGACGTAATTTCCTAAGCTGCTGTATTTGATTTGCCTTTAACTCAGTTAAGTGTCTTGGCAAACCTTTAATTTGAAATCTGTAGAGGCTGAGCATCACACCCTGCTAGGCCTATCAACAGATGGAGGAATTACTGGAGGCAAAATGTATATCTCTATGCTGCTTTTTTCCCCCCCTCATTATACTAATCATGCACTGAAATGATCACTAACCCCAGAGAGTGACAGATTTGTTTGCAGCAGAGGGTGACCCTGGAAAAGCGTGGGACTGACAGACACACAGGTGGTAGGGATTTTCCCAACATGGGCTGACTTTTGTTGTGGGAAACTTGGAAGCTGATGGTAAACAACGAGATCAGATTTGCATCCTGAGTTGGGAAAACGTGAGGGTGTTTGGATTGCCAGTGTGGAGATGTGCAGGGGCTGTGACCTGAGCTCTGCCCTGCTCCCGAGGTCAGGGGACAGCAGCTGGGTGGGCAGAACCAGGCGGGGAGGCTGCAGGGACCCCGTGCCTGGGCCAAACCCTTTCTGGAGGAGATGAAACCATCACTGACCTTGTGATGCCCCAACACTGAGCCCTCCAAGCCTGGACCACCACAGGAGCCCTTCCCACTGACACTGCAGCCCTCAGTTCTTAGAGGAGATCCCAAACTCACCAGGCTCGGGTAAAGTTTTGCAAAGACACAGGGAAAAAATCCCTTAAATTTGGTCAGCTCGCCTCCAGCGTGCACATACTGCCCAAAAGAACTGGAGGGAAATCAAATAAAGAGGCCCCTGCATTTTCTCTTTACTGAGCTTGCTAACCATTTCTTCATTAATCATTAACCACAGAGATAACTAAATTACTGGAGCTTTTATTATTCCCCCCATAGCCCCAGACAGTGCAGATTTGTGCAGGTGCCCCCACATTTCTGGAGTACCCAGAGCTGGCACTAACTGGGGTTTGCTCCTGCACCCTCAGGGAAGTTGCCAGGGCTGAAAACTCTCACATCCCACAGCAAACTCTCCTGGTTTCCCTCTCACAAAGTGCATTTTAACTGTCATTCCCAAAAGAACCACTTTATTTACAAGCAAAGCTCTTCGACTGGAGGCACATCCCAGAGAGCTATTTGCTCCAGTTGCCCTCTGGGTGATACTATTTTATTAAAAAAAAAAAAAAAAGAAACAACAAAACCAAACATTTCAAAATAATCTGTGAACTGAAAAAAATTACAGGTGCAGGTGATCCTTACTACACAACCTAGATATGAAATGAAATTCAATCATGCAGAAATTGCCAGCAACTTATTATAGATGAATGGGATGGGAAGTGCATTTTGTCTAATCCCAAGGCATTTTAAAATAACTATTCAGCATCCTCTCACCTGAAATGTATCATCTTATTGATTCTGAGCTGACTTTTGCAGATTGACTCTGGCTGCTTGTTTGGCTTTCATGCTTTCAGGTCCTCAACTGCCCAGAAAATGGTGCCACTGCCATTCTCAGAGATGTTTTTAGTGTAACTGGCTTAAGGTGAACTAGAACAATAGCTGGGAATGAGAAAAGCTGAATAATAACTCCAGCCAGCTGGGAATAATGAGCACACAGCCACAGCTGAGCTCCTCCATGATGGGATGGAAAATCTGGGTGTTTTTAAGGATTAACCAGCTACACAACCAGGAAAAAATATTTTCAATTGGAACAGGATTTTGTCAATTTTCACTGTGTAACATGGTCAAAGTGAAGGAAATGTCAGGTCACTTGTTACAATGATTTATCTGCCAGCTAAATTGTTCCTCCTCAGGCCTTCTGGTGACATTCCAGACCTTCTAAGATGTTTCCCAGGCTGTCCCTGATGTTCTTTTGTCAAGTGTAGATCTCCTTGCAATGGAGAACAAGCACAATCAGGGCATAAACACCAGGCCAGAAAAAGTTAGAAAAGGATTAAAAAAAAAAAAAGGCTCTGCAGATATGGAGTGAAATGAGAGCATATCTCACTTTCAGGGCTGAAATTGCATTTCAGGGCTGGTTCACTGAATCATGAACTTGGACTGAAAGGGCTCCTGGCCTGAGCACTTAGCAAGTCCATTCGAGTGTGCATGGCTGGGAGATTTCCCTCTGCGAGTTCATGGTTAATATAATCTTCAGTCCTGACAAATTTATGCAGAGTCAGAACATTTCCAACACGGGGAACTCAAATGCTATCCAAATGTCTCGCTGTTCGACAAACACCACGGGCAGAGTTCAAATATATCTTGGGGAAACAGAGGGGTGTGAGGGAGCATCAGGCACAGAGCTTGTGCAGGGCATCCCTGGAGCACCCCAAACTGGTGGGAAGCTCCTGAAACTGCTCAGGGTGTCCAAGTACCATGATAATCTGGTTGAAGAGCAGGATAAAGCAGCTCTTCCTCCTTCCAGCACCCCCCTGTGCTGGGGCACTCTCTGGGGCACCTGTGTGCCCAAGGGAAAGCACTCTCAGCAAAAAGGCCAAATTTTGCTTTCAGTCTGAAAGGTGCAAATTGACCCCAAATGGCTCCTGCTCTGGAAATACCCAGAGTGGGATTTAGCTGTCATAAAGATTGGTTAGAGCAACTCTTCTACCAAATTGAACCAGAGCTGATATGCCAGCCTTGCTGGCCAGTTGTGCGTTGGATATGCAGGGGGTTCAGGTGTGTCTCCAATGTGCTGCAAATGATTGGGCATAAAACCACAAGAAATTACAGTTCAGGTTTGTAAAACTGTACTGACCGCCCTCATGGTTGTTTTGTAAGATTTCTTTTTTCTATAATTAAGCAGTAAAGCATCTGAAGATCTTTACAACTTACCCCCCACTCAGAAAAAAATCTGAATTTCTGTGGGGCAATACAATTGGTGTGTACATGGGCTGGAAGTGGGACATTTCTCAGCATAGGTGACTGTGGAAATTCCAGAGCTGAAGGAAGGAATCAACATGCAGCTACCATGGTTTGGGGCGTTTCTGGTTATTTCTTCTACTCTTCTACTCTTATTTTAGAAGTCATTCAGTGGAAATTCACATTCCCCTATCCCATCCTTGTCCTCCCGTGCTGTTGCATCCATCTGCTTCTGAGGCACCTGCTCGTGGTATCATGGGGAGGTTTAGGCTGGACATTAGGAAAAGGTTCTTCCCCAGAGGGTGGTCGGGCACTGAAAAGGCTCCCCAGGGCAGTGGTCAGAGCAGCAGCCTGACAGAGCTCCAGGAGCATTCGGACAATGGTCAGGCACAGGGTGGAGTTGTTGGGGTCAGGAGTTGGACTTTGATCCTTGTGGGTCCCTTCCAGCTCAGGATATTCTGTCACTCTGTAACTCACCCAGGGAGCCCCTTGCTCTGAGCACAGAGCTGTGCCAGCTCTCAGCCACCCCCTGCTCTGTGGTTTGGTGGGTCCAGCAGTGGGTTAGGACAGGTCAGGGCTTGGTGTGGCCATGTGGCTAAACTGGTTTTGGCTGATCTGGCCATTCCTTCCCATCTGGAAGCTCCCAGAAAAGACCTTCACAATAGTGGAGGAGGCAGATGTGATTTTAGCACCTCAGGTGACTCTGAGAGCTCGAGAGGCGAAATCTCAAGCGCAGATCCCCCGATTGCAGCTTGCCCGAAACTTCCTTTTATCCTCGCTGGAGAGAATCCAGAGCTGCCCAGCAGCTCCTGCAGCTCAGCAAAAAGACAGAACAGCACGCCAGTAATTCTGACATAACAAGAATGACACATTAATCTCACAGCTGGGCATCGCCAGCAACGGCCAAAGCTCTGTGCAGACAGAAATCAAAGGAGAGTCGCACCGTTTGTAGGTCTCACCATTCAAGGGAACCCAGGGTACCCGTCCCTCAAAGGGGAGCAGTGGTTTTGAGCACAATGTGGTTTGTGGGATGCAGAGATTAAAAATGGAGCGATTTCTTTAGTCTAAATTGTGGCTTTGGTTTTTTGAAAACGAATCACAGCGGGTTAGAGGGCCCAACACGTTTTGAGAAAGATACAAAAGCGTGGTAATCTTTGCTAAAAAAAAAAAAAAGACAATAGCATGTTGTAACAGCAACACTGCCAGAATTACATCTAATGGGGAACAATAGGGGCTCTGCTAAGCTGACATAACTTCACCTGAAGCGAATTCTGCAAATTCCCAGGTACCATCAGGAGACAGCTCCCCTGTCAATCACTTCTGGGTGCATGACAGCTTATGGCTTAACTGCTCCTATCTGGTGGCATTTAACCAGATCCTATCTGTTTTGACATTCATGACTGAGATACTTGGCTTGTAATCGGGATGAGTACAACAGGGCAGAGCAGAGTGATTTCCTTCCCCAAGGATGGTTGTTAGGGTGATGTGGCTGCTTGACTCACTGCCTGCCACAAACCGTCCCAGAACGCTGCAGAACAGAGCAGGGAAGGCTCCCTGAAAACAGGGCGTTGTCCTGGGGGTGCACAGGCAAGGGGACACTGGCAGGTGACAGTGGCCTCATCCAGACTCGTGTTGGGCCCTGCATCAGCAGGAGCCAGGAGCTGGCACAGCCCCAGACCAGGGCACACATGGGTTTGGTGAGACCAGAAAGGTGACCTGCTGCAGGGCCAAGCATCAGCACACGAGCTGCATCCTCTGCTTGAGCAGTGTGTTATTTGGGTTTGGTTTAGACATTCAGGGGGATTTCTGGGTTGTGGAATTGTGTTATCTCCTGCCTGGGTTGTTGTTTGATTTCAATTTACTTAATGGAGGGCAATCTGCAGACACCACGATAAAGACTGAGGTGGTGGATTCTGTTTCTGTCTGAAGGGGGAAGGTGTCCAGTGTTCAAAAAAGGGGAACCAGTGCTGCCCTATTTCACACCCACCACACCTCTGGATTTTTCCCTAATTCAAATAAGCCAACACAAAAAACCTGGTGCTGATTATCACTTAGATCAGAACCAAGATGGAGAAAGAAGGGATTTTACGCTGTGTGTCAGAACAACAATATTATTCTTCCTGAATATGTATGACAGAAGAAAACTGATAAAGCTATTGACAGCACAAACCAGAAAGAAATATGAGATGAGATTGAGTTCCTTGGTCTGTTTGATGTAACCATTACTGTCAGGTGAGTATCCTAATTAATGCAGGTATCTCATTCTAACTCATGGATCAGGCCACTTTGTCTTTTCAATAATCTATAGAGCTGTACCTGGCATTAATCTTATTAATGGAACTATTGTGCTGCTTACAAATTAATTTCCATCTTGAGATAATCTACTTGATGTGCTTGTGTGCTGAGGGATGTCTTTCCTCTGAACTGTAAGAATGGGAATCTCCCCAAACTTCTCTGGATTTGAAGATTTCAAACTGACTCCTGAGTGTCCAGATGCAGGAAATGTAATTTTTCATTTCTGCACTTTAAGGCAGTGCTGCTGTTTGTATCACATGGAAGCAATCCTGTAGTGTGATGATTTCAGATTAAATTTTAATAATGCTGCTGAGTGGAAAGGATTTACTGAGAAGAGAAAAACAGCCTCTGGGGATCATTCATTGAAGCCAAAAAAGAGTTTTGGTTGTTAGTCCAAGAAAAGGGAGTCCAAACAGGAGTGAAATTTAGGCTTCCCACCTCCATTTATTCACCTCCCTCAATGCAGTCCTCATTTGTCAAAATTGATGAATGAAGTTTCCCCCTTCTCAAAAGAAAGTCTCTTGAAGTGCAAGTGGCTCTCAAGGGGCCAGGAAGCAGAAAGAAAAAGCTCTGGAGCTGAATGTCACAGTTGAGAGGAAAAGGACTCATGAAAATGAAATTAAGAGTATGAAGGAAAACTGGAGATGACTGATGGTTTGAATGCATGCATCTAGGTATCTTCTTTAAAAAAAACCCAAATAAAAATATTAAATTGAGTTCTCCTATGCTTTTGTTAATTGAAAAAAGAAAAGCAAAGCAACCCTGCAGCTGTCAACTATATTCCTGTATTTTTGCAAGTCTGTGTTTAGACAGCCCATGTGTCTTTTCAGAATTTAGTGAAATTTTTCCATATCAACTTCACATGGAAGAAATTACTTTTCTGGAGGGGATTACACCTCAGATGCTGATTTTGTCTGTAGATACCTGAGTGTCTCGCACACATGGTGGCACCCTGTTCCTGCAGGTTCTCACCTCCCTCTGCCTGGAATAAAGACTGCTCTGGGCTCTCCTCCATGCAGCTTGGGAGGTTAAGTTTAGGAAGACCCTCTCCTCACAGATTCTGTGCTGTGAGAAGAGAAGCAGAGCAGGCGTGAGGCTGTGAACTCCCTCAGAGGCAAACTCAGAGCTCAGCCTTGCTGCCAGCAGTGGGCTGGGCTGCACAAGGGCACAGAGCTGCCACCAGCTCAATATTCACCCCGAAACAGGATAATAATACATCATTCCTGCTCTGGAGATGGTCTGCCCAGGGAATGGGAGGCCTCTCTCAGCCAGGGTGAGGAAAAGTCATTTATCCTGACAGCTGAGAGAGTCCCCTCTCCAAAAAGGCCCTTTCCAGGGTGCTACACCTTCATATAGGCAGCTGTATTTTTTCTGCCTCACGTTGATGGAGCATGAAAGTTAAACACCTAATCATTTAGATTTCTATTAGAAACACAGGCAAAAACTGAAGTGACAATATTATAATAGTACTATGTTTTAGCTACTCTTACCAGCTATGTTTGAAGCTTAAAGCTGTCAGGAACTCTAATAAAATGAAACTGAAGTGACAAAAAGAAACAAGTCCTTGTTTAAAGCCTTAATCCCCGCACAGCTGCTTGGCTGCAGCTGCAAAATGAGAGGAGACAGGGAATGCCCATCCCAGATGTGCTGAGACCCCTGTGCTTGGGGCAGCTGGGGCCTCTGTGTGACCAAAGGATGCTGAGCCCACGAGCAAAAAAACCCCATGAGCAAAAAATCCCCACGAGCAAAAAATCCCCACGAGGCAAACCCTTGTGTCAGCAAGCCCATAAAGCAGAGCTGGACACAGCCTGAGGAAGTGCAGGCACTTAATTTCAGCCTGAAAGTCACCGTGCAGTTCAGACGTGTATTGATCTGCGTGCTGTGCGAGCACTTTATGAGTGATTTCTTATGTAAGTGTCAGGTGAGAGGCATGAATAGAGACCTAATTAAAGTGTACACAAAGTACACACAGTAAATCTCCCTGGCAATGTCAGCCTGCCTGGGAGCAGCCCAGGAGAGCAAACAAGATGGCATAAATGAAAGAGAAAGAAACACTAACAGTCTGCAACAGCTCGGCTCATGAGACACTAACGTGGAGCAGCTGGGGATATCAAAGGAGAAAATGTGCCATTCCTGGGACATGCTCCACAGTCCTAAAACACAAAACAATGGGAATTTTGCTCTTAAATAAGATTTTGCTCTTAAATAACAGCCTTGTGTTTCTCCCCTGTGTCATAGTCATTGTTCCATCACTGTTTTAAATTAATGCTGCCTCTATCTGTGATCCATCCCAATGGGCTTTTGTACCCACTGTAACACTGCAGAGACAAGGAGAGTGTAGAAAAAACAGAGAAGTGAAAAAAAAATTATTATTTTTGTATTAGAGAACCATCAACATTAGGACAATGAGATACTGGTTTTTTTATGACAGTGCTACTGTCCTTTGAGGAGGATTGGGCCCTGCTGCTGATGAGCTGGGTGAGATACAGAATCTTCTGAAGATCTCACAGCTACAATGAATTAACAGCTTTGTGTCAATATTTTCAAAAGCAAAGTGATTCTGGATGTGTCTATCAGGATGGATGTTTTGTCAAGATGTTTTCAGCCTTCAGTCCTGGCTAGTTGAAAATTCTGGTGTGGAAGTGAGACACAGCTGCTTCCTGCTTTTGGGAAATACCACAGCCAAGGTAATAAATACTAGTGGAAATAAATACTACAATATATTGGCTTGGGCACAGCATGGCACTAACTTATCTCTACAGCTTTTTGGACTGGAGCTGGCTGCATTTCTGCACAAAGGAGCTAAGGTCCAGGTCAAGGTATTAAACACTGACTCCCCTGAATGACTACCCAGAGCTGAATTACAGCTGCTTTGGTTTGGGGATTTGGGGTTGTTGTTTTCCTCAGCTTCTCCTGAAGATGGGACTTGAGAGTTTTTCCAAAAAGTACCACTTTTTTCCTATAAAAACCCAGTCCAGAATCTGCACTGTATTCCCTCTAAACTCCTGCAGTGGTCCTTGGGCAAGGAGAAAGCTATTCCCAGCCTTTTATCTTGGCCGTGTGGCCTGGGACCTATTTAAATTTTACTCATCTGTTCTCTTCATTAAGTCTGCATTGGGGTGAGAGTCTTCTCTTTTACCTCTGGGTTTCCTTACATTGTGGCCGTGCCCCTCCTGGATAATGTGCTGGAGCGGGGCACGCTGAGGAAATCTGCTCATTTGTAAAGCCAGTCATTAATAAGAATCAAGATGGCTTTACCACAGGGGTGCCAGCATCACTTGGCTGACAATGTCCCTTACGATCCTGGAGAGATTTTAATGGATTGAACAGGTTGATGTTGTCATTTCCAATTTGCTGAACCATCTGACAGCGTTCCCAACAATTAGCACGTACAAAATACGGAAATGTGTTATCTTTTGCATTAAAAAAAGAGGACGGGGAAGCTGCCTGGTCTCTGGAGTTGTATAACAACTTGTTATTCCGAAGAGCTTGCTTTGACTTTAAATAGATTTCAGTACAGTAGAGTCACCCTAACCTTGGGATAAATTTAGCTGTCGCCTGAGTCAGTAGCGGGGCTTGGGATCATTAAAAGCCGATCAGGAATTAGCACGCGCTTCCTGCGGGCGGAACTGCTGGAGGTGCTGCTTCTGCTCCTGCAGCCCTCAGATGGGCAGGGCTGGTACCCGAGGGGACAGGGACCACTGCTGGGACCCCCACGCACAGTGCCTGTCACTGCTGGGACCCCCACTCACAGTGTCAGTCACTGCTGGTGATGCCTTTTCCTGGTGTTAGGAAAATGAAGCCAGACACGGTTAAAGGGGTTGGGGTCTTTACCTCAGTATTTGAATCAGGATCCCGTTTGATGCATCCACTTCACCCAGGTGACAGCGTGGCAAATGCACCCCCGTCAGTCACACACACCAGTTCTAGACTTTACACAGCACAGATCCAACAAGGGAGCCCAATGCTGGGGCTGGGCTGGGCTCAGCTCGACTTTCCAGAATCTGTCCTGCTCAGAGCCCTTGGCTTCCTGAGCCAGTGGGAATGTTTGGTGTCCCTGGCTCTGCAGCTCTGGGCTGTTCAGTCTCAGGCCTGCAGAACACTTACAAAACACTGAGCACTAAACTAAGTAAAAGGTTGCAAGTGTGCATGCTGCTAATACTTGTGGATACAGAGAACTGTGTAAAAGGTATATAAAAGAAAAGACAAAAATCATTCCGGCATCACTGGGACCCCCATGCACAGCCCCAGTCATTTCACCTCCTCCAGCTCTGCCATCCCCACCCCAGCATTGCACAGCAAAGAGCAAAGTGACTCCCCCAGGGTCACCCAGAGGGATGGACCCAAGCTCCAGGCACCTCCTGCAGGGGGTAGAGAGAGAAGAGGCAAGCCAGGACAAATGAATGCTCATGAATCAGGAGGTGCTGCAAGGGAGGTCATCTGCTCTTGTTTGTTGAGATGAAAAGGTGGCTCTTGATTCTGCAGTGGATATGAGACCATGAAATGCAGGTGCCAGCTAAGGAAGACTGAAAGGAGCATCTCACATCAAAACCCTAAAGGCAGCAGACATTTTTTAGTGTGATGGCAGGTTTAGACCCATATCTTGTTTAGACCCATATCTTTTAACCATATCTTGTGTTAAATAGAAATACATCTCCTGGCTCCTGGCATGAGGCTGTTGCTTGCACTGCCTGTGACACGAAGTCACCTCTGAGAGTGGGGCAGATTTGAGCTCTCCAGCAGGATGAGAGATTTACTTTGAATTCCAAGTGCAAATCAATAGGAGGTTCTACAGAGGAGAGGCAGGTTCATTCCCAGGTTTTCCTTCCCTCCCTCAGTGAGCATCTTGCACATCTGCATTGGGATGCGCCTGTGCTTTTGGGCACATCCTTTCTTGCCCTCCTGCTGAGGGGGAGAAGGGATTTGGGGAGCAATAGGAGGCTCATTCAGAGTGATGAGGCTTTTGTGGGAACCACAGAGGAAATCTGGCTCTAAATAAAGCAGCCAGGCTGGGCTCCATGACGTGTTCCCACCCAGGATGAGAGCAGGAGTCAGACCTTCTTCTGCCAACCCCTGTCAGCAGGGAAGTGACCCTTATTTGTCATTGTGTGGCAGAGAGGATAAATAATGGCTCAGGTGCTGCTACCTGAGGTAAGGCAGGTCCTGTGACCCAGGAGGTCGAAGCCTTGGCAGGCTGCATCTGTCTCAGAGCCCTCAGAGACCAAACACCATCTCCTGGGTGTGCAACCAGCCTAAGGGGACAGAAAGGGGAGAGGGGAGCCCCAAAACTGCTCCCTGAGCTCCATGTGTGCATTCAGCAATGCTCAGCTGGCTGCAGCTTTCCGTGCTGCATATTTCTGTATTTTTAACCTCTGGTGACTCCTCCGGGACTTTGGTGCATCCACTCATGGCTTGTAAGAGAAGCAGCTCCCAAACATTGGAGCCTTTGAGCATCAGCCTCCTGAGCATGAAGGAAATTGAAGGTCTCCTCCTCAACCAACCAAAGCCCAAGCCAGGAGTGTAGGAAGATTTTTGTTTCTTTGCAGGTTTTCATGCTGCTTTTCCCAGAGACAGTTTTGAGAAAGACTGTCAGAATATCTTCAGCAAAATACTAAAGAAACACACTGGGAACTGTGAAAGCTCAGAATCGAATATAAATATGAACTGACAAGCTGCTTCATTTGGTATCATTAAACTTCACAGTTAGACTTTTTTTGAAAACCAAATTATCATGTAAAAATATGCCCGTAGTGTTAAACTTGAGATGAAAACTGCTTATTTTTGTGTTTAGCGTGATGACTAGTAGAAGGAAGGAAAAGTTTCTGTGGTCTGATGTTTCTTAGGGTTTTGATTTTTACATTCATAGTAGCCTAATTATGAATAATATTCATGATGCTGCAAACACATGGGGGTTAAAAAAGCGAGGCAAACCAGGGTGAATTTAAGATTATTTGATACTCTGAGGTTTAACCCAAAAGCTGAAGGCATTAATGCAGCGGAGTTAGAATATCCCGAGCAGGAGGAAAGAACTCGCTCCTGGCTCAGCGCCTGCCGAGGCACAAATATCCCGACTTTTAAGTAAGAAAAGGGACTTTTCGAGGTTTCCCGTGTCAGAGGGACCCGAGTGACCGCTGGATGTCACTGTTAAGTCACAGACGCACCCGGGGCGCCCCGAGCGATGCCCCCAGTGCCCGGCGCTCCGTGCCGTCGCCCCGGGCTGCAGCGCCCCGGGCAGCGGGAAAGGGAACGGCGATTTGGGTGGCTTCCCATGGTTTTTAAGAGTTCTGCGCAGTTCAAAGTGCTGAGGCAAAGCTGTTCCGGGACAGGGTGAAATTTAGGACAGCAAGGATACAAAATGAGATCTGGTTTTCTCCTTCCTTTCAGACAAATCCCCGCACCCAAAGCAGCGTGGCTGGGGCGTGGGTTTGTTTGGATTTCCAAGGTGTGGGGATTTGTCGGCGGCTTGATTCTCCTGCCATTAATGCTGCAGGAGTGGAAAAGTGATGTAATTCACTGGCACAAACAAACAGGCTTGATATTAAATCAGAGCAATGAATCCTGCTGTGACCTGCAGTCCTCAGGACTTTTCTTCCAGTACGTGGATAAATTCCTTCCACAGGTAAACATGTGCTCAGTTTTAGAATCGGGGAGCCATAGAAAGGTTTGGGTTGGAAAGGGAACTGAAAGCTCATCTGTTTCCAATCCCCTGCCATGGGCAGGGACACCTTTCATTGTCCCAGGCTGTTCCAAGCCTCGTCCAACCTGGCCTTGGGCACTGCCAGGGATCCAGGGGCAGCCACAGCTTCTCTGGGCACCCTGTGCCAGGGCCTGCCCACCCTCACAGGGAACAATTCCTTCCTAATATCCAATCCAAAGCTACTCTCTTCCAGTGTGAAGCCATTCCCCCTTGTTCTGTCCCTTCAGGCCATTGTAAATGTCCCTCTCCAGCTCCTGTGTGAGCCCCTGAAAGGCCACACTTAGGTGACCTGAAGCCTCCTCTTCTTCAGGCTGCACAACCCCAATTCTCTCAATCTTTCCTCAAAGGAGAGGAGTTCAGTAGATGTTTAGGCAGTGTCCTCCTAAAGGAGGCTAGAAATGCCTTTCTCCATGTATCTGCTATTTCCCTTCATTCCCAGATGTGACAACATGTCTGCTTTCTGTACACACTGTTGACAGAATGCCCTTCTCTGTAGTTTTAATGCCAAAACCCCAGAACATGGGCTCATATTATCAAATCCTCACTCAGGAGCAGGCCTGCTCGATGGCCATTTTTACTAGAAAGTAGCCTGTTTTTTCTTAATATGTCATCACAGAAATTTCCTTTGAAAGGAGGACTGTTCTTGAATTCACAATGGGCTGTGACAAACTGTGCATTTCAAACACTTCCACATCTCGTTGCAGGAATTTGTCACCTTTTTACATATGAGCAAGGCAGGGTAGATGTTTGCTTCAGGCAATTCCAACTCCCCCTTGGTCCCGTGGGGCAGATTCTTGTCCTGTTCCCACCGATGCCAGTCCGGGGGAGCTTTTGGGACCAGATTCATAAGTGCTCAATCTTTTATGATAGACAAGGTCATGGTTTCTTTTTCCGTTTTTCCCTCCCCCTAACACCAATTTCCCATGACCTTGGCTGTGCTATGAAAACCCAGGAATGGGGATGGTACCAAGCACTGCTCCTGCCAGAGCAGCTTGCAGAGCTCCTTGTAAAACAGCCCATTCCTCCCAAAGCTCGAGGTGTTGATAGGATAAACCCTTTCCTGGGACTTACTTACCCCTTCCTTTGAACTGTGAGTCCAAATTCACTTCACTTATTCCCTTCATTTCATGGATCCAAGATCAAAAATCTCACTTTTGTCTATTTGTCTTGATTGGTGTCAGCTGCAATAAAACATCACCGTGCCTCAACCCACAGAATGCTCAGCAAGGTGTTTGAGGCTAACCAAAGTGTTTCATTCTCCCCAATGGCTGTCAGCTAAAGGAAGGACAAAATAATTCCCCACAAAGGAGAAAACAATCCTGAGCCCTGAAATGTTTTGAGTGAATGTTTAAAAACACAAGGCATGAGGAGGGCTCAGATTGCAGCTCATCTCGCTGTCATCTCACCAATTCCTTTTATCACTGAACTTCTTCCCTATGGCCCTGGCTCAGCTCTGCTGGTTTCAGCCTTCTTCTCCCTCTGATCTCTGATATTGCCATGTTCAGTCCATCATGCTGAGGGAAAAAACAGTCATTTCATGCTATTTTGACATTGAGAGCAGAAGTTACCAAAGCACTGGGAAATGGTTCCTTTTAAGCATAGGTTATGAATATCTGATCCAGAACATTTTCCATATCTGTGTGAGAAACTGGAGAATTTCATTTTGTTAAACCACACTGAATGTGAGGTGAACTGGGGAGGCAGCTGGCACTGCCTGGAAAACTGGGAGGAGGTGGGAAAGCAAGGCAGTTTGCTAGGCAGACACCAGGAGACACGAATTGACTGATAAAAGGGCAGGAGTACACGCCAAGCAAAGGTGCCAAAGCTCCCCAAGAGATGAAGAGGAGATAGAGAACAGAACTGTTTTGTGTTTGTTAGTGACTGGAAGCTGCCCTGGGATGACAAAGGAAGTGGTCACTCACAGGAGATGGTCAAGGGGAAGGCCAGGTCCCCCCATTTGGAGATAATAAAAAAAGAAGAGACAAGGAATGTCATAGGAACCAGAAACGGAACAGACAATATCCAAATCAGCCCAGTGATGGTGAAAGATGAGCAAATTAAACTGAGGAAGGATATGCCAGAACAGGAGTGATCAGAGCAATCATCCAGTCCAGCTTGCCACCAGTGCAGGTGTTGTGAGCTCAAAGTCTGGCTCAGAGGAGTCTGTGCAGCATCTCCTGTACCTGCAGCTGTGAGCTCCCCCTCCCCATCTGACACATGCAGGTTTTCAGTGGGAGGCAAAACCCCACAGCTGAAAAGTACCCAGGCAGAGCAGCCCATTCTTGGCTGGATGCATTCAACAGCAGAAAGAGATTGCTCTGTTTCCATAAGGAGCAGGCAAGAAAATAAACCAGAACAAAACCCCTGGTCTGGGGACAGCTCTCCTCCTGGCTCCAAATCCAGCACTCAGCTTGCTGGGTGCCCAGAGGGACAGGGACCACCTGTACTGACTGCAAGACTAAGAAAGACAAATATATTCTTCTAATGAAGATTTCACATGAAAAACACAGTGAAAGACAACCTAAGAGCAGCAATTTTGATGAAGATGGCAGAATAGCAGTGGAGATGAAATCAGATACAAGAGTCTGCATAGATGGAGACTATTCAGGGTCTTGCTGCTGCTGCAGAGGTTTGGGGAGGGACCTGCTGCCAGGCTGGTTTGTGTGAAATACCCTTGGGGAACAGAAGGAAAAGCTGTGAATCCTTTAAGCACTCAAATGCTTTCAGCCATATAATGTTTGGATTAGGATCCACTCGAAGGTGCAGAGAGCTCACTTGCTGAGTTCAACACTGGCAGAGATGTGCTGGTGCTTATTATAAGGTAAGAAGGAAAGAGGGAGTGTTCTTAGCTCTCAATCAGTTACCCACAGGTAGAAGAGGAGATTCTGAATGGGGAAATGAAAATTATTATTATCTGTACAAAGCCATTCTTCCTCAAATGACACTAATGGGGATAAGACACGTAGGGCTGCCAGCAGGAGGAAAACAGGCTTTGATTTTGCATTAGGAGGTGTTGGGAGGGCAGTGGGGGCAGCACATGGAAAACACGACTCCCTGGGGCTGGGTGCTGAGCACCCCTCGGAGCAGGAGGCTGCACCCCCTGCCAGGCTCCAGCGCTGGTCCTGCTCATTAGTGGCACAGGGACGGGAGGGAGCTCCTGGCAGAGCTGCTGCACTGCCCTGATTGGGGGCAGGAGGGATTGATTTGTGAGGAATGAATAAAGAGGTGAGATTAAAGCACTGGCTAAATGGCGAGGAAGAGGCAAGAGCCTGTGTTTGAAGGGTGTTGGCAGAGAGAAGGCATGAGTTAAGGTGGAACAGGGGGTTTTAGCTATGGGCAACAGGATGAAATGTAAAGGGAATGTTTAGATTTTGTATACAGGGGTTTACCTAAGCAAGGGAGCAGCCCAAAACAGCTGCTCCTCACTCGCTCCAGGGAGGGCACTTTGCTCTGCACAAAGACTGCTCTGAGCCCTGATGGGAGCCATGTGAAATAAGAGAGAATTCTGCAGAGCTGACAGTGCCCTTCGCACTCACTTCCATTTATTCCTCACCAGCCTCCCAGTGTAGACAACAAGTATTTATCAGTGTAACTTTCTTTTTTTAGGAGTGAGATTTAAGCCTGCGAAATAATCCCCTCATTGGACATGCAGGAGGAGCCGCAATACTTGGCAGATGTGAAAACAAAATGGGATGTCAGAGAAAAGGATTTAAACAAGAGATCCTGAGGAAGGTCAGCTCCTGGGGTGGCAGCCCCAGATTTGCCACCCTGGAGCAGACCCCCGAGCAGCCTCGTGGCTGGACACGTGTGGGCACTGCCTGCCAGGCTGGGCAGCTGCCCAGGAGGAGTTTGTGGCACTGCCCCCAGCATTTCCCCACCAGGGTGAGGTTTCCTCTCGGGAGGGCAATTTGCTTCTGCAGGAGTCGCCGAGAACAATCTTGTTAGGCATACACAGACTTAACTTCAACTCATCCATCTTAATAGGAATTATATCATTTTCCTTGATGGTTCTGATTTTCTATCCCATTAATAATAAAAAAGCTTCTCTGCTTATATATAATGCAATTCAACAATAAGTCTCAGAGGAGGATCAAGATCACTTTGGCTTTCCATCAATTTGATACTGACGCCTCTCCAGTTAAATAACTCGAGTGTGAGGAGAGAGGAAGGGACCAGGGATGAATCCCAGCACACACAGCTTTGAATCTGAGTCTTTCTGAAAGCAACTGATGTCTGTAACTTCACACCACCTCCCACAGGGTGTATCAGGGAGGGTAAAACCTCTGTTTTCATCTGCTGTAAATCAGAATGCCACACTGACTTTGCTGGAGTGAGGCTGATCTCGACTACCTGAGAGCTGGGCCAGAAGACACCATGTGCAGGCTCTGTGGTTGTTTTTATTGTGGTTAGATTTTCAAATTTGTGTCTGGAAAAGGGCTTGTTAGTCACTGTTTGCCGAATGGAATACTTCATGACAGCACTAATTAAAAGAAATGAAACTTGACTTTTCAAGATGATGCTTTTTTATAGCAAAGTACAGTAGTTTGGAAACATCTTTAATTTAATTGCAAAATACTTTCTCTGGTTGTTTACTTAAAATTGTCTCCCATTGCACAGCTGCACCAGTGTTTCTGGGTGCACGCTTTGATTTCAACATTTTACATTACATTATCAAGTTAATCTCCCCAAACCATTAACCCCCAGTAGGAAAGATTCTTAATTATGTAGATTCACCAAGTGTTTTTCAAGAATTGTTTTACTGCCATGAGTCCAACCCTAATGTACTGTGGGGAGAGGGAGGGCACTGTCCTACACTTGGTTTCATGAAACATCATCTTGAAAGAAGCCTCCTAACATGCAGCAGATTTCAGCAGATATATCTTATCCACAACAGAAGACAGCTAATGTCCCAGAGAACCCCTGCCTTCCTGGGAAAGAGTGCTGATGTGCTCCTTCACCAAGCAAGAGGGTCATTTACACCAAACTGAGCCTGTTTTTCCCCTCTAACATAAACCAGTTCTATTCCAGTGTATCAGAGTTCTGATTTGCATCTCAGGATGTGGTCTCTGAATCAGGCTGAAGCTTAAAAAAAGTGTTCATGATGGTTATTCCTGCTTTTCTGTAGGTTAGAAAACAGAAAAATCAAGAGTAGCATTAAATCCCACTCCCTAACATCGTGGGGGAACCGATGAGTTGGGGAGATGATGGAGATGGGACGCTGCATTAATATTTAATTATTAGCATTATTAATAAATGTTGATTTGAGCCCTTACCCAGCGCCTTCCCTCTCTTGTGTGGCCCCTGTGGTGGGCAGGGAGGTGTGGGCAGCCTTGCTGAGGGTGCCAGCAGGGACTCAGCAGCTCCTCTGGCCTGGAGTGATGATTGGAAAGGCTTCTCTGCGGGACACAAACATTGGTGTCTTGAGTGCTGGAAAAACCGGTGAGTCACAACTGGCAGAACACCATAAAATTGTCCTGGTTTGCTCATCCAGATCCCTATTAAAAGATGAGCAGCAGCTGAGAGGAAACAATTGCATGAAAGTGTGGTGTGCTCTCTCTGTTGATGTCACTGGTGGGCTGAGGAGCAGGGATTCATCCCCTCAGACGTATACAGGATGATAAATGGTGACAATAATCCTGCAGGAAGGCAAGCATTTGAAGTGCCAGGGCTTGTCCTCCAAAACAGATGACACCAAATTCTTCTGACTTGTGCAGCCAAGCTCCAAACACGAAAGAGAAATGAAGCGTTTTGGAAAGCCGAGTGCATTTTGATTTTGTGTGGGAGACACGTCCCAGTCCTGGCAGCTCAGAGCCATGGACACATCACAGCACAGCTGGGAGCACTGAAGCATTTTGGGGGCAACTGTGAGAGTGCCCGGAGTAATGAAGGGGTTCCCTCCAGGAGGTGTTGCTGTGGAGGAGTCCCAAAAATGCATTGACAGGTGTCTCAGTATTTTATACAATGTAAACACTCCTGTGGTTTGTTTTTTTTTCCCTTTGTCCTTCTGTCCTTACTCCTTGGGAAGGGGGATGAGAAACAATGGAATAACTGATAGTTCAGGACTGAATTAACAAGTCTGAATATTTTTGCAGGTCAGTGTAGTACAATATAGACCCCAGGTTCTGTCTCTGAATGCAGTGAGTCAGTGCAAAACCAACAATTAGGCACTTTCCCTCAGAAACAGCTTTCATGCTCTCTATTCTGTAGTGTTCCAGATCCATAAAACCCCAAGTTTATAAAAATTTTATAGCAGAACTACAGCTCAATTGCTACAGTTCATATTTCTACATTGAATATTGGGTGCAGACAGTAGTGGGAACCATATTGTAGCTTTTACAGGTGTAAAAGCCTCCTCAATAGCTACTTTTATCACAGAAAGTTCATTTCAAGTTTTATTTTCTTTATTCTTGTACCTGAAGCCTATGAAATCTCTAATCTGTCAGCCCGTGTGATGTTTCACTCAGTGTTTCACACTGCTGTATCAGAGTTAGTAACAGCATCTCTATCTACTGCTGCAGACATCATTATTTATTTGCCCTGTGCTGCACTCAGAGGTCCCAGGTGCAATCAGAGCTATCACTGAGCCTGTACCTAATTTAAACGTCAGTCCAATACCAGACAGCCACAGCACTGCCCCTATAAATGTGTGCTCTCTGATCATGGGAGCAGACTCAAACCCAGCCACATTTCTGTCTTGGTTCACATCTTCCTTGCATTTCAAATTGGCCCCGGGTCCTCACCAAAGGCAAATTTGACACTACTGAGAGAAAACACGCTGTGTCTCTCCTCTTCTCTCTCCTTACCTGCCTGCTGCTCTTCCCAGAGCTGCGAGTGCTGCTCAGACAGATGGGTCTGGAACACAGGGTGGAAGGAGAAAGAGAAAAGAAAGAAATCACCTTGCAAGACCTCAGTGCAGTGGCACAGAGTTTGTTGTCGCTGCTGGGCTGTGGCAGAGATGTGCTGGAGCATCCATAAGCTTTCCTCCTGGGAGATCTTCGGAGACAGCACAGTCTGGCCATGGCAAAATGTCATTGTGTGTCTGCATATGGGAAGAACACATCTAATTTAGAGAGCACAAAAAATGCAATGTACGTGTAGTGGTATGAGGCAACTTTCCTTGATCCTCCTGAGGGTCTTTAGGGAGATTGGTGGATGCTTTCTGGGTGTGCAAGCTTTGTAACAGGTCAGCAGGAATGGAGAGGGTTCAAGAGGTCAGGGAAAAGCAGTTGCTTGGATGTACTTTGTGTATTATTTGACATAAATTAAGTAAGAACTGTGTACCTAATGGCAAAAATAAAAAAAAAAAGAAGAAAAAAAGAAAAAAAAGATTGAACCCACTATCTTTTAGAACTGGCATAAATCAGGAATAGCTTGGAAATCAGCAGTCCAAATCTTCAGCTATTACCAGTCTTCCTGGGGTTTAAATGAAGTCGGAAGAGCTCTGCTGGTTTACAGGAGCTGAGGATACGTCCTGATGGAATCACACAAGCATGAATATACTGTAAGGCAAAAGAGAATTAGGCCCATTATTTTTAAAAAAGCAAAGCTTGATTAAGGATGTTCAGTATAGGTTTAGAAAAAAGAGCACTGTCACGCCTCACTAACTTTGCTGTTCTGTTGGAACATGACTACCAGGGAGGTATTACAGTGCCCTGGGATTTTCTAAAGAAACCAATCAAGGCAGCGTGGTTTGGGGAGGAGAGGGGGGAACAGCACTTTTGTCAGTGCTAATTGCAGGCGTTAATAGGAGCCTTAGCACAGAACTGCCTGGCACTCTGAGGGAGCTGGAAGCTCAAGTGCACTTGGCTTTTATGGGTGCAGACACAGAGAGAGAATTCCATTTGCAGAATGGAGAGGCAGGATCTGAGCTTGAGAGGAGACGTGCTGATCACTCCCAGTGTGATCAGTCAGAGGTTCAAGAACTGCAGTGAATCGAGGGGGAAGCTCAGAAGGCATTTCTTAAGATTGAAACATAATTAATGCAAATGCCTCCAAGGCTTGGTTCTCTCTTTTGGGAAATGCAGAGAAAGAGCTTTATTATTTTTAAATGAATTTGCTAAAACTTGAAGGCTAAGTTCTCAGCAGTGTTGCGTCAGCAGATATTTAACAGCAAACCACAATGTTGACGTTGCAAATTGGGCATGTCCTGGGAAAAAAAGTTGGGTCTGGTCCTATAGAAAAAAAGCCCCACATAAAGAGCTGTAGAAGACTGCAGCCTGCTGGGACTGGGGTGTGGACCTGGCAGCAGCACCACTGCCACCAACATGCAGGGGCTCTTACAGGGGAGTCACTGGGATGGGCTGGATCACAAAAATTCAGTGCAGGGTCACTGCCAGCACTTGTCACTGCCAGGGAGGAGGTACCAAACGTGGCCCACACCAGCACTTCACTTCAAAAGCCTTAGAGTCATTTTCTTAGTCATGTTCCCCTGGTCAGCTTCACACCATCCAAAGTACTGTTGTGCTATCAGAGATGTCCAAGCAGTTGAATTTGATTCCTTTTTTTGTTTCTTTGATTTCTTTGTCTTTCCCTTGAGAGACAGTTCCCCCAGAAATGTACAAATGAGATCCATGTGGAATCTGACCACTGACATTAGCAGGACCTCTACCTGAATTCCCCTTTTTAGCCGTGTAGTGCAAACAGATCAAACTGCCTTTTAGATATGGTATTTTACATTACTTACCTCATCTTCTCTTGCTCTTGTTTCTACCAAAAATCATCTTTAATATTGAAAGGTTCTCCTACAATGCAAAAGTTTATTGGAGGCCAATGCCTCATGGCACCCTTGCATCCACCTTTCCCCCTCCTCTGATGCAGCTCCTCAGGCTTCCACATCCTCTGTCTCCCTTCATCATTTCTGGATAGAGAAAATACAGTCAGAATATTCAGAATATCACAGGTCCCCGTCTCCGGGAAACCAGGCACTGCAGCTGCCAGGGATTTCAGCTAACACCACGGAGCTCCTGAAAAGTCAAGTGTCTTCAGGAGGGGCAGACATCTGCTGCCATCCCCATATTTTTCCTCTCTGTTCAGATTAACTGTCTCTGTCCCTCTGCACAATTTGCTTGCTAGAGAGAAAGCAGGATTAAAGGTGTTTCTACATTACCACTCCTTCAATGGGGAAAGAAAAAAATGGGCTTAATGTAGCCTGAGAAACAAAGACAACAGCATGGGTGAGAAAGAAAGCACAGGTGTAATTTCTGGGCACAGTGAGAAGCCTTTTAAAAGCCCTCCAATGAGTAGTGTGTACATGTTTACCACCAGTGCAGCTGACATATAGCCACAGGAGCCCTGCACTACAGGGATCAAATGAGAACTTGTGGAGGGCTATTGAACACTGGGAATTTTCACAGTAAGGCAGAACAAAATTATTCAGCACTAGGGGGTTCTTTAATTTTGGTACACTTGGAAAATAAAGCAGTGCCTTTGTCCAGGGCTAATATTTGCTCACCAATGGCCAAATCCATCCGTTTCTTTTCTTAGCTGTGACCTGGGATATGTAGGCTAGCATTTGACATTTGGGCTGTTCAAGGAAATACGTAGAATTACTGACTCAAGGCTTGCTAGAGGACTTTTTTTGATTCTATTTTGGTTTTGCTTTGCGTACCTAACTTCTCCGAATTGTCCCAGGGCTTACACTTTGGCGTATATTTAAAAATGTAAATAGATTTTCAAGGCTAGCGCTGAGCCTCAGGGAGTCTCCAGTGTGATAAACAACTGAGCTGGTGAAACCCTTGAAATATTTGCTGGGAGAGCAGAGGAAAACCCTCCTGAGATGCCAGCCAGCCATGACTGCAAGGCCATCCTGCCTCAGGTTTCACTGGGCTTGGCTGCAAACACTGCCACGCCACGTCTTTGCAGCCAAGCACCGATTTCAGGGAGGATTTCAGCCTCCATCACGTGCATTTTGCAGTGGGTTGGGACATTTTGCCCAGTGCCTTGTAGGGTTTCATCCTGTGAGGGCCGAGGCTGCTGCCAGCCATGCCATTGATTGGAGAGGCCTTAGCAAGATGCCTCACAAGATGATCCCATTTTTATGGCTGAAATTACACTATCTACAGCCATTAAGTACCTTTTTCTCCTCATTAAATTTTGATCGTTTCCCCTGATAAAATATGGCTTTGGAAGATTGCTGTTCCAGGTTCCAGCTTTTGCCTGGCTCCTGAGGCGAAGGTTTTAAAGGTGCAATCCTGCAAATTACTCCCCTAGCAAGGGTTTTTATGCAAATCGTCCTGTTAACTTTACACAAGAAAGAGTTTGCTGGATCATGCCATTATCCCTAGGCTTACAATGGAAACACAACTGACCTTTAGCTGTAATGAGCACCAGTAAAGAAAAAAAAAAGTGACAAAATTGCCTGGATCTTTGCAAGCTGATACAAGCTGTGCCGTGTGCTGGTAGGGGACAGATCTTGGAGCAGGCTGAAGGAGTTAAGTCATTTCACGGTGTTAGATAACAGCTAATTGACAGCAGATATAATGCATGTTGATAACCAAATGTAATTCAGCAGCTAAGAATGAAAGAGCCCAAATATCTGCTAAACCAAGCTGTATGGGAGTTATTATAGGAATGTTCCCAAAGCTTTTGCAGCTGCAGCAAAAAAAGGAAAAAAAAAACCAACCCAAAATTGTGATGTAATACAAAAGAAAGAGGAATCAAAGCAGATGGTGCAGTTGATGTGGAGGGTGCCAGTGGAAGGTGTGACCTGTTGAGTGCCCAGCGTGCAGCAGGTGATGGGAATAGGAGCTGAGCACAGGAGTTATAGAGCTGGCCTTGTGGGATTACAGGCAGGATGGACTCCTGGATGGGTGAACAGGGCAGGAAGATTTCTGGTATTTTCCCAAATTCAGTTCAGCTCTCCAGAGCTGTTGGGCAGGTTACCAGCACTGCAGGAAAAAGTGCAGGGTACAAGTGGCTTGTCTTGGCCTAGAACTTGACATTCTCTACTTCTTGGTGCTTTCCCTCCCCTTTTAGCCCAAGGGGGCTGTGGGAAATGCCCAACATCTGTCAATGCACAGCACTGAGTGAGCAGTGCCCCTGCCAGCAGCTGCCATGGCTCTCCCTCCCCTCACATGGATGTTATCAATGCAAGCATTTGCCATCACTCTGCAGCTGTAGGAGAAACAGGTCAGCACCACCATGGCCATTCCACACCTCCCTTTGCTTCATTTCCACTCCATTTCTCCTCCCTGCCCATGGCTCCACTCCATCACTCACCCAGGGCCTCTTCTTCATTTCCCTTGCACTGTTCTCTCCCTGCCTTCCCTCATCTCCTCCTTGTCCTTTGCCACCCCATTTTACAAGTGGCTTTTTTTCCTTAATTCCCTTGCTTTTACCTTTCTTCTCTGTCTTCTTTCCTTCCTTCCCCTCTCTGATGGTATTTTTGATGCTTTCCCCTTGCCTCTCTGTTATTGCCCAGCTGCATTGTGGATTGTATTACTTGCCATTATCTCCAAATATATTTTGATATATTTCCCCCCATTTTCCAGCCCCGATTTTTATTCCCTTAAAGGCACCAGAAAGCAGTAAGGGTTAGAGAGGGGAACTGAAATGCATTCCAGCAGTTTTCCATCAGCCTGTGTATAAAGCACTTCTTTTTCCACTTGATGAGAAAGCAGTAATCAGGTTCCCCCTGCACTGAGCTCTTTTACACAAAGAGGTTGCTGCAGAAAGAAACCAAATAGATTTCTACCTGGCCTGCCCCTTATCTCTGCCTCAAAGCCTGGTGAACCCACAGCCTTTTTGCTTGCAGTGGCTGCTGCTGCCACACCAGGCACACACAAGGTCGAGGGGGATGAGCCTTGTCCTGGCTTGGTCACAGCTGAGATTGTGGGTTGTGATTTATTTCCCACCTGGAAAATGTAAAGCCTTGGTCCAATAGCAGGGAGAGGAGATCTCTGACTCTGCAGCACCTGAAATGGTGTCAAAATGGAAGGTAAAGGGAGAAATGCTGCAGTGCTAAAAGTAAGCTTTGATCTTCGGATTAAACATCACCCAGTCCCTTAGGTTCCCTCCTTCCTACCTGTAACCACGGGGTTGAAAAACGTGTGCAGAGAAAGGTTCCACTCGAAGGTGGACTGAAATGCAGGTTTCAGTCTGTTAAATGCAATGTCTCCTCAGCTTTGTCTCTGCCAGCAAAAACCAGAGCAGCCTCCAGAGAGCTCTTGCTGCTCTCACCAGGAGTGTTCCCAGCTCCCTTTCCCTTCTGCTCCATCAGCCACAGCCCCAGCTGGGCTGGGCTGCCTGAGCTGGGCCCTTCCCTGCACCACAGAGCTCCTGATCTGGGGGATTGGGTCCGTCAGAACCTCCCCAGATTTGCCACAGAGCAGCAAATCCCACAGGTGAGGGCCAGGAACAGAGGCTGCCCTGGGACAGGACTTTCCAGCCCCCAGAACAAAGGGGTTGGAGTCCCAGGGGTGTCTGATGCCACCCCACACAGCGAGGAGTGCAGGGGCCGTGGTGGCCCCAGTCAGCTGGGCACTGCACCAGTGCCCCCAAGCACTCCTGCAAGTTCAGGAGAAGATGAAACAAAACACAATCCTGAAATTATGCCTAATAAAGCAAAGGGAAAATGAGAACACACAGCCAGAAGGTGAAAGGCCCATTATAACAAATTTGGTCTCCTGTTTTTCTTTAAAATATAATTTGAGTCAAATGGATCTTATTTGCACAGTTGCAATTGTCACTCCATCTGTTTTCTGCAGCCACACAATACTTTTATCTCTGATGAGAAAATTCTCTAACTGCCTTTGTCTGATTCTCTACCTTCTCTACAGTCCTCTGCTTTCTTCCCCGGCACCAAATAAAATAAAATAAAATAAATATGAGTTCCCTCATCTAAGGCTCGGTACCAGAGGTTTAACGTTGACAATGTGCTTTGTCACTTTGGCTCTGGAAAAGGCTTACAAAAGCTTTATTAACAGGCTCATTAGCACGGCCTGATTTACTTCTGCAGACTTTACTCTTTTACTAGTTTCCAGGAGCATCAGCATCAGTTGCAGGGCTAATGAATTCACTCAGATTTGCATGCTAATGAAACTCCCATGACTCTCTGTGCTCTCGACTTCAAATCGATCTTTGCTGTTGCTTGAGGAATATTAATAGAAATAAAAGTAAAGGGGAGCACCAGGCATTGCAGTTGGAGTTGCTGTAATCCAAGGCTGCTGTGCAATTCATATTTCATACATTACACTGTTTCAGATCTCATTTCTTTCATGCCTTATTGACTCTAGCTGTACAAGAGACAGCACCTTTAGGAAATTCCTGGAACAGGGCTTGGCCAGGAGCTCCAGGGACTCTTTAGAAAAATCGTACTTGAGCTCTCAATAAATGGGTCAGTCACCAGGAAGTGCTACCATACACCAGTGCAGTTCCAGCTATTTCCCCCCAAACATATGGATTCAATTTTTATTTGACAGAAAGAAAAAACCTTCTGATCTCAGTTTCCACTGCCTGAATGTGCATCACACAAAAAAGGGGTGAGGGAGCTCCCCTTGACCAGACCTTACCGCAGCTGGGTGAGGGGCCTGATCCAGGGGCTCTCTGGCTCGGGAGTGGGGCTGGAGCAGAGACATCTCCAGGGACAGCACAACACCCTTCCCTGCTGGAAGCAATGAGGGGACCAGTACTGAGTTTATTCCTCACCTTTTGGAAACCATTGGGAACCACCTCCCCTGAGAGGTGTCAATTCATTGCACTGCAGCTGCCAATATAGAAATTAATATATTTATATCTTTCTGGAGCATAACAATTGCCATTTCCCTGTGCCTGAATGCCTTCTGAGCAGAGACTGCTTTGTTTTGGGCCGTGGTGAGAAATGCAGAAAGGATTTGGAAGTGCAAGGAAGGATTCAGAGCCCTAAATCCTCTGCTCTGGTGGGTCTGTAGGAAGCCTTCCCCACAGGAGCTCACTAACCAAAACAAACAGCTCAGCCATGCACCTCTGTTAATTGGAGATGCTACTCTCTCACTCCCGCTTCAATTTTAGCAATGATGAATGCTGGTAGTTGACTGAAGCCCTAGAAAGAAATCCCATTGTGCAATCATGTTTTTTACAAGAATATTTTTGGCTTCTGAAAGTGCACTTAACACATCCAAATTAATGGAAAAGAGGATTCTTCACTGAGCAGCCTCCCGTGCCTGCTCTTCTTAATTTGATACAATAGCAGAGCGTACATTGAGATTAAAATGCTCTTTTGGATGCTCAATGGCAAGAAATTATTCAGCAAAAAACCAGGGCACCATTTTTGTGATATCTCTTGTGAGTGAGGATAATCACAGAGCTCCATTTTCCTTGCTGCAAAAATAACACAATTCCTATACACTTTTTTTTTCCCCCCAAACAGAAGTAAAGAAAATTAAATAAAATGTAAAGCAAGCTGTGGACTAATTATCCTTTTCTAAATGAATTCATATTGTAAAATAGCCTATTGAATGCATAATGAGCATCATTACCACCAAGAGGAGGAGAGCAGAGCGGTCATCCCGTCATTATCAGCGCTTATTTCGGGAGCAAAGCAGTGCCAAGGTGAAGCGGATGCTTTGTGCCCTGGACACGGAACAAACAAGCCAAGCTTAGAGCCTCAAACTTCTTTTTATATCCAGAAGCACCTCGCCCTGCTCCAGCTGTCCTCTGTGGGCTTTGAAGGCCTCAGATGTTGGTTGCAGCTGGGCACGTGTGTTGGGTTGGCACCTCTTCCACAGCTGGAAACAAAGGGCTGGGCTCTGCCTCCTGCTGTGGGAGCTCTGAAGGGGTAACGTGGGTCAGGGCACTCAGCAGGGTGGAGGGGACAATTCCCATCCGCGGCCTGGGGAGCGTTTTTTCATATTTATATCAGTGTTCCCTGCATGGAATGATTTCCTGGGAGACGCTCAGCCTGGAGCCCCTGTTTTCATCTGAGCTCCAAACTGGGTGGCTCCCACAGGCTGTCAGTGACTGCCTCACCTTTCAGCAGGGCCCCCCTCTGCCCGACACACTCAGGCTGCTGCCCCTGATCTTGCTGCAGACCTGGAGGGGCTGCAGGAAAATTCCCATTTGCCCTCCCTTCCCGGCTTTCCATCCGAATGGATGCCAGGCATGGAGACTTGTATTGCACCTTCACAGAGCTGAAAATACTCAGAGGGACTAAAATACTCCTCCTAAGTTAGGAATGTTCCTAAATGGTGTTCCCTGCATAGTTTCCCTGCTTTCAAGTGTTTCCAAGCCGGGATGGCCCTGGTACAGCTGAGGTGATGGCCATGGGGGATGGCTGCTCCTCCTGTCCTCCTTCCAGTCCCACCCTTGTTTTATCAAATCTGTTCCATGCTCTCAGCCTAAGAGGTCATTTGTAGCAGTTTGGCCTGGATCAGCCTGAATGAAAACATCCAATCAATCCCTAATTGCGACAAATTATATTAGCCTGTAGTTGTGCAAGTTGCACTGCAGCAACTTCATCCAGGCTGTGCTCGGGGAGCCAGGAGAGGCTGGAGAGGTTCCTGAGCTTCCCCCTCCACCCTGCTGCTCCTCCCCTGAGCAGCCTTTCAGCCCAAAGTGCTCATGTGCTGCCACCCAGACACTGCCCAAGGTGCTGGAGAAATTCAGCAGGTTGGTCCCACTCCATGGAACTCTCAGTTCAAGGGTGGATGAAGGACCTGAGGAGAGGGAGCAGCTGGCTTGTGGCACAAGAAAATGTTAAAGTGAGATGCAGGAAAGAGGAATGTGATGGGATTGCATGTCCCTGCCCCTCTATTTCTCATTCCTGCAAGGAAGATTTGCTGGATCTTCAGACGGCTTTTCTCTAGTGCAAAACATAACAGTGAAAAAAAAAAAAAAAGAGAGGTAAGAAATACTAAAATTAATTTCCCTACATGAGATATTTTAAAGGGCACTGTCAATTTGCTTTATAATTACATTTCTAAATCACTGGAAGATTACACTGAAAGGTGAACTTTACAAAACCTGAATATTTTTATTATTTTTTTTTAAATTAAAACCTTTTTGGGGATTTAAATACAATCCTTCTGTGCTGTAAGCCCATGTAACAGCAACAGCAAGGAAATTGATAGGATGTGCTATCCCTGTTCCTGCTCATTTGTACCTCTCATTTCCCACTAAGACTACTAAACCTCATGGGATTTAGCAGCTCCTTCTCTAAGGATGAGCAGCATGGTTAAGCACAAGTGCTCAGGTCTCCCCAAAATTATGACACTGCCCTCATTCCTCAGGATCGTGAGAAAAGGCTTGAAGTGTTAATATTTGAGGCAAGAGGTTTATTTTGCTATCCGGTTTTTGAGCCCTTCCAGATTTCCCCATTTCATGCCTTCAGGCTTTTCTCTGCAATGAGGAAAGCTCAAGGTGTCTTAGCTGAGAGCTGAGCTGCTCACCT
This sequence comes from Petroica traversi, assembly GCA_025920805.1. Lineage (NCBI taxonomy): Eukaryota > Metazoa > Chordata > Aves > Passeriformes > Petroicidae > Petroica > Petroica traversi. The sequence goes on along the minus strand of JAHLSL010000036.1, from coordinate 1,808,396 downwards.
TATCAAATTGCTCCAGGTCTGAGAGAGAAACCAGGCAACAAGAGAATCAGCACAGAGATCTCCAGCTCTGCCTCTGGGGAAGAAATTTGTTCTGGAAACACTGGAATGAGCCAGAGGGATGAGATCCTGCATGGCTGCGCACCATCCCGGTGCCCCCAGCCTGAATTCCACCTCCTTTCCTGCACTCCGTGAAAATAAAGCAAATCTTGGCTAAATTTATGCTGTAGCCACTCAGGGGATGCTTGGGAAAGGCACTGGGTTAAGCAGAGATGTGATTTAAAGGTGCCCTGGCTAAAGCACATTAAATTTTAACATCGCCACTCAGCGCTGACACGGGGCTGTGTTCACCTGAGCTCCTTTGCTGCGAGGAATGCAGTTTATCTGGTTAACTTTCCCACCTGAGCCAACTCCCTGCCTCATCCTAACAAGGCACAAAAATAAAAGCACAAAGCAGCTCGACGTCGCAGTGGAAATGAAGGAGCTCCCCGTGCTCTTCCACTACAGGAATCTATATCAGGTTTTTCAAAGTCTTACAAGCACAATGAGCTAATGCAGTCTCTCAGTGCAGGTGAGATTTATTTCTCTCTTTCTCTAATATATATGGGCCCAGATTCTCTGCTTGTTTAATCCGTTGGTTTACATGGATTTACAGCAGATATTGGCATTTGATCTATGGCTGGGCTTGGTCTTCTGGCTGTAGCTTGAGTGAAGGAATAAAGTTCAGAGGACAAATTAATAGAGAAAAAAATTAGGTTTTCGTGTATTGAAGACAACAAAATTGCAGTCTGCTATCAAATAATCACCTAAATAAATAACCTTGAGAAAACCAATTACTTACATAGGAGGAAGCTATTGGCAGAGGTGTGAGTATCCTCCCGCTGCACCAGACTGAAAAGCCAATATTTATGTATAAAATGGAAATCTGGTTACTGAGACAGCATTGCAATTCACCCATTGTAATTAAAAAATATAACAATCACAATTCAAGATAATCCTTCAGGTAATCAAAAGCTGGATCAGTAGCAGGTGCTGGTGCTGAGCCGTGCCCTTGCTGGCCAGTGCCCAGCACAGGCAGTGACAAAGCTTTGACTGCCAAAGAGGGGAGGTGGCACTGTGGTGGTTGTTGGGGGTGTTTAGCCTAAAGGGGCACGAGGCGGTAACCTGGAGAATCTGACAAAAAAAAAACAACCCAAAACCAACCCTCTACCTACAGCAGGGCTCCTCACACAATCTATGCAAACATATTTGTGTATCCAGCCCGTTTGAATGGGTTACATTGGAAATTTAGTCTTTATGGCTCTGAAAGGCAAAGAACACCAAATGATTTCGCTTCTATTATGAGCACGTTAGTGATTTTAACAACATTTGGTCTACTGAAACAAGATAAGGCCTGGAATAATAAGCAGCAGTTCAAAGATTTATCTCAATGTGTTTGGCAGTTCCCCCGCCCTTTGCCTCGTGATGTGAACATCCCACAACTGAGACCATACCCTGTAAATTACCACCCTCCGTGGGGTTCTCACGTTAAATTATTCCAAATAAGCAAGGCCAAATGCTCTCAACTTAGCCAGAGATAATCAACTAACGTAAAGCAATTTCCAACACTTCTATTTTTCTGCTTCGGGCTCTTAAAAAGACAAACAAAGACACACAGAGAACTGGCATGGAAAGGAATAAGAATTGTCACCTACCACTGGTGCTGGACCAGCTTTTGTGTGTGTCCCTATTTATTTGGATTAGCAGTGTTGGGTACACAGCCCAAGCCCCCTCTGGGATTCAGCAGCTGCAGGATGGGGCTCAGAGCCCCCCTGCCCTGGACGTGGTGTTGGAGGCTCTGTGGATGAGATCTTTCTCATTAGCCACGCAATCCATCTCCTGGGAGAAAGCTGCAGGAATTAGTTTCACTTCCAGGGCCTTTTTTAATTACGCCCAAGCACAAGTGCACCAGCCAGACAAAGAAGTTGCATTACCTGCTGAAATTTCAGATCGTGGCACTCTCTCCTCAAGACCCTGTGTTTGCTGTCTGCATTGACTCTCAATTTACTGTAGCCATTTCTTATTGTAGCACAACACAACAAATTTCACCGAGTATTCAGAAACTCAGTGCAATGTAGATGAAATTCCATCATTTACATAATCAACTTCTGAGCTGAAAGTTCTGGGTTTAGACATATCCCTGAAATAGAAAGGGTTTTGCTTTTTTTCTTGTGTTTTGGAAGGTGTGACCCATCATTTTGCACAAAACTCTGTAATTCTGCCTTGCTATTTTCAGTATACCCCATTATCAGTCAAACTAATAGGCCTGGAGAATGAAACCCCCAAAAGAAATCCACCACATTAGTGAAATAAATACAGTTAATGATCATAATTAAGTCACTGGGGATAATTGAGAGATTATCCAATTACTATCTATAATTCTTTGGCTTGCAAATAAGATAGGAGTGTGTAGAGCTAATCCATTCTAGCAATAATAATAATAATTAAAAAAATAGTGGGGGGAAAAAGCACAAAAACCCCCCAACCCACAAATTAGATTTTTTCACAACTGGAGGTATTTTGTCAGTTTAATTGCCTATTTGGAGAGTTTTTTCTAGTCTGGAGTATTTTTTAGGCAGCTGTTGCAACACTGGTCTCTTGATCAGGGGGAGATACTGTGGATCAGGACTGAATTCCCTGGTGCAATTCCTGATTCCCTGGAGAAGACCTGCTGTCCCCTAGACCCAGACTAAGATGGGCACACGTGCCCCTGGCAAAGGTCTCACAGAAAGGATGAGTGAACTGATCCGGAACAAGAAGAGATGGGATCAGCCCAGGGCTGTGCTCTGGGTTCTGATGGTAAATTTAGGACAGCAGCATTGTTCCAGCAGGCTCTGCCCTACAAAAAGCCCCCCAGGTCCCCCATGGCCTGCAGTGCCACTCTTTTGAGCTGGTTTTGCAGACAGGCAGTCGTGCTGTCACACAGCTAAGGAGAGGTGGCTGACCCCCCTGACCAGGTCAGCTGCTAAGGGAGGCTTTGCTCCTGAATATTTCTCAGTCTCAGTCCATGTCACAGTGGCTCAGGTTTTCTAATTTAGCAAGTGGATTAGGGACAGCAGCCAAGCCCCAGGAAAGCACAGCAGCTCGCTGGATAAGTCTATACTCAGGGATGGGCACCATTTTTGGGGTGGTGGGTACATTTTTGTCCTCACTTTCCAGCATTTGTAGGGCCTTGCCTGGCACAGGTAATTTAAGGAGATCTAAATATGGCCCCCAGCAAGTCAATTAAGGATGTGCTTAATTTTAATGTGTGCATAGTTCCTTTGGATCCCATCCATGGAAATCAATGGCAAGGCTGCTGGTGGTTTGATTGGCTTCGGATCAGAGCCAGCAATTTTGATTGTAGAGATCGAATGCTTGAAATTAATTATATGAGTAATGCTTCTCTGGATTAGGGAATCAATTAATGGAAGTGGGGTGCTTGTTAGCAGATTTCCATTAACTTTCATGCAGATTTTTTTCCTAAACACAAACTGCATATTCATTGCCCTTGAATGCATTTAGGTAAGTTGGAAAAATAATAAGATGGTTGAAATAACCAGAATTTTCTAATGAAAGAGTGTGTGATTCTGTGCTGGAAATTAAATCCTTGCTTGGTAAGACCTCGTGCCAAGTCCTCATACCAAACAGGTAAGTACCAGAAGGCTTTTCCAATCCTGTTTAAGCCAGAAGCTCTTCAGTCTGGGATTGACAGATTTAGAAGGCAATCATCTTCCCAAGCCAATCAAAAGGATCAGAAATGAGGTAGAAAAGTACAACCTTTTCTCCACACATCTTTTCTCATCTTTGTGTAGCTGCTGGAGGGGAAAGCATCCTTCAGCACTTCAACTCCTACTTAACACAGGCAGCTCGAACTACAAGAACATCCCTCCTCAGCCCTCCCAGCCCAGTAAAACCTCATTCCATGCTCAAAGCTCCCTACAGACTCTGAAAAACACCCCCTAAATCAGGTTCTGGCAGGTGTGAACACCTGTGAAGCTGCTGTAGGAAGGGATGGCTCCTCGGTAAGGTCCCAGCCTGCTCAGTGAGCACAGGCTTTGATGGGCTGCACTTTGTAGCAGGATGGTTTTATTCCATGGCCACAAATTGAGCCCTGAGCTCTGGAGAAATTCCATTCCTAATGTTCCCCAGAGCCCTGTCCCCAGTGCTGCCCCAGCCCCAGCCTGGAATGGGAGCTGCCCTGGGTTCAGTCAGTGCGTGCACAGACGGCTCCTCGGTCAGAGCAGCGAATTAAGCGACAAAATGTTTCTGTAAATATTGTTTCACACTTGGGTGAGCAAAGCATGCTTTTATCTGAGGGAGAGCGCGGGGTGTAAATTACATTTTAATTGAGGAATTGGAAATACCAGCTTTTGATTTTTGTGGTTTTTTTTTTTTTTCATTACTAAAAGGGCTGGGTTGTTGGTGGGAATAGCTCTGATTGAAGCTCCCTGCAATGAGCCCACTCTCATTTCTGCAGACTTTCCCACCTTCCTTCTGGCATGGCTTGCCTGAATTCTCCTCCTCCTTCCTAGTGAGGCTGTCTCCAGGCCCTGAGCATTCCCAAGCCTTGCTCACTCGCAGCTTGGCTCTGTGCCCCTGCAATGTTTGCAGCTGAGAAAGGCTGCTCTGGCACCCCCCGTGCCCTGCTGCCCCTGCCAGGCAGGAACGAGGGAGGCTGACAGTCTGCTGAGACCCCATTGTGCTCCTCAGGGGTGGAAATCAGAAAAAAGGCTCCTTGGAGGCAGGAAGGGCTTTGTGCTTTGCAATCTGAGTGTGATTCCCCCTCCCCAGAGCCGCTGGCACTGCCCCCACTGAGGACTCACAGGGGCATCTCCCAGGTCTGAGTCCCCGGAATGCCAGCCATTCCAGCCATGGTGTGGTGCAGATGTTCTCTCTCCCCTGCACTAAAATACCCCAGAGAAGCTGCAGCTGCAGATGGGAGCACAAAGGAACACAGGGTCATTAGGCTGGAAAAGATCTCTGAGATCATCAATTCCAACCTTTAACCCAGCATTGCCAAACCCACATCCCCAGGTACCACATCTGCAGGTCTTAAATCCCCCGAGGGTGTTGACTCCACCACTCTCCTGGGCAGCCTGTGCCAATGCTTGATCTTGCTTTCAGTGAAGAAATTTTTTATAATATCAACTTAACCTCCCCCAGTGCAACTTGAGGCCATTTGCTCTAACCTTTAGCTTATTATTTTGAAGATGCTGACCCCTAATTCACTTCAACTTCCTTGCAGGTTATTGTAAAGAGCAATAAGGTCTCCTCTGAGCCTCCTTTTCTCCAAGCTGAACAGCCCCAGCTCCCTCAGCTGCTCCTCAAAGGAGTGGTTCTCCAGACCCCTCCCCAGTTTTGCTGCCCTTCTTGCCCTTCACTGTCCATCTTAAGACTTTGTTCATCTTCACAGGTCTTGGCATTATCCCCATTTCTCATGTGACACTGTTCATCACCAGAGGACACCGTTCATCTAAGACTTGCCAGGAGTGTGGGATCCTGCAGGATCTCTCTTTCTCCTGCTGGTGGGAACAGCCAATAGTTCATAGCCCACACAGAAAGCGTTCTGCTTCCTGGAGTCTCAGCAATCCCCCCTTACTGAAGCTCCCCTTTAGGAAGGGAAGGGGAGCTCAGCCTCATTCCTCAGGGCAGTCAATGAGCCGTCAAGCACAGGAGTTGGACGTGGCCAGACAGGAGGGAAAGGCAGGAAAGGGAGCAGAGAACAGAGCCAGCTGTGCTAAATCTCTGCTTCTGGTGGGCAGCTTCTGCTGGAAGGGCTGGAGAGAGCCCAGGCTGGGGGCGAAGAGCTGCATCCCCTGCTGGGAGATGGATTGGGAGCATGAAGCACTTCCAGCTGGGAGCTCAGAACCGAAATTGCAGATTGCACCCTCGCTGCTCAGGGGGGTGAGTCGAGCCCATTAGCCAGCTAATCCTCACAACAGGCTTTTGTGAGGCTACTATTTCATGGGAATGTATGATCCACTGATTACACAGCATCCTGACATGCCAAATGTATGCTTGAAACCAGTAAACAATAAATATTTAATTAGCCGGTCATTTTGACAATAACAGCAGGCAACAATTAAACTGGCTTTTGATTTCCCCTTCATTTAGTTGTCAGTCTTGCATAGTCAAAGTTAAATGCCAGCTCTTGCCTTGACCACAACCTTTAGTAAGGCTGTGAAGAGAATATTTAGGTTTGATCTGAGCTTTTGATCTCTGGCTCTGATTTCTCCCGCCTTTGCATCCGTTGTAGGCATGACTCAAATACCATTAATTTAATGTGGGCTGAATGTGAAACTTAGAAGATTTTTCTTTCCAGCCTAACAGTGCCAGCCAATACTTCAGAGAGCAGTCACACTTGGAAATACAATTATGATTCAACCTGAAACTCTTGTTCTCCTCCACTGCCATCAGGACTTTGCTCTCCTCACAGGTCTGTGTACACTTGACTTTTCCCCCCAGAGACCTTCTTCCATCCCCATCTCTCTGTGCATTCTTTTTTACTCCTGCCCTGCTGTTCATCTGCAGATCTTCTGCTCAACCCCGAAGATTCTTGCCAATGGGGTGACATAATTTTAAATGGAAAAGGGAAGAAGAAAGCTGTTTCCCAGTGCCAAATTAAATTTCCCCACCACCTACGTTTGCATCTACAGCCTCTGTATCCCATCTCATTGCCCCACTCTTTGTTTTTTTGTGTGAATCACCAAATTTTTCAGGTGGAAGGCCTGAAACTTTGGCAGGTTTACGGGGGAAGCCAAACCATCCTTTCTTATCAAACCTCTCCCATCCCGTGTCAAGCACTGAGATCCAGAGCAGATGCTTGGCAGTGAGGGAGGAGGTTGAGGTGGGACCTCTGCCACTGACAACCATGCATCTACCCTTAGAAATTTAGCAGGGTTTCTCCCACACAGCTGCCAGCCAGGATGTGCAGTTGTGATCAGAACAGGACATGGATTTTGCCTGGTTGAATTCAGAGCACCAGACTGCAAACAAGGAGCCTTGGTTGGAATCAGAGCTCTCTTACTGGATGGGCTCTGACTGCACACGAGTCATTTCACATCTGCTCCCCTTTCCATCCTTCCTGGAATGTGAGATCCTTGCAGCACGTTAATGTCACCCTGATGTGCCCAGAGGGCATTTAGCACTGTGCAGCCCTGACACGGTTGGAGACATGCAAGAGCTGTTTTAAAGGATGGCATATGTAACAGGCTTGTAAATATTGTCCCTTTTTGCATAACTCCCCTTCACTACCACAATGTAGCATCCTGCCCACAGTCTCCATGTAATGCCAATCTTCTGATTCAACAGTTTCAGCAAGTCTTGTTAGATTTTGGTGAGTGTCAAAGTTGGTTCCAATTTCATTTTGCCTTTGTTGATAAATGAAAGCATAGCCCTCAGTCCCCCCATGAAATACAGGTAACATCCTTCAAAATAAATGGATTTAATTATAAAAGTCAGCTTTGAATCAAGTCTGGTCTGTTAGACCTACTAATCAGAGAGTATTTACAGAGTCACGAGGACCTGATAAAACGTGTACACAGTTTTAAATATCCCATTGTAATGCATTGTAAACCTTAATTTAAAACGAGACAGCTTAAAAGCTTTATGGATTTGACTGATGATACACCCTCTATATTGATGGCTGAACCCAGCGTGCTGTTACTCCTGCTTTCTCTTGCTAACAACAAAGTTCAGAACGATAATATATTTTATAAAAAGCTTTACTATTATGCTGCTGCAAAAGTGACTTTAAATAATGATAATAGGCCTGAACCACAACTTCCCACAGAAACAGTTCTGGAGAAGATGAATTTCCATACAGCAGGCACGGAGGCAGCACAGGGATAATGCACCAAAATATTAGCATGTGAACATCCCACAAAGCAAAAGATGAAAGCATTTCGGAACCTGAGTGGATCAAACCCTCCTTTCTCCAGGAATGCTGCAGGGAGCTCGCAGCTTGTGGCTCTCCAGCTGGGTCACATCCCAGGAGAGGAGCAGGCCAAAAACCCTGCTGGCAGCACTGAGCCTTCTCCCATGAAGAACTCCTCTCCTATGGGGGGAAGAGCAAAGTCAGGATTCTGCTTTATTAATGCAGAATTAATTAATTCATTTGCCTCTGCTGAAGCTGGCATTGTGCTGGGATATAACAGAGCCAACACCCGGCAGAGCAGCAGATAATCCACACAAGGTGCTGTCTGTCCACGGGGAGGAAGCTGGGTCTGAAAAGGCAATTTCAGGTCCTTTGTTCCTCCTCCTCTCAGACTTCATCGTGTCAGATGAATGTTTTTTGGCTGACCTTGAATGGGAAGCTCCACTTGGCTGGGTGCTGTGTTAATTCCAAACTGCTTTGAGATCACCTGAAGAAAGCTTGGAGAAACCAGGAAATCATTCATTTGTGGCAAGAGCCTCTTTCCAATTCTCAGAAATACACGAAATATGCACAAAGAAGAGGAGGGAGCTCTCAATTGCCAAAAAAAGGCTTTTCCCAGCTCGTGGGTCTGACTCCAACTGTGGGTAAGACCATGGGGTGTTCTTTAGCCAAGTGAGCACAGGGACAGTCACCTTCCCACATCTGAGCCACTGCTGTGCAAAACTGAGGGGCAGATAATCACATTCAATTGGAGAAAATTATGCCAGGAGCAAAAATTCACCCTGAGAAATAACCTGCAACAGGGCACTGACAGAAAAAGTATTTTTACATTTAAAAACTGGTGTGATTTATTCAAGCAGAGCAGAATGGTGAATTGCAAGTTTGGGAATGTCACAGGTTTACAGGTTGTATAAATTAATATCATGATTCCACAAGGCAGCAAGTTGAAAAGTCAACAATAACTCTTAAAATACTATTCAAAGACCTAAATTAAGCAAAAGAAGCATCAGTCAAAAAGACTTGTTCTAAGCTTTGCATGAAATACTGCCCAACAATAAAATGACACCTGCAGCCTCCTGAGCAGTGAACAATTTCAAATTCTATCATCATTCTTACATTTACCATGGATCAAATTTATGTCTATTGTGTTATCACCAGAAAATACAATATGCAGCAAAAAATACATTGTGTCAACAGCAGCCCAAATTTAGGCAACCTTCAAAGGGGGACTTTCCAAACTTATCCCTTAAGAAATTAATTGGTTATCTTTGAAGACCATATAATTAACATTTCCCTGTCTTTACATTTGTAAAGCAAGCATTTGTGTTCAAATTTACGTTACAGAGTCCATAATTATAATACTTATGCGTGTGAAAGCAGTAGTTGGTGGTTTCAGTGTCTGGCACAGTTTTAGAAGTGAGAATTTATGATCTCATGAACTTCCCCATTGTAGCCCAGATTCCTTGCTCAAAATGAAGTCAAAACAATTCAGCACTGTAAAATTGTGCAGTTTTATGTATGTTATTAAGGGTGTATTTTGTGGAAGTAATAACCAGATTGAGGTTGAAATGAATCTCCATTTCCTATTACTTATATACACAGATACAATGAAATGCTGATTTTTTTAAAGTGATGAAAACATGGACAGGCATGTTTAAACAGCTGGGAGACCAATACAAAAAATGCATTTGTGTGCAGGAAACAGGATTGACAAAGAATCCACTCTTCCCTGGAAAATAGATGATTTGGGGTTTGGAGAGAGGGGAGTGAAAATCTTCCCTCTTTCATGCAGGAGAGATGCTGTGTTAGAGAAAAACGTGTAGAAATGCAGTGAAGGAAAGCACCAACAACTGACTGGATGTGTTTAGACCAAAAGGGAAGGAGGCTCTAAAGATATTTACTGGGCTGAGTCTCAGCAGGGAAATGCCAAATTTCTTGCTGCTGTTGTGGGTTTAGTGTTGGGTAAATAGTGTTTATTTCCAGGTTAAAAACTACACCCTTCGCTCCTTGCAGGCTCTTCAAGACCTAAAGTAGCCAAGACCTCTGCTAGGCACCAGAGTAATTTTATACCCAGAGAATACACAAATGTGATTATTATTTGTGCTGTGCTAAAAATGTGCCAGGCAGTTCATGGAAGAGAGGACATCCCCCCTGTCCTGATAAGCTTGCAATCAAAGATGCCAATTTTGCAATTTTGTGTACGCAGGGATGGCAGTGGGAACATGGAGCTGCAGAACCCTGGGGAAATGTAAACCCCAAGGGTGGGCAGGAAACTGTAGGGATGAGAAAGGCTCAGCAGAACCCTTGTATGGAAATAAGGTCCCTTCAGCAGCCAGTAAAAATTTTCATAATAGTCTCTTCTGGTATGAAAATCTATGAATTTGGGAGAGAGGGAAGATGAGTGAGATGGGAATTTATGTCTCAGGTTTTTGATTTTTCATATGTATGCAGACTCTGGGAAAGCTGTACTGCTGGTTTTTAACTCTTCCTCAAATGAATAAGAAATATTTCAGTATCAGTAGTTCATCATTATTTTCCATCTTAAGAGAAATGCCGTTACCACCTTCTGCATAAATGTTCCTTACTAAGCCATGCAGTTTGGGGGAGTTTTTCCTTTTTTTTAATTCCTCCCCTTTTTTTCCCTTTCATTTATGGATCCTGGCAGTTTTGGGGTTTGCTCCATTCCCCCAAGTTCATGTGCATCTGCTGTCCCAGAACAGACCACATTTGGAAAATTGATCTTTGTGGGTTTTCCCCCTCTTTCCTTATAGAGAATAGAAAACAATTTTTCAGATATGAGCTACATATCTGTAAGCACCTCTAGATCACTTAATTTTCCTGGTTTCAAAGGGCCACTTGACAAAAGTTAATTAAAGTATTGCTGTCTGGGATGGGGAGGCCCACTGGGAGATGGTGGAAGCATCTCATTTCTCACAGCACTTCAGCCAGAAAGCTTCCCAACGTGGCTTTTATTATTAATAAACTCACCATACAATAATTATAACACAGCATACAAAAATCACACCTTTTAAAAGCAGCACAGATTTGAATCCTGTGTATTTAAGCACCTGAATCACTCTGAAACAAGTTGCCCTGTGCCCCAAATGCTCAGCCTGGAGGTGTTGTACACACAAAATTACCACCAGTGTCAATAATAATGACAACAATAAATAGAGATGTGAATCCAGAGCAAAAAACTCGCTCATGCTGGGGCAGCCTGGTGTGCTCCTACACACTCAGCTTCATAACTCAGCAGTTGCTTGATTTGCTAAACAAAGAGGACTGAAAGGAGAAACAGGACTGGCTCCCCATCTCACACATTTTGTGGATTTTCCTGTATTTACTCCTTTCCTACACGCTGTTCAAACTGACTTACCAGCCAATTGATCTGGAGAACAGGGAAATAAACTTCAGCCCAAAAATCTTAACAAAACAGTGTAGGAACAAGCCAGAACTGCCCAAATAAATAAACCCCTGATTCTGGCCTATCCTGTGTGGCCATTTTCCCTGGAGAGTTTTTAGGTAATGGGACACAGCTCCATCCCCCAGCTGGCCCCACGTGTCACTGAACAAAGCAAACCCCATCCTGACACCAAGTTCCTGATAAACAACTTCTGTTTGTCGCTAAATAGATGCACCTTATCATGCAAGCTTAGCAATTCATTTGGATGGGGAACAGCAGGTTGGGTGACAGTATCTCCTGATGACAGGTTTAGGTGTTATGAATATCACAGCCCTGACTTCACTGAAGCTCCAGCACCTCATCTGCAGCTCTCAAATGACCTCAAAGCTTGATCAGGATCCGCAGCCTTGGGGCTCTGCTGTGCACTGGGGGAGGAGGGGACAGGGCTGCACATCTACAGTGCCTTCGGAGCAGATGACCTCACCCTTGGTGTGCACTGCCTCCCCTCTCTGCCTCCTGGCCACGCAAGAGGTCTCCATGTGGAGAAGAAGCCTGGCGTAATCATCTTGCCCAGCTCAAATCTGTGCCCTTTGTGATCCATGTCTTTCAGAGGAGCTCCCGAAGCCAGCAATCAGCTTGGCTGTAGAGCTCAAAAGGAACACAATCAGGGCCTCAGTCCAGAGGAGGATATTTTTCAGAGGCAGTTAAAATTAGGATGTGGCCCTGGGAGTGTGTTTGCAGACGCCTGGGTACAATGCACAGCAGCACCACTTGTGTGGATCACCAGCATAATTGCAATAAATAATTCAAGAAACAGCGAATGATGCTGAGAGTGAAGCCTGCAGCTTTGCAAGCAGCTGACAGCACTGTGGCCTGCAGAGGGGACACCTGCCGGGGTGGGGTTTGGGGCTGGGAGCACTGGGGGTCCCCACAGGACTGACCATGACCAAAGGGGGCTGCAGGTGACAGCCTGTCCCTCTGACAGCCTGGCTCTAGCCCCTAAATTCGTGGTTGCAGTCTTTGGGTCCCAGGTGGGCTCTCTGCCTCCCTCCAAACCCAGAACTTTCCCCAAACTGAGGAACATTGGAAAAAACAAGGAGGCTCCTCAGCTTTGCGGAATTTCACCACGTGGGATCAGGAGGTGAATGAAGCCCTGTGCACAGCCTGGCTGGGAGTTTGGAAATAACCACCCTCCAGATTCCAAGGTGAAGCCAGACAGGAATTGTCCCTTATGCCCATTATTCTTTTCCCTGGCAATCAAGACCTTGGCCAGGAAAATATGTGATAACTCACAGGTACATGGTGTAAATACAGAGGGAGTGGGGAGGATAATTCCTCTCTGTACAGGTGACACTCTGCCATACATCACAAACCCTGACACTTCAGCACCAGCAGCCTGTGGTCTGGGAGAGGAACTTGCCTTCACTCCTGGTTAAAAAGCAGATCTGAACACAGGGCTGTGAGGAAGAGAATCCCTCTGGAAATATAAGACTTTCAATCATGTAAGTGGAGCAGCAGTATCTCTTGCTTGCTTAGAATTGAAACAAGCAGGAAGCTCTTATTTAATCAATTGAGGAAAAAAGAGTGAAGCAGGTCAGGTGGCACCAGGCAGGCAGAGATGGCACTGCTGGAATAAACACCCAACAAAGCTCATCTGATCTCCCCAGCCAACACAGCCACCTTTCATCTGGGAGGGCTTATTAAAAATAGAAAATCCCTTTTCCATCTCCACACCTGTGTCAGAGCAGATCTCACCTTTGTAACAAAGCGTGAGCTGAATCTAATACCCCAAACTCTGCCCTTTTTAGATGATTAACAGATTAACATAAAGTTATTTGTTCCACTGATGCATTACAATCTTAGTTTCATAAAAGTCAGTAATTGTGGTTCGCTCCTCGGTGCACTCAAAATTCTGACTCATATTTGAATTACAGTTTTGCCAAGGCTCTTCATGCACATAATGGGCACAACCAAATCTGTCTCCTTCCTCCCCCGCCTCACAACTTAGACAATTAAAAACCCATATACAAAATGTGGCAGGTGAAGCCCATTTGCAGTGAAGTGTAATTATACCCAGAATAATGAGCATATGCAAAAGATTTCTTCTTGAATCACTGCCTACCTTTCGTGAGGCTCTGAGTCACGCTGGCCTCACTCTCCTCACAGTATATTTTTATTTTAGTTATTACTGTTGCTGTTAGGCCATATGGCTGTGGAAAGGGTTAGGTTTTACTTTGTAACCCCTGTTATCACCAGCGACATCATCACTAATCTGCTCCTGGCAATGACCTACTTGAGGAAGCAGCAGGAAAGCTGGGTATTCTCAGATCTGGAGCTGAGTTGGAAATCTCCTATTTGCCTTGCAAGAGGATGTTATTCCACCCACAAACCATTGAGAGACACTGGAAATGGGAGCTCATAGAGCTGATAGAATTCCTTCTTCGTGTCTTGAAGAAAAAGGGAGCAGAGACAGCTCAAAAGACCAGAAACTGTGATTAAATGTAATTTCCCCCCCCATCTGTTAAAAAATACTACAGTACAAATATGCAAAACATCCAGTAAATTTGTTCCTAGTGTCCTAACCCTTCTCCTCAAGCTCTTTAACTCATTCCAGCATCTATGATCTTCTCCTGCAGATCTGCCCATGTTATGACACTTCCTCCACAGAGAGGGGCTGTAGTGGCAATTTCAGCAAAGGAATCACAGAGAAGCAGCAGACAGGAATATTACTGATCAATGGCAAAAAGATTAAAGGTAGTAACATCCTTATGGCACTGTGCTGAGCAATGAGTGAAGAAGATCAAAGGGATTATCAAGAGCAAAGAGAGAGCTTGTGGCTATTAAACTGACAAAAAAAGAAATCCTGTGGGAAATAGGAACAAAACTCTTAGCAAAAGACAAGAATCAGATTTTCTTGTTTCACAAAAAGTGAAGATGTTGGAGGGATAGGTGTCAGGAGCTGCAGTTTCTCACTGTGCTGATCCTTGAAGGGCAAAGGGATGAAAGGCTTGGAGGAAACGTCACAGGGAATGGACAGAACCTCTCCAGACACTGGAACTCAGAAGCCTCCACGAGGAGCACAGCCCAGGTCAGGATGCAGAGAGATTTTAATGCTGAAATCATATTTCAGGCCTCTGAACCTGACCTGTCTTAGAATGAGCATAACAGCCTCTACCTAAATTTAAAGTTTTTTTGCTGAAGAGGATTTAGCAAGTTTAATATTGAACATATTTTAAGTATTTTCATGGATAACTTCAAGCAAGAGGAACATACAAGCTTGGATTATGAATCTTCTTATACCCTTTTACAGCATTTATAATTAACTCTAAGTCTATTTTTTTTTTGTGCTACTGGGAAGCAGTCATGCTGCAATCTTCTAATTAATAAATGGCTTAATAAATCACGAGATCTTTTGTCCATGGAGAAACTTACACATCCTGTCAGAAATATTACACTCTGAAATGGGTAGTGGGCAACCAACCATATTTTTACTCCTTCATTTTTTTTTCTTTTTAAATTTATATTTAATTTGAAAATGTTTAATGACTAAATTAGTCAAAGAAATTATCCAGTGAGGGCTGGTTATTGTGCCAGTTATTATATCTGTGAAAACTCTCATTGGCACCCGAGGGCTTTGGTGATGCAAATCCAGGTGCACCAAAGCTGGCCAGTGACAAGAACATCCCATGGCTCGTGTCTTGGGCCGTGGCTTCATTCACACCTGTGTTTCTGGGGAAAAGCCTGGTCCAGCACAGAGCAATGGGGAAAAGGCCTGGAGATGTGGGCTTGGCTTCTCACCCTGTGCTGGCAGCATCCTGCTCCTCCTGGGCCTTCTTCTTCTCCTTGGTTTTTCCATCCCTTGCTCAGTTAAACTGGAATCTCTCCCAGCCATGGGCCTTCTCTCTCTCTGTGCTTGCATTGCTGGAACATGAATCAAAGAGTGATAAACCTTGTCAGCAGTGGCTGGCAGGGACCTGGACTTTGTCATTCATCAGCCAGGCTTCCCTCTTGTCACCTCCTCAGGTCCACTCCCTTCCCCCAGAGCAGCATTAAAACATTTGTAATTTGGTGTTTCTGGTTGTCACACACACAAACAAACTCCTTTCACTGCTCTCTCGGGAGGGAACTCAGGATCCTTATCTTCACTTTCTTCACTTTCTGAGTGGAGATGTGAAAGCAGAGAGACAGGGTGAGACTTTCCATCTAAAAACATGCATTCCACATTTCTGTGGGCCCTGGCTGTGGTGTGACAGGGGTGCCTGGCTGCTTGTAAGGAGCTCCAGCTTTAGCTGCTGGTGAGGAGGGTGCCCTCCCTCCTGAACTCCTGCTCTTGTGGCACAGGGCACGGGGAAGCACAGCCTAAATCAAACCCTGCTCTGAGCCAGCTCACAAAGATCATTCCTGTGGCAAGACCCTGAGAATGGCAGGAAAAACAGCTCCTTGGAGGAGATGCACTACAGGAGCTCACATATGGAATGCTCCTGGCTTCATCTGTTAATAGCCACTGGCAAAGCAGATTTGATGAACCTCAGGCTCTCCCCGTGTGGTGTTTCCTTATATTTTATCATCCCCAAAAAGAAAAGGCTTTATTATGAGTTACAAATC
Source organism: Petroica traversi (assembly GCA_025920805.1). Taxonomy (NCBI): domain Eukaryota; kingdom Metazoa; phylum Chordata; class Aves; order Passeriformes; family Petroicidae; genus Petroica; species Petroica traversi. The sequence goes on along the minus strand of JAHLSL010000036.1, from coordinate 1,792,494 downwards.
CCAGCAGTGTGAGAGTTGCAGCTGACTGTGACTCCTGAGGGAAGGTGGTTACAGTGCCTGAGGAGATGGTAGGGTGCACAAGGCAAAGCAAAATAACCCATTTTTGTTGGGCAAAATAAAAAGTGTCTCTGAAAATGTTGAAGAAATGATAGCACTGCATTTAAGACGGCCTCTAAATGTCAAGAGAGCATCAATAATTCTCTTTATTTACAACAGTAGAAGACACAGCCACCTATATATGAGTTGATAGGAAAAGGGAAATGTGCAACTGCTTCTGTTTGAAATCTTAATTATCCCAGTAATCTTTCAAATTCAGCTCATCAGCTGGATATAAACACTATCCTAACTGCAAGCATAGATGTGAAAAGGGAAAAAATCCCATTATCAAGCAATCTGCAGCTCTGAAGTCTACGTTTCCTGTACCATCAAATTTCTAACTGTTCCTTGTGACTGGTGCTGGCAATAGTTTAGGAAAGTAAATGAGTTCCTAATGCAGGATGTAAGATATTCATTAAAGACCAGGTAGAAGAACATTAATTTACCTTTTAAAACATATTAGGAGACAAATAAGGCAATGAATTCATTAGTATGCATGCACTGCCTTAGCTGATCAGGTCAGACAAGCTCAGCTGTGCCTCCTAATGCCTGCACTGCACAACACTGCTGATAGTATTAACATTTTAATAATAATTGTGGTAATATTTACTGATAGGCAGAGGCAGGATGTGATTAACTGTAGCAGAAATCTTGGTTTTCTATCTAGCTTGTTCACAGGTTCACACCACCTCCATGAATAATGCACTTAACTCCTGTTGCTGGCTGTGGCCAGCAGCAAAACACGTAACCAACAACAACCTGCTTAAAAAACAGCCTGAAAACATCCTAGGAACAACCCAGGGAGCCTGAACAAGTCAATATTGCAAACATCCTGCACTAACCTGGAGAGCAGTGATTGGAGATGAACAAAAATAAAAAGGACAAACTCTTTTGTTTGGTATACACAAGAAGTAAATAAACTCTATTCCACCCCAGATAAAAATGGGTACACTTGCTGTAATTTATATATTACTGCAACCCTCAAAACTTCAGTTCCTTCAGCTGAGGGTCCTGTTGAGATCCTTCCCTTGGCCACAGAGTCACCCACGTGCAGGGATAAATCACTGCTTCAAAAGGTGAATTATTCTCTGCTTTGGAGTCTCCAAACACAGGTGAGATCTTCCTTCACATGCTGGCCCAATGCAGCGTTAGTGCAAAAGCAAAAACAACACCTGAGCACTCTTTGATCTGGGTGTTGTCACGCCAAAGCTGTGCCCTGTGTCAGAAAAGCTGCTCTGGGGAGGGCTGGGTGGTAATTGTCTGGAGATGCTTTAAAGTGAAGTTTCCTGGTGAGATTAAGCAAGAAAACGCAACAATATCTGCATATATTTATTCTGAAAAGCATAATCAGGAGAGGCGAGGAGTTTAAGGAGAGTGATCCCAGTCCCCTGAGCCTGAGCACACAGAACATGAGTTTTCAAAGGAGCTACTTCAAAGGCAAAACGAGAAGGTAGAGACATCGGTGCAAACCAGATAATTCAGGGGAAGCAGGGCTTAGCAGCTCATTCATTAAGTGTATTTTTGCACAGGATTTCTGATGTAGCAGCTCAGGAGTACACGGGGCAGACAGAGGATGGAGTTATCTCCTGGCTGGCTGCTCCCAGCCTCTCCCTGATCCAGCAGCCACTCTTACACATCATTAAGAGACAAGCTCCCCACGGGGCCCACCACGGGCCTCATCAGCATGGAAAGCAGCCCTCTTGCTCTGCATCACTGAAGGCTGGAATATTCCCACTCTGCCTCCATCTGAAACACCACAGTTTTTTAAGGCAGCTCTGGGATTCTCATGACCAAAATAATACATCCAGAGAGGGTCACATCAAGGATTTCTGATGCTGAGAGCAGCTTGGAAGGCAGGTGAAAGCACAGCCCAGCCCATCCAGGGCTGGTTCATCAGGGATTTATCATAAATGTTTGTGGGGTGCTCAGAGGGAGCCCTGTAGATATGAGTTTTAATTGAAAAGGGATTGCAGGGGATAAAAACCAACCTAAATGTCAGGGCACTGCTGCTTCCCCTAAAGGTCAGGATGAGCACAGTGGAAGCACAAGGCTGAAAATGATTCCTCTGACAGTGCTGCTCCAGCCCTCCGTGGGTACAGAGCAATGCTCCTCTATTCCTGCTTGGAAACTGGCAGGGAAGGATGGGAAAATGACCTCACAGAGGGCTGGGAGCTGGACAGAGCTTTTTGGATGTGGCTGCAATGAAAGAGTCTTCTGATGCCTTCCAAAGGCACAGCCAAAGTTATTACAACAGCATTAATTTACCACTAGGGCATGCTGGAATCAGAGGGGAAGACTTGGATTCTTAAAAAACAGAGTCAAAGGAAGGTAAGAGTGAAAAAAAAAGGAATGCATATATTCAGTTCTTTTAAAGTCTGACCTAAAAAGCCTTGCAGTGTAAAATATGCACTAAAAAATTTATGTCAGGTTTCTATGGTTATACATATGTAGGTGTGTGATACAGAGCACGCTCAGCCTTGCTCCTTACACACCCTGGAAATCCCAGAGCTCTTCCCAGTGGAAGGGCAGAGCCTGAATTCAGCAGGGCCAGCCCTGTTGGCTGTGTGTGTGACTGAACAGGCACAGGTCACTGCCCTGGGCCCAGCAAGGCTGCACTGCAGTGAAGGAGAGGCTCAGGGTGTCTCTGCTGCTCCCCAGCACCTCTGGGATGGGCTGGGCCAGGGCAGTCCCTTCCCCTGCAGCAGCTCCTGTTCCTGGAGGTCTGTGCTGACCTTGTGAACATCCTGAACTCCAAAAGGGATGGAGAGGTTACAAATCTCTGCTCCTGACAAAGGCACTGCCATAGACATCTGCAAGGTGCCCCTGCCCACAGCAGGTGGAAGTGGAACAGCACCACAGTGAAAAGGATGGATTTTTGGGGTGAAACTCGAACACAGGCAAGAAACTTTCTTTGCTTTATGCCATGAGAAAAAACCAATCCCCCCCTCCCAGATAAAGGATTCAACAAGTGCTTTTTAAACATAGAAACAAAGGGTCAAATTCAACCCTCACCCTTGCAAAAAAAACCCCAAAAAAACCCAAAACAAAAAAACAAACCCAAAGAAACAAATAACTCAAAACCAACCCAGAGTAAAGCCCTGATGTTAATGAGTGGATTCACTTGTCAAGCAGCGTAACGGAGGAGCCTCTCTGAGTGTTCCTCTTGGTTTCTAAGGAGCCAGCTGTTATTTATGCAGTCTATTTACACGTTCTCTTGGCTCTTTATGCAGAGGAATTATTTTATAGTGTAAGCCCCTCTCTTTATTTTCTCCTTACAAGTGCACGCACTACAGAAGGAAAAGGTAGGACAAAGATGTTTGAAAGAACCCACGTTTTAAAGACAGAAGATATTTCAGGTTGTCAGTATGACACTGTCAGAGAACATAAATTACTACTGTCTGTGCATTTCCCCTTCCTAAGAGGATTGTGCTAATTAAACAAGAAGAGATTATCAAACTTTGTCTACAGCTGATAAAATCCAACTACAAATTAAAATGCATGTTAAAGCTAATCCATCACAAACTGAAAAATTAAGCTAGTGCATTTGTAATGTTTTCAGCATCCTTTGTCGCTCAGACAGTGCCCAAACAGTAGAATTTGGTTGAGTTTAATGTTTTGCACTTTTGCAGAGATTTAGAATTGTACATTCCATGCAGTTTTCTAAATGCTCATCTTCTTTGCATGTTGAAGATTGTGCCAGTAATTTGCATTCCCTTTTACAAATGGAATTGTAAAAGAAAAGGGAAAATGTAAGCAACAGGATTAAAATAAACTTTTGCGTCCTTGCAGTGCCAATAAGTTTGAAAAAGTTTCCTCTCCTTGTTATATACCTCTGGTGAGTCACAGCTGCAGAAATGCCAAAATGCCACCAAAGAAAGGCTTTTCCCTTTTTATTATTGGAACAAGCAAGAACAAAAAGTTCCAGAAATACAGAGGGAGACACATTCTCCTGGGTCCCAGCCTTGCTTGCACGTATGGGCCTGAGTCACTGTGGCTGTGATTAACCAGATCAAAATGAGGGGTTTGGTCCACAGGGGCACACCCAAGCCCCAGCACTGCTGAAATTAGAGTTTAAACCTTGAGGGTACTAAATCAAAGCACCCAATCTCCAGATGTCCATCTGATCCTTGATAACTAAAGGGCATTTTCCTTCTGGATCAAGTCCATTGCAGTCCAGAACAGTGAGTGTGACAATAGCTGAAGGGTGAAGGAACAGATCTGAATAGAAAAGATAACCGAGAGGCTATGGAGGCTGGAAGAAAAATTACAGCCCTCAGCCACAGGACTTGAGGCCTGTTCCTTGGTTTGCTGCCTGCTGGGACAAGTCATGTTGTGTTTTTCCTTCTAATTTTTTTTCTTGTTCTGGTAACTTGACATTTCAGATCTCTGTTCCACTCAAGTTTGGTGATACTGAACCCTGAACATAGAATTGACCTTTAGGACCTCTGATGATTCAAATGATAATCATAGAGTGAAGCAAAAATAAAAGATATGTAAGTGTCTTTGAACATAATAATCTTGTATCTTTTAAAGTGACTTCAAATGTCTTACTCATTGCTGAAGTATTTATTATGTCAATTTTTGTTCTAGCTTTGAAAGATATCACGACTCTGATGGAGTCAAAATCATGAAAAGCACAGGCTCCTCTTGCTAAGCAGAGCACACACAAAGCAAATTCCCTGCAAAGCCCAATCTTGAGAGAAAAATAAGAGAATGCACATTAAATGCTTTTGCCCACAAGTCACTCTATTTATTTTCCAGATGACATTTGAGCACTGCTTTTATATTTGCCCTCCTCTCATCTCCTTGACTGGACATGCACTCAGTGGTCAAACCCTGGTGAACCTCAAAGCCTGAGAGGTGTCTTCATTCTGCAGCACCCTCACCTCTGTCTCCAGGACCTCAGACACTCCTGCAGCTTCCCAAAAGCCCCAGCAGATCCACTCACCCACCGAACCCACCCATGTCCTGAGGGCTGGGCCTGGTTTTAAGCTGTGCTTATGTAGAACTCTTTACACATCACTGCTGTTCATCCCAAATCCCAGGGACTGCCTGGCTCACCCTGCACAGGGAGCCAACCCCTCCAGCCTCTCCGTGCTGGTTGTGTGCCCACATGGACCAGTGGTGGCCCAGCACAGCCAAAACATGGATTGGCCCTGGCTGGGAAATGTCTTGTCTCAAAACCTCGTGTCTCTGGGTCAGTTTTTGTTAAAGCCTGCTCCATCCTCTCGTGCCTTGTCCCTCCAAGCAGAAATTGAGATCCTGCTCTCCGGGGAGAAGAATAATTGCAGGTCTCTGGCTTTTCTCTGCTTTAAAGTGGAGTTAATTCCTCCTAATTCAAGGCATTGGAATAACAAATTCCTCGTGTCCCTGCAATCGCTTTGGCTTTGTGCTGTGATTTGTGCTGGAGTAAGGTCCACTTAGACTAGAAAACACAAGGGTAGTATTTATTTAACTGATTATGCTGCATTCTTGTCTTATGAATCACTCTCCACAGATGGTACTTATGCCATGTCCTACTTTCTCCTTTGACAAATGACTGCTCTAAGACTCCCTTATATTGGTTCTTGCTTGAATGCAACTCCGTTGAATGCAACGGATTTATTTTTTATTTATATTGGTGTCAACAAAGCTGGACACGGGGCCTTTAAAAGTAAACAAGCGCCCCAAATACCTGTAAAATTCGATATGGCACATTCATTATTTATAAAATGATTGTTTCTGTTGCAGAACATTATTGATATTGTTATTTGGTGAGCTTTCCACGTGTACAACTGAAACGTACAACTGTACTTAGTCAATACTCCTTGAGATTAATAAGACTGGTAGAAGGTTTTTCAATCAATATATTCACTCCAAAGAATATGCAACTGTGTGTATGGGGGAATTGATTCTGTTTTCATAAAGATGTAAATAAAAACAATTCTTAGAAGCGAGATGAATTGTAAAAGTGGGAAATGAGAAGGCCATTTGTGATGTAAAGATTAACATACATTTTAAATATGACTTTGTGGCACTTTGGAGACCGTTTTGGGATTACAGTAATTTTATATTCAGTAAAAAGCAGCTTTCAAATATAGAACCACAAATTACTTCTAGTGAGGAAAAAAAAGCAAAAAAGCTCTTCCCCCCCCCCCCCCCCACTCCCTATTGCCAAAGGGTTTGTCAGCTTACTCTTGCAAATCCTTACTAAAGAGAGTCTGGTTGCATGAATAGCACTGCCAGAAGTAGAAATCAGCAAGAAGGAGCTGTCTGAAGGCTCACGTATGAAAACCAGCCTACAAAGTTCAAGGAATAATTTCTTATTGCAGGAATCTTTCTGTTCTCTGGGGGAGAAAAGAAGGAGCAGCTGCCCTGAAACCCAGAGAGAGAGATGAGAAGGGCTCTGGCCCTTCCGTGGGTTACCCTTGCAGGCTCTGGATGATGAAAGGAGTGTGAAAACCTGAGATCTAGTACTTTCCTTGTTTTTTTTTCTTCTTCCCCTTGGTGATTTCTTTCACTCATCCTGCTCCTATTACAGTTCATGGCTTCAGGACTGGTTCTCTGACTAAAGCAAGATCCCTTAACTAAGCCCCAAATAGCTGATGAGTTCCTTTCTCCCAGCACAGAGGAAAATCCAAATCCGTGATGCACTTTTTAAAGTTAATTTATGCACATCACTGCCACTCACCTCTCTTGCCTAGTCCAGCCAGGGAGGCTGTTTTCACCCCATGGAACAAGAGTGAATTCAAAGCCCACACGTGATCCATGGTTTTAGGGATGTCCTGGCTCCCTCCCTGCAGCCACAGAGTTTTGGGCAGCTTTTGCAAGCAAATAGCTTTGGCTTTACACTTTTAGCTTGGGAAAAGGAAGCTATTAAGCAAAATAGAAAGAGTTGCTGAGCAATTGAGTTGATTACACTTGTCCTTGGATGGAGAATGATCTGAGCTGGGGGAGGTGCCCTCTCTGGAGGCCCTGGGAGATATTTGTGCTGGACACTGAAAGGAATTGTCAGTCTCATGGCATTTTGTGCTGGATATTTTCGCTGTCCTGGCCAAACCACAATTTGGGTAATTATATCCTGCCCACCTCTGCTGCTGTTGTACTTTCAATCAGATGTAATATTCTTCATATCCTGTCCAAAACTACTGTGTGCTGCAAAAAATAGCTATTTCATTTTTGCACAGAAGCGACTGGTTTTCAGCTGTGGTTAGGGCTCCTTGCAGATGTAAAAAATACAAAAATAGGACTTCTGGAGAGAAAAATTCAGTGCAGGCTGTATTCTCTTTTCACATCCACTGTAATGCCTGATCTTCACGCATTAACCCCAGACCTTTTTGGCTATTTTCTACCCAGTGCCCAGAAGTGCAGAATCACTCAGGACCTTCCCTGCTTGGCACCATGTGAATCTGCAGTGACAGTCCCAGCTGGGGAGAGTTTGCAGCCTGAATACCTAAGACAGTTCAGACAAAACATCAGCCCAGCAAAAGGAGAGACTTGGCCAAGGTCACCCACGTCTCTGTGGCAGCCTGGGGACCTCGCCTGCTGGTCAGGTTTCTGATACAAAGTCTCCCTTCAATGTCTCTTCTGTCCCCTTTCCTCCTTGGTCAGTTTATATCTGTCTAAGTTGAATTGGGTTTTGCTTTCCAGTGATTTTTAATTCCCTTTTGCCTTCCTCAGACAGAAGCATGAAGCCACTGAAGTGTATTTTTTTAACTACTTGATGCATTTTTTAGAGCACACATCACTCGAGCTGGTGCTTTAACAGGGCTGCCGTTTAAAGTTGGATTACTCCGAATCCTCTCTCTGTTTGACACGAGTCCCTTTGCTAAGGGTTAAGGCTGCAGCTTGTTCAGCAACAACCCAAAAAGCCCTGGGAGTCCCTCTGGGGCCGGGATGCCATCTGGAATTTGTGCTGCTCCTTACTGGGAGTGTGCCTGGTGAGATGGACTGGGGAGGGAGAGCAGAGCCCCTGCCCAAAGCGCCTTCAACACAAGGAAACATCACAAGCCAGAGGCAAAACGTTGCAGGGCTCCCAGAGCTGATGTGATGGATCTCTCTGCCTTGTCTCCTTTTGTTTTTATCTCTCTTTCCACCCCTCACTCTGAAGAGGTGGCTTAAAACTACTGAGCGTCCCAGCAGAGTGGTCTGGGAAGGGACTGGCAGCATGGGGTGGGTGGGGAACATCCTGAGAGGGGCAAAAGGAAGGGAAAGGAAAATCCTCATGAGCAAGAGCCTGAAGATTTGATAAAGCATCTGCAGAGCTCAGGGAGAGCTTTGCCTGTCTCAAGGCTAAACAAGAAACTCAACACCTCGCTCATTAAGAGTGGTGAACAGTTCAGATTGAGCTTTTGGCTCCAATAAAGCCTTTTGCTATCTGCCTCAGACAGCAGCATTCAGGCAAACATTGGATGGGACAATGCAGCATCAGCTTCACTTTTAGGGCTGAAAGATTATTATTATTACTATCACCATCACCATCATCATCACCATCATCATTATTATAATTATTATCATTGTTATAGCTGCTATTATTGTATTTCAGTGGCAATAGTCACGCAGTTGAATTCATATATATGCTAATATCTTGCTGAATCAGAACCTGTGAAAACAAAGAGGAGAAATCTGCTGGACAGTCAGGATGAACAATCTAACACTGAACTGGTCCCAGTTAGCAAATGGGAGAGCAGAGTTTGTTGTGATGCTCTAGACAGGAACACGACTGGATTGCAGGGAAGGTGTTACAGGCTTGAGGACTTGGCCTGGAAACTTCACAAGACCATTTTTTGATCCAGATGCTTTTAAAAAAAAAAAAACCCTACAAAAATCCCTAGGCAAGCAGACAGGCAAAATTACCACTGTAAAACCTGCTGGCTGCAGCACAGCCATAGAGCAGCCCTAACTCTGCAATAACCTTCCTGCAATGACTGGTGTTCAAAATAAATTGTCATCTCCTTTCTCCAGCCACTATTAGTATTTCTGTGCATGAAAAGGAAATGGATGTTTTATTTCACCTGGTACTCATGGAACTGAAATGCTCTTATATGTGCAATACTCCCAGCCTGAGGAGTAACAGTAAAATATAACTTGCATTCTTCAACTTGGTCTGTATTTGAATTTCTGCTAGCCCAGCTCTGACACATAGGAATGTGAAAAAAAAAAAAGAAAAGAATAAAAAATCACACCTTCTATCTATCGTAACAGCAATGTACAAAAAATCCCCATCTATCTTTTGCCAAAATCACTTTGAAATCTGGTTTAATTTATCAGTAAAGAACTTTTTTTTTTTTTTTTTTTTTTTTTTTAAATTACAATCTATTTCTTGCTAGGGAAGATCTCTTGGTTGGCACTGGCTCCATAAATGTGGATCTGAAGACAAACTTAAATGTTGAAGTAGCCAGAAGCTATTAGAGTTTTTGGACCCAGCATCTGGTAAATGCCAGGCTGGTTTTCACCAGAGGAGCAGAGGGATTGGCTCCTACTTGCTCAAATGCCAGGGTGGGAGGGAATGGATCCTGTGTGGTCACACACACTCTCCTGGATATTTCTAGTTTTTCTCTTGTTTTCTCTAATTTTCATCAGTTTGCTGTTGGGCATTGCAGGAACCACACTCCTGGCTTTTCCCCCTCCTCCTTGCTATTGCTTTCCCCAAAATCCCAACTTTCCTGCCCCATCTGCAGGACCCCAAGTGGTGCTTTATACTTTTTATATCTGGGCTTTTGAATAGAGCCAGAGCTGAGCACACACAGAGCTGCTGTGGCCTGGGTTTTCCCTGCACTGCTGCTGTGGTTTGTTGGGAAAAACTCAAATTGCTCCATCTGGGCTGTGCTGAGAGCAGCATCTTGTCACCCTCTGTGTCACAGCCCCTGCAGCAGCCTCGTGCCAGCGCCTGGCACTGCTGCTGGGGGAGTGCTGGCAAGCACTGACTCAAAAAAACAATGTAATTGGAAAAATTAGCATGATCACCAGACAGGAGAACATCCCCATATGTTTTCTTCTGAAAGTCCACAGTTTCTTTAGCTCCAGGTCTGTGAGCAGGAAGGAGCTGCTCACTCTGCCTGACTCCAGCTGCAGAGGCTCTGGCTGAGCACAGAGGTTCAGCAAGGACACGTTTGTCTGCACTCACCATGAGAAGGGCTTTCCAAAGCACACACTCAGCTCACTGGGCTGCTGAAAGTTTGTGCTTTCTGGGTGAAACTTCCAAAAATAGCCTCCTCTTTAATATTAAGCTCAGAGCGTGGATATTGCTTCTGGCATTTTGCTCGCTGCTGGAGGAGCTCTACCAAGGAAAAGTTTCCCACGGTCTGTTCCTTCAATTCTCTTTACACTCAGCACAACAGTGGCACCAGAACAGCCTAAAACAAGAGACAGCAAAACATTTCAGTTCTGCAGCTTTGTTTTTTTATTTCCTTCCACTGGTTGTACTGGGCTGGGATATTACATTTCACATGGTGCTGCATGTGAGACAGACCCTTTTTAGAGAGGGTGATAACAACTGCAATATCTACAGGAAGGAGAAGGGGAAGGCTGCAGAGAAAGGTACTTCCAGCTGTACTTTAGAGATAGAAGCTACAAGTAGGTTTTGTCTTTAGCTCTCGTCTCAGGCTGGACTTTGTCTAGTGGATATCAATGCCAGGCAATCTCAGAGGCTGAAATAGTATTTCAAGTAGGACAGCCTAGAAAAAACCTGAAAGAACCTGCCCTTATTTTAAAAAATTGCAGCTCTCCAAGGCCTCACCACCTGAAACTTGGATACAATTGGTCATATCCTGCAGAAGCCAGCAGTGATGGATGAAGCTCTGCAGCTGGAGATGGATGAGCTGCAGTTATCCTTCCCTATGAGAAGTGAAGCAAACACTTTGAGCCATTCATTTATTGCTGCTGTGATCAAATGGAGCAGGGTGAACCACTGATCTGATCCACCCTTGTAGTTTAACCATCCCCATCCACTCCCTGCAGACAATCCTTCCCAGAGGGGACCCTGAAGTGCAGCAGTTGGATTTTCCAAGGAAGGGTGACCCAGCAGCAAGGCTGGAGGGGGCAAGGATTGGTGCCCACCTCCACTTCACCCCGAAGGAACAGAAAGAAGCTCATTCCTTTCCGTATTTTCACTTAAATAAAGTTCAATTTTCTAGAGGGGAAATCTGCTGATCTTTCTTTCTCTGGACCAATTATCTTAATAAATAAATTCTCTGGCACAGGTTCATAAAATAGACCCAAAAATTTTGTTTAGTGAATAGATAAAATCACAGCGAAAGTAAGGAATCAACAAGAAGAAAGCCATTCAAGAGCAACACAAACATTATCAGGGAGAAAATGATCAAACAAGGTTCCCAAGGGATTTTAAAGGCCATGTTCTGCTTTGAATGCACACATTTCACCAGCAAAATGTTAACACCTTCCATTTTCACAGCGTGAATAAGCCAAAGGTCTGGTTAAATTTCTTCTCAAATAGGAATTTTAAAGATAAAGACCTACCCCTATTGAATCCTCACATAAACACAATCCCATGCATGCACACACTGAATAGTCTCCAGCCTTTCTAGTTGCTTCCATTATTTTTAGGATAACAAAACACTAATTGAAGACCTGACTCATAGCAAGACGCTGATGAATTTTGGTCCTCTCACCACTGAAATTTGACATCAAATCAGACAAACTTGTCTCTGCAAATAGTTTCTAGCTTTTTATATGTAAAAAGGGTTGAGATTATTTGAACTACTATCTTTTTCAATGCATTTTATTTAAAGATGCTTTTAAGATCTTGAAAAATTTTCATCCTTGTGGCTGGGGAAATAATTCTTCTGGGTTTGTTGCCTTTTTTTTTTTTTTTGAGCTAAAGTGATTTAATTTTTCTGCCCACAAAGCAAAACAAATATTATAATTTTGCTTGGCCTATTTAAGAATACACAACTGCCAGAAAATCGATATGAAATGGGTTTTTATATTATTAAAGACGTGTGATCTTTAAGATCACTTGCAGCAAGGTACTAGATATTCCTCCCTGCCAAGTTCCCTTTCTACCTTTTCCCCGCAGCATGTACATAAAGAAATCAGCTTTTCCCAGTGCTCTGATGAATTATTCCTGTGCCCTACCCATTGTGTGATCCCATACAGGAAGGACTTTAATTGCAAGTGTCAGGTTTGTTGTTATTAGTGGCATTTGCAGGATGACTGTGATGCACAACCTACAATTACCTTCAAGAGGAAGGCAAATCTCGAGCTCTATAACATCCAGGTTTCAGTGTAGTCAACAATAAAATTAAATTTTCCACTTTGGCAAACCACCTTTGTCCTGCCTTATTTACTGGAAATGTTCTGGTGATGATGTGATGTTGCTGCCATCTCCTCACCCAGGGAGGGGTTTTGGGCTGTCACCAGAGAAGCAGGAAGGATGAGGGCAGAAAAAGCAGGAAGGACCAGGGTGGAAAGGCAGCACAAACCCCAGCCAGCCAGGATTTCCTTTCTGTATTAAATATTTTCAAATCCAAGGCACTGCACAAGGAATTTGCTGAGGACTGACTCACCACACCTTGCCTCAGAACAGGGCAAAGCCACAACTTTCTCTGGGGCATCTTCTGGCCAGCCAGCAAAACCAGGAACATTGTTCTGCGTTGTTTCCTTCTGCTCGTTTTTGCATCCAGACATTCATTTCTGCTCCCCCAAATCAAGGCAATTGTAGCTTGCCTTGGCTCCAGGTCTGAGGGCTGTGAGTGCGAGCCAGGGAACCTCATCAAGAATTTCTTGGTGAGGAAAACACCCCCTCCCCTGCTGCCTGGCTTTTCCTTGAGGAGAGAGCTGCGGAGCTGAAGGCAGAGGGAGCCTTTGCTACAACAATTAATTAAGGTTTAGTGATAATGTTTACCCAGAACAGGCCCAGTGTAGGCAGTGGAGGTGCCTTGATTTGGGTGCTCAGCATTCAGCAGGAATGGCTTTGTTGGTTAAAAAATGAAAACAATTCAACTGAAAAGTTTAGCACCAGCATTGCTGGAGGTTCAAAGGTGCATCCCAAAGCTGAGCACCCGGAGAAGGCAGGAAATGCTCCACTGCTGCCTGCTGGTAGGTCTGGCTGTGCCTGCAGGGTGACAAGGGACACTTCTGGTGGGGACTGAGCCGGGTCACCCCTGCCTAGAAACTTCTCTGCAAACCACCACTCATCCTCACCTCCATCCCCAGGCTACTCTGTTGGAGCAGCTGAAGGGGTGAGGACAGAAATGCAGAAAAAAACCTGTTAAATGCCAGCTCCTGGTGCCACTGAGTGCAGGTGGTGCCACTCCACACCTCCCCAGCTGCTCAGCTCCCATCCCAGCACATTCCTGTGCCTGCTTTTGGCTTGGGTTAAGAGTTTAACCTCGCCACCCATTCCTGATCCCTCGTTTCCAAAGCATTTAGGCACTTGGGTTGTTTGAAGTATAATTTAGAAGACACTCATTGCATTGATGGCAAAGTATTGTGTATGTTCTAAAGCCAGCCCAAAGTGCTTGGAACAACTTTTTCCCATGGTAAAATACTTGGTCAATGTGCATCCAACGTAGAAACTATTTAAAAATAATAAAAATGAAAAATAACTCTATCTAAAAAAAGCCACGACCCTTAAAAAGTACTTTCAATGACACTTATTAAAAATGAAAGGATGTTTCTAATTATATCTGCCTTTATACTTTCTTGAAGCTCAAAAATAGCAAAACCAGCCAAAGCCTAAACAAATAGAACAATTTTTGCTTTCAGATGAGTGAAAAACTCTATGTTCTCCAAAGTGATTTTGATCAAGCTTTTTTTGGTGGAAAAATGTATATATTTTTCCTGTGTAGCATGAACTCCCCTTCCACAGTTTTAGTCTCTTTCCCATTTTCCAGGCCAACCCGCACATCAAAATAAGTACAAAGAAAAAATAAATCGATTCTCCAATTTTTTACACTTCTCTAACAAGGACCAGTCTCACCTGATGAAATACCTACAAAGCGTAACTGTAAATTTTATCGTGTACCACACACCCTTGGTCGATTGAGTAACAGCCACGAGCCCTCAGAAATCAATCTATATTTATCACATAACCAAACCTTTGTGCAACAGAAAGCGGGACAGGTTTTCCAGGCATTCTACTCTCTGGGATTTGAGAGTGTGTGTGCTGGAGAACATTTCTGACCACAAACGGAGCTGATTATCGATATAATTATGCTGCAATCACACCAGAGGAGAGTATCCAGTAAATCAAATCCAACTGTCCTCCCACTTGCAGAGAAGAGAGACTAAAACCTGTCAAATCAGGGAAGGAGGAACAGGTGGCCTCATTTGCAAAAAAAAAAAAAAAAAAAAGCTGCTCCTCGCATGGCCGAGTGCTGAACATCCACACTCACAAACACATTTTATTAAATGCAGAGTGTTTAATAAGCTTTCTGTGCAGCACATTAAATGTGCTTCTGGTGCGTGCAGGGATATAAAACGTGACACGCGGGTCTCCTCGCACACCGAGCAAATAACCTGGGACTTGCTGAGTGCTGCCATAAGTTTTCACCTTTTTCATGTTTTTAATGGCTGCTGACAGCAGCGTGCAGCCTCTCTGGCAGCTCTGCCCAGCCCTGCAGAAGCAGCAGCTCACAGGAGGCTCCTGCTACGCTGACGTGGGACATCCTCTCTTCCCAACACGGGGAATGACTCCTGGTTTGGGAGACTGCAGCCCAGCTGGGCCTCAAGAAATCCTCAAGATTCCTCAAAAGCATGTGGTAACTGCTGCTTCTCCAGAATTTAGAAGTTTAAATTGAAGGAGGGCAGGGTTAGATTGGATATTGGGAAGAAATTGTTCAGTGGGAGGGTGATGAGGTTGCCCAGAGAAGCTGTGGCTACCCCATCCCTGGCAGTGTCCAAGGCCAGGCTGGATGGGGCTTGGAGCAACCTGGGATAGGGGAAGGTGTCCATGCCATGGCAGGAGGTTGGACTAGGTGAGCTTTAAGGTCCCTTCCAACCCAAACCATTCCATGATTCCATGAAATTTTGAATTTCCCTCATCTTCTCTGACCTTCTGACATGGTGGGCACCAATGGCCAGACTGAGAGACCCCAAAGCAGATGGCACAGAGAAAACTCAAATCTCATGAGTGTTACCTTACACATTTTGCTCATGCTGGAAGGTGCAGCCATACAGGGCACATGTGAATCCATCTATTTTGGCAGGCAGTGGCAGCAGGTACAGGAAGATCCCACCACATTTTGGGATGCAAACAGCTGCGTTCCCCTGCTCGCACAAGACTGATCTCTCAGCTGTGGATGTTGTAATGACCAGACTATGAATCTTCAAACTCAAGGTTAATTCCTGTTTTCAGTAATGGATGGGAAAAGCTGAAAATCCATCAAAACTACAAATGGGAGGAAAATGCCTCTGAAAGCAAATGCCTTGAGAAAGTGCTAGGTATGAAATGAAACGCAGGGACGGCAAATGTGCGAGTTCTCAACATTCAAGTGTGCCCTCTTTCCAAAGGTTCCTGAGGAAAAGATGAAAAACAGCTGAATGTTAGAAGGAAGGTTGTGGCAGCTGCCCTCTAACAGGAGATTCTCAAAGGCTGCAGTCTCTGGGATGCCTCTACCATGAGTTATCTAAAGGGAGAAAAACTGCAGGATTTAAAAGTACAGAAAATACGAGAGTGTCTGGCATATACAGAAATTGCAGTTGTGAGCCCAAGTACTAAATAATAAGACAGAATGATGATCTGTGGAGTCATCAAGTCCTTATTTTCCTAGCTGCAGATGACGTTGCCTCACAGTTCCTTCTCCAAGCATAAACCAGCTGTGTTCAAGTCTTGGTACTGAGGTTGCAGCCCCAGAGATCTATAGAAACATGACAAATTCGGTATGTATGCACATACTTTATTCCCAGGGCTAAAAGAACACTTCTGAAGGTAGAAAACTCCAGGAGAAAGTGCTCTATAAAGAAGTTTAAGGGCCCATCTGAAGGGGAAAGCAAGCATTTGCTTTAACAATAATTCATTTTTAATTGTTTTGTGTGGTTTCAATGGATGCAAACTGATGTAGGAGAGAGACCATTTCCAAAGTCCTCTCGTAGCAGTGCATGCTCTAAAATTTAATCTGACAACTGCTTCTCATAATACCCTGGAATGGATTTCTGCTCTCAGTAGCAGAGCAGGCATTGCCCACGTAAATTCCCCGTGAGAGAGGTGACCCCTTTTTGATCCAGCACACACAGCAGAGGAGAGATCCTGCTCCACTCATAAAACCAATCATTCTGCACTAATAATCTACGATTTGCAGCCACCATAAAACCCACCCTGACTGTGTTCAGCAGGCACGGCTGTGATTCTGAAGGTTAAAGACCTGCACAGGTCCATCCCCACAGCTGGACTGTGAGGAGAAGTCAGCAATTCCCACAAGCTACCACCAAATGGCACTGAGAAACAGGAATCCCTAGCAAAGGAACAAAGGACCTGCAGGGTTCTGTGGCAGCTTTGGGAGGTGTTGATAAAATTTGCAGCTTATACACCCGGGAGGAGCAGTGGGAGCATTTTCTTCCCACAACAGGCACCGAGGTCTTAGACATGGAATGTCATCTTTTGAACCAACTCAATGCCTCGCCACCCTCCCCTCCAAGGCAAGCCACAGGGATGGCATCTTCCTTATCATCAATAAAAATGATGTACAGCACACTGAGGAGTTACTCAACAAGCAATTTCCAAAGATCACCTTTACTACAGCAAATAAAACAGATCCAGGACTCCCTTTCCAGGGCGTCAGGGTTTTATGAAGCAGCAAGTCTCCACTTGCAGCTCTGTTATGAAAAGAACAGCTCTTCCCGTCAATAAGCAGTGTTTTGCTTGCCTCAGCACATCCCCATGACCGTGCAGAAAGGTTGCTGGAGGTGAGGATTGTTATGAAAAACATCGCTGAGGTGATGCAAGAGAGGAAAACCCCCTTGCAAAACACACCTAAAAAGAGCTGAGCAGGTGTTGCTGCCTGGCTGCTCATCTTGCCTGAACCTAAGGACCACCCTCGATGGGGATGGTCCCACCAAGCACCATGAACAGATGAGCTCTGCTATTAATGAAGTTTTTCCTAATTGATGTTGTTGGAACTGAAAATGTGGCCCCAGGAATCGATTATGTAAATCCCTGGGATGGACGGGAGCTTTTCCCCACAAAACTGAGCATCACAGATGATTATTTCTGCCATCCCTGCAGCAGGGAGGGCAAGCTAAGATGTGAGCACATGTTCAGAGCTGAGCACAGGCTGTTACAGGAATTTCTGAGTCAAGGACTCAATCTCTTCTTGAGGATGCAGTGTTGATTCCTCACGGTGGAGATGAGTCATGAGGAGTCAAAGACAGAGCAGAAACACATCTGTTACTCTGCTGATCTGAAGAAGAAATATTTCCTCCACCTCAGTACTTCACACCCTTCCTCAGTTTTTCCTCCTCTCCCATAGCTGTGTTTTCAAATCCAGGGACATCACCATTATTCAGGAAGAGGCCCTCTAGCAAAGATGAAATGAAAGAAATATTCCTAGCTCAGCAGTGACCAAAGTTGTTAAACCCCCCTCTACCAGGAGCAAACATTCATATTTTCGTGATTTCTAAATCCCGAGATTTGCATCACATTTGGACTCAGTAAATATAAGAACATTAGCCCAAAAGAGTCAACATCAGATTAAAAAATAGGGTACCATAACATGTCATTTCAGAGAGCAGGTAGAAGAATTTACTGCATGGAAGAAAAGGTGAATGGATTTGCATTTAAATTTCATCACTTTTAAGGTCCCCAGCAGCCAAGCCTCCCTTTAAAAGAGCCCTAGTGGGCAATAAACTCTTTTAGAAAATATACAGCAAAGCAGCAGTGCCCAACAGACATAAAATTAGAGTGCTGTGATGTTTCAGCTGTTCACTTCCTTTGATACAGGCAGCTGGCAGCAAGACACTTGAAAAGATGGAAGAACAAGTAGCTTCTAATGGATAAATATATATTTTTTTCCATACTATATGTGTTTTAAATATACATAAATGCACACACACACACACGTGTACTAATAGGATAAATTTACAGGGCAAACGGAGTGAACAGTCACCAGTATAGATACCGAGCTACCATTAAGCATTTAAAATAATTGCAGCTTTTAAACCATGGAAACAAGAATTTTAAAAGAATATTTTTGGTGCATTTTCCTCTAGAGTGAACATCTTTCAGGCATATCCTCCTAAGTGAAATCAGAAATCACCCAGTGCCATTATATTTTAAAAGCAAAAGCTTTCTGCAGAAGATTGGCCACAAAGGTGTCCACAAATTAACCACCAAGAAATGGCCCAAGAAAGAGATTTTTAATATTTTGGTATGCAATTAGATTTTTTTCTTATTAATTGTAATTAATTATCAGTTATGTGGCTGCCTTTGCACATGCTACTTTCATGTGAAGCCATGGAAAGGGGTTCTCCTTTCCATAATCCCAGCTCTGAGTTGAGGAGGGGAAGGCAGCCGCCCTCTCTCTCTGCCCACTCCATTCCCGGTGCAGATCTGAGCTTCCATGTCTGTCCCCAGAAACCTTCCCTCCCTCCAGAGGGGAACAATTGGATGTGCAGCTCTTCTCCACGGCCTCCTCAGTCAGACACACAGGAATCAAAGGATATTCATCCTCCTGCAAAGCCTGTTCCCATTGTGAGCCTTTCATTCAGCAGGCTGAGCTGACCTGTCTTTATGCAAAATACTGCTCAACCAGTGAATTGCTGAAGAATTCACAAAAAAAAAAAAAAAAAGAGCAGAAAAAAAATGGAAAAAGAAATCATTGACTTATTTGCATCAAAAGAACCCCCAGTATTCACCATAAGAAACCAAGAAGTTGTTATGTTTTATGCAATAGATCTTTGGCCTTGCTTTCCTCCTCTTCTTCCTCCTCCTCCCTCCAGCCCTGCTCAAGAGCCCGGGGAGTCTGTGCAGCCTGGACCAGCCCATCCCCATCCCCAGCACCACTGGGAGCTGCAGGATGGGAGAGTTTTTGGAGGGTCCCAGGAGCCCATCTCCTCTGGGCTTCCCTGCAGAAGCAGAGCAAGGTTTTTTATCTGTTACTCAGCTCTGACAAGCTCTGCTTTCCTTCTGGTGTGTTGTGTTTGTTTTCCTGAGTGTTTGCAGCACCTTTCCACTTTGCAACAGGCTTTGTGTGCCAGGCAGAAATATCAGTGCTATCAGATACCATATGTGTCAGTCCTTATCTGTAGCTGTCTGCAAATCCATCCCAGAGCAACCAAAACCATAATTTTTCTAGAAGAACAAAACCCCAACATTACCTGGATATGTTTTTATCTGATTTATAAAGGTTCAAGTCCTTGAGGTCTTTCCAGTTTTACAGCATGCGTTTGGCTTTTACATTTGCATAATTAAAATAAAAATAAAGAGAAAAATAGATATTTTCCTCTTTAATATAAACAGGTTTTTATCCATCAGGGTGGGAAGGCACCAATCAGCAGGTGCTGCTGTCCTGCTGCAGGAGTTTATTCTGGTGCTTTGATTAACAATCCCTGCCTGGACACTCTTCCTTCATGGAGATGCTGTGAGGCTGGAAAGGACCTCAGAGACTTTGAGTAATGGTGATTATTGAGTGAACTGGTCCTGGTTAACAGATTTGAAATCCTGTGTTGGATTTCCTCACTCTAAGATGATGTAGCCTTGTAGCCTTGAATGGCAAGGCAAAGCTAAAGCGTGAACAGAACACACACAAGCATGCAAAACGTCTGCAACTGTGATAAGAAAACCCACAAAATTAACAGACTTTAAGAACAAATGTTTTAAACAAAGCTTTTAAACCTTTGCCCACTGATTCCTATATGGAAATCTTGCCATGTTCAGAATATTCTGGCTTTTCATAAACAGGAGCTGTGGTTCAGGAGGGCAAAACTGCGAGGAGACCACTCTGGCTTGGAGGAGATGAGCCCCTTTTTGGGGTCTCAGGATGATCTGGGAGAGCAGGAGCTCCAAGGGGAGAGGATTTGTGTGAGCCCAGCTCCATGGAGAGGAGGATTGAGCACCTTGCAGGTGGGGCTGGGCAGAGCCAGGACCCCACAGCTCTTTCACACCTTTGGGAAATGTGCAGGGCAGCATCGCTGCCTCCTGCAAGCAGCGTGCAAGGCTGAGCAGCCCTCATGCTGCTGTAATTATCACTGCTCTCTTAATCACGTTATGCAAATGGGCTGAGCTGGAGGGAGGGAGAGGAGGCAGACAGAATAACTGAGGAGGAAAGGGTAATACTGCTGGGTGGTTACGACTTTGCGCCCTCATTAAAATTCCTGGAATTCTCAATTGTTTCTTATCAAAAGGCTTAAAAAGGAGGATTTTTCTTTTAATGAAAATAAACGAGGAAAAATGGATCTCTCATTTCCAAGGGATACAATGGAGATCACCTTGTAGTCTGGCAGCAGAATTGATATGATTTGCATTACCAAGGATGACTAAATGGAGTGTTAAATTATCTCAAAAAAAGGAAGATGTAAATTGATATTCATGACATCAACAAGGTTAGAAAGGAAAAAAAAAGATAGTGAGTCTTTATAAGTCTTCTTGTACTATACAAGTGTTAATCTTATATTCCATGGGCACTACACTGCTCCAAAAGGCATCTTCTGCTTTTGTGTGGCACCTCTAGGAAATGATTTGCAATTATACAGAGCAGCACTGGAAAGTGATGCTGCAGCTATAAAAAACACTAATTATTTCTGATAAATCCATTCTGTGGGTGCATTCTGAACACACACACAAAGTTTAGCGAGCTGCAAATTTGATTTTGAAATCGATGCATTGCATTCTAAAGTTTTCTGTTGGGAAAGAGGTGGGGAGAAAGGGAAAACTGCTTCGATCATCAGCCGTGGAATCTCAAAAATATTTTTCATCAATATTTAAACCATTTCATTGCTCTTAAAATGCTTCACTATTTGTACGGATTCCATCATCCTTCATGTATTAATCTATACAGAAATTCACATACATGGGAAATATATTGGAATTTGCAAGGAATATACAAGGTATGTGCAATTCCATGAATAAAAATCCATATTTGGTTCCACATGGGCATTATTAACTTGGGTTGACCCTGGGCTAACACTATCTTCTAATTTGGGGCCATCCTGGAGCATAGAGAACAGAGGTTTGTGATCCCAGCCTTGCCCCAAATTTACTTGGGATCACACTTGAAAAGACTTGTGAATCTAACCAAAATCCTAAAAATTGCTACCTGCAACCAGTGCTGCCCAACTGCTTTGCTCAGCTTTTGGGGCTTTAGTTTGAGCCTTGCCATAGCTGAAACTTTTCTATGAAGTCTTTAGTCTTGGAGTCGAGGGAGTAGAGCTTAATCTTGCTCATTCAGGATTTTATGACTGCAATGTTGCAGGATTTTTAGTTGGACAGAGAAAACTGTTTAGAGCTATATTAATTTTAAAATAGTAGGTTTAACTGGTTTCTAAATATTTAGGACATCTGATAAGGCATAGTTTTTACACATACAAGTCAGTGCTAAACACTCATCGAAGACTGCAAAGAACCAAAGTATATTGTGGTGTTTAGACCCCAATTCTCAGCAAATTCAGAAATTCTTGCCCTGGTGCAGACACAAAATGCCTGTAAAATCATCATACTCATATAATTCATCTTCTAGTCCAAGGCACAGCACTGTCACACAGCTCCAGTCCTCTGTGGGCCAGAGCAGCAGGGATTTCACCTGGAGCACACAAATCCCTTCCCAACAGCACAAACAATCCCTGTCACAATTGCATCCACAGCCCATGCTCTGCCCTTCTCCGTCTTTCAGGATTTTTACAGTATTTTCTCCTAGTTGAAATGCTCACATTTCCCTATCTGTCCTCAGTTTTATCAGCTGTCTGGCAAGAGCACATATGTGACAATTTTTCAGCTGTTTTCTTCTTCACTGTCCAACACTGAGAACAATTCCTTGAGAATGAGGACAGGATATTGGCATTTGGTGAATACCACTGCAAGGTGAGAGGTGGAGTGAAATGTAACCCTGAAGTGTCAAAACCTATTAGTCAAATAACACTGCCTACTTATTTTTATTCTTTATTAAAAGAAGCTGCAAATATTTTCTTTAGAGTTAAAGCAAAATCTTTGATTACTCAAGGACGGCAATAGTGACTCATAGTCAGATGCCTCCTTTCTCATATCCAAACTTCCTGCATCTCCACTGAAATACATCAAGCCCTTAAAATCCATTGCTCATCTCACTGTCAAGACATTGAATTATAAGAGCTGATTGATTTTTTTTAAATTCAGAATAGCAGTGAAAAGATTTATTTCACCTCTTTATCCTCCAATATTTCTGTATAGGTGTTTATTATAATATTTTATGTGGCTGCTAACTTTAGATTTGGAGATATGCATTTATGAATAAAATATTGAGATCTCTATTGAGATCACAGATTAAGGCTAACAAATGCAGTAGCGATTTTTTCATTTGTAGTAACACAGTGACCTCCTTTGCATTGCAAATTTCACTATATTTGGGTTGGGGTGAGGATATGAAATATGTAATATCAAATAAGGATCTATAATAAACCGAAAGCAGATAGCTGAGGAACAAGATGTCTGAAATTCCCCTTGACTTGGATTTAGCAGTTTTGGATGTTTTAGTTCACTCCAGCCTGGCTTGGTTCTCATTGAACCCCAGAATTTACGGTCTGCTGTCCTCAAATAACCTCTGCACTAAGGGCTTGATGGAAGCACTTCCTATCTCAGTTTTACACCCTCACCTCATGTCAGGAAGAGCATCCTTTTCTCCAGAGCCCTTTCATGCTGGTGGGCAGTGGGGACAATCAGCCCTGAGAAGTTCCCAGCAGCACAGGGTGGTTTGCAGTGAGATGTAAAATGCTGCATTTAACTACGTGTGCATTAGTGCACCCCAGATGAAAGCTAAATTAAACACCTGCATTCAGATGTTTCTAAACAGTGTTTCCTGCAGCACTGAAAAACCATACCCAGCTATTTTCCATGAAGGGCATTATCTCTTTAGAGGAAATCTGTCAGACTTTTCCAGTAAAATGTTCTCCATCCCTGATATACAAACTGAGAGCTCTTTGCAGGCTTGGGAGTGTCTTTGCACATTCCTGCCCACAAATGTCATCACTTCATAAAAGAAACTGAGCCTCTAATGTCTTCTTAAAGCCCTAGCACAAGAGGATAACAGGAGGGATTTAGAGAAGTGCAAACCCTCCAAAAGATGCACGGAAAAGTAAAATTATTGCTTTGCATCTGGGATGAGAAATGTTTGCTGTCAACCAAAACGCATTCTAACTTCTGTCTACAAATATCTATGCAATTAATTTCTATAAAATAACAGAAACCAGGAGAGAAAGATTCCCCTTTGTGCTACATTCTAATTCCACGAGCTCTGTTCACTGTCTTTTAAAACCCAGCGCTTCTTTTTTGATGAATAGGCCTTGGCTGCCCTTCATGCTGGCAAAGGACTTTGCATTTCAACCTTCATTTCTCAGGGTGGTTTTTCAGCCCAGATGTTCGCCCTTTGGACATTCCTGATCCACATTTAGCCCCTCATTTTTGGGTGCTGCCTGCAGATAACCGGTGCTAAGGCCATTATCTTGCCAAACATCCGTGCAGGCCAACATGCAGTCAATTATTTTAATATTGTCTTTTAAATGAATCGCTCTAATCACCCGGGCTGCCCACCTCTGAGGCCAATTCATCGTCAGCGCCTTTTGTGTTCTAGGGGTCAATTTTGGAGAGGTCTCAGCAATGGCCCAAATCTGTTCCCTTTGAAATAAATGGCAAAGCTCCCGGGATCCTCACTGGAGGCAGGTTTTGTACAGAGCGTTTGTGGAAATTCCAGCCTTCAGGACGAAATGTCCTCAGTATTTCCGAGGTGCCCCTGCTCTGTGGCATTGAAGAGAGACCTGCCCATGACACACAGCCAGCACCAGCCCAGGCTGCCTCCCCTGGGCTCTGCGTGCCCACGTTATTCTCATTTTGCTTTCCGCAGCTGCCTGGAGTCATTGCTGCTTCCTAAATCCCTTTTCCTTCCCCAGTGGATGTCCTGCCTCCAAGATTTCTTCTTTTTCCAATTATTTTGACTGCACATTACACCAACCTGAATTTTACCACAATCTTAAACCAGGAAGTTTCTTCTTCCTCCCCTTTTTATTTTCTTCATTTATGCCTTTTTTCAAAGTGATACAATCCTTCACAATTTAGAAAGCGTTTCATTTACCTGGTGTTTACTCCATCTTTCATTTCATGAAATAAAACACGGCTTAACACCAAACCCCTCTTTATTATTTCTCCCCAGATTGACCCACCACAGTTTATCCTTCAGTCAGAGTGGATTCCATGAAATCATGTGCCCCACCAGCTTCCTCCACACTTCTGTTCCAAGTAGGACTGTGGAGCTGGCCTGTTATAAAATGTAGATGAATTATAAGCACTGCCTTTCCTCTAATGCCCAGTTTAATTGTTAATTTTAAAAGAGACAATCAAGCCAACAGTGGTTTGGCAAATCTCCTCCCTGAGGGATCCAAATTCCAACCTTGGGTGCCCAAGGCTGGAAGAACAGAACTGCACACAGAAAGGAAAGAGCTCATTTCAGCCATCACCTGTTGTAATATTTCACAGCAGCATTAGGGTTCTCAAACTGGAATGTTTGCTGTGTTCCAGGACCAAGAAGGGAGATCTTGCCCAATGGTAATTTTGCTAAATCACTTAAAAGTCTAAATGAAATACAGAGATACACAAAATAAAGGCGAGATCAGGGTTTGTTTATTAAGAAAAAGAAGGTAGAATGTTTATCACACAATATTGTATAGAAACTCCTGCAAGAAGCTGCGCTGGTTTGCAAGGACAGCAAATTCAGATTTTGTATCTGAATTTTGTATCTGGGTGCAAAGTCACACCAGAAAAGTTATTCCTGAGGAAATCCTCAGCTGTGGAGGTTCCAAATTTTAAATTCTTTTTTCCTAAATTAACTTCTGACTTTCTCAGTTACTCTGGGAGCAGGTGGAGTTAAACAAAGTGGTGCCCAGAGCAGGACTGGCACGTTGTGTCTGCTACAGGGGACAAAGGCAGGGACTGACTCTTCCCTGGCAATGGAACAGGAGCTGCCCCTCCTGCTTCTCCAGCACTCTTTGCTTAAAGCTCTGGGAGATGTGGATGGGTCTGGTTCTCACCCAGTTTTCACCTTCAGGGTGGCTTCTTGGTTCTCCTGGTAAGGAACCACAATTCAAAACCTGTGGGCAGCTGCACTGAGCTCCTGGCAGATACCTGAGCTGGGAAATCCCTCTCCTCCCCTCCAGGGCACGGTGTCCCCTGGTTTCCAGTTTCTCCACAATGGTTCCATGCACAGCAAACCCCAGGCTGCTGTAAATACTGGGGGAATTTTGGGACTGTGCTGCAAAATGCAGCTGACAACGTTTAAATCAATGTCAAGCCAGCCAGGAGCAGCTTGCCTTCACCAAAAACCTGGATCGACCAGGAAACAAAGAGCAGAAATATCATATTGATTAAAAATAAATAGAAGAAAAATTCCCATAAATGTGAATTTTGGTGATATTTCACCCAGATATGGCAATCATCCATTTAATTCACTTTGCTTTTCTAAAAAGACCACTCCCTACCCCCACACAGAGAGAAAAGGCAGGCAATTTATCCTTAAACATATTTCTCCTGAACTGACCATGACCTCACCGGGTGTATATTTCTCTGCACTTGACATTATCACAGAGTGAAAGAGTAGTTTTACCTTGCACATAAGACTTAAAAAGAGTCAGTCATTGATCTTGGTTTTCCTTTCTGCCACAAAGGAATGCACAGACATTTTTTCTTCCCCAAATGCGGATTTGGGTAAAAGCCAGCTCTGCTTGCCTGGTAATACACACCAGCAGTTTGTGTGTGAGTGGCAGCTGATGCTCTGCCTCTGAAAGAGGAGAGCAGTGGCATTTGTCATGGCATGCCTCTGACATTTCCCACAGCAAGGGGCAGATAATATCAAACTCCTGCTCATCCATTCAACTTCCTGGGGAGAAACAGGCTTCAGAAACCAAACCCGAGGAAAAATAGGCTGTTAGACACTTGTCCTAAAGGCTGCAAGAACAAAAACCCCAGCGTTTGTAAATGTATCAAACTGCAGGAGCAGGATTTATCTTTGATTTGTCCTTGTTGGTTCTTGTCTGTGCAATTACACACCCCCTCTGCTAGGGCAGGGCTTGGTCCCAGGGTCCTGGGGAGTCACAGGAGGTTTGGGTTTAGTCCTGCAACAAAACCCCCAAAAACCTGCACGCTGAGGAGGAGACACAGTATTTGAGAGCTTAATGTGTCACCTCTTGGCAATGAAAAGAAACATCAGCAAAAGGCTGAGCATCCCACAGACTCCCCATGCCCCAAATCCCCTGGACAAATGGAAGAACAAGAATCTTCACTGTAGCTTTTCCCAGCATCCCCAAATCCACAGGGCAGCAAAATTAGTGCCAGTTGTGCTACAGAGAGACCCTACTGGGAGAAATATCTCAATATTGTTTAATCTTGAAGTTTAATTCCTAAAAATACCTCAACTTCCCACAAGACTGAGTGTCCAGCCTGTGTAATACCCCATATGGGACATTCAGGAGGACAAGCACCATTTTGTGTCAAACATTGGCAGTGTCAGACCAGTTAACTAAACTGAGGACTGCAAATCCATCCCAGGGCTGCAGCTCTCACTGGTGAGGAACAGAGACAAGGGCCAGGAGTGCTTGGCAGGGCTTGGGCTGATCCACCACCACTGCAGGCTCTGTCCAGTTCTTTCTCAACCTTCCAAAAAATATTCCTTTCCTTTCCAAAAACACTTGAAAGCAATTACACAGTACCAATGAGCAACAGAGAAGTCTGTCGTGGCTAAGGCACCCTTATTTTCATTAAATCTCCAACCACTCGTTTGCTGATAAAGTACAGTTTCCTCTGGGTTGGTTCCATGAATTTGTGTGCTCACAACACAACACCAGCTGCAACCTGAAGCCATAATCCAGCCACATAAACTCAAAATGATGATCTTCATCTTTGCCCTAGCCCTCTTTGAGTTCAGGATGTATTTTTTCATTCTCTCATTGTGATCATGTCCTTCTTTCATTCAGTGCATTTACAAACATGTAAATGTTTATAACACCCAAGCTAAACTTCCTGTGTTTGAAGATGAATCCTACAATGTACAAAACTAAACTTGTATGTAGCCTTAGTTCATAAATTCACCGCCACAGAAATTCATTCCCTGTCTGTTTGGACACAGTGTTGTCCAAATGGCTGTGGATGGCTTTGAGCATGTCTTTAAACTGCAAATATATAATTATCAAGTAACAACAACCCTACACAATCAGTGTGTGAGGCATGTTCACATACAGAATATACAGCATGTGTAATTTAATTGCAGTTTCTGAAGTGGAGTACCCAAGATTCCAACAGGAAGCTCACAGTGCAGATAGATGTCAGGAAAAGGGAGATGTAGAAAACGCTCCAGGGCTGAACCCCAGTGACCTCTCATCCATCAGAATGAGAAGACCCAATGCCAGAATTTCTGCATAACAAGCACAATAAAATGCCACAATAATAAGAAAACAGAGTGCTAACCTGAGGTAAATCAAAGTAAGCCTTCTCCACTGGAATGTTTTTGCATGGATGTGTGTTTTGCAGGGAGATACTTTACTTAGCATTACAAATATAAGTTAGACTATGGTGCATATAAGCACATCCATATTTCATGAACCTCCATGTAGCTTCGTAGTATTATCATATAAGTGGTATAGATTCCTTTCCTGGCTGTAATGGCAGAGTGTTTTCATTTTAATGATCCTTATTATTATGCAGACTGAAGGAACTCACAAGATCATCAAGCTCAGAAATTTCCAGAGTGTGTTTTCTTTTTTTTCCCCTCCCTGGATGTTCTGTGTGGTGTTGCCTTGATTTTGCACCTGGGGCCACATCCCCCAGCTGAACTCCTGCTCAGCCCAGGGCCAGCTCTGTGTCCCCTTTGTGCTTGGAGGGATTTGGGAGGGTAGGTGTGTGGGGTGGCCTGGGGCAGAGCACTGGGCTGGTGCCAGGTTATTGCTGGTGGCCTTCAGAGAGAGTTGTGTGATTTACCCCATCTGCCTCCCAGGCTCTGAGCCTTCCCAGGGAGAATAAAAGGAGCCTTGGCTGAATGTAAATGATGTTTTCATATGGTAATATATTTCTTGGCTTGGACTGAGTGGTGCAGTGGCATGGTGGACATAAAAGAAAACAAAAATCCTTGCGCTGAAGAATTTATAGCCTTTAAGAACGAGCCCTGGATTCTCTCCAAGGTAAAAAAAAAGATATCAAAACTTTTGGGAATGTATCCCAAGAAATATTCAAGAGAAAGACTTTCAGGATATTATGGCTTATAACAACAACATCTAGGAAAAATCTCAGGCTCCCACAATGGATGTGGGGGATGCTGCTCCTGGTGCTCACCTTGTGACAGCCCCGACTGTGCAGGCCAGACTGTGTAGGGGAAAATATACAGATTTCTGTAAAACACTGCTGAAACTCAAAGTGTTCTATGTGGAAGCCAGTGCTGAACTTTTTGGGCTTTTTTATCTATCTCTTCCTAGTGGTAGATGGGTCAGAGACAGGGACCCTGAGACGTGCCACTCATTGGGTCTCACTCATTACTCAGAACAGATGCTTAAACTGCTCCAGGAGGGGAAAAAATCCCCCCAACCCCCCAATCTCCTTTATTTCCATGTCCTCTAACTCAATGCAGTATTTTACTTTTTTACTGTAGTCACCTGGGTGCAAACCTGTGTGCATCTGTGTTTCTGAAGGGATTTGCTTCATGCTGGGCATTTCTTTTTCACAAATTCAAAAAGCAGTTTTGCTTGGAGCTTTTACAATTCCATGCGTGGCACTGCTGGGTCAGATTACCTTCAGCAGAGTGGCTGCTACAGGGGTCACACACCTGGGCACTGCCACATCTTCATCAACCCCTTTTACAGGATCCAGCAGAGTCTACCTGGGTGTTAAAATTTCGGAACTAGGGAGAAATTGGGCCACAATATCTATGGCATTGTGTACAACCTGCACAGAACACAAATCCAGCTCAGTGGAACGTGCATTATTTGCTAAAGGGACATTGCACCCCACCTATTGGCTTTTACCACCTTTTAAGAGAATATGATTATGCCAGATGCACAGTTTAGGGCGGGATTCACAGGAATGTCCAGCCTGATGCCTCCCCACGAGCAAACCCTGACCTGCAGAGTTTCAGTGGAAACAACAACAGACAAACATAAGGATTGCTGAGGAGGACAAGCCGGTGAGAGGATGCCCTCTTTATTACCTGCACGCTGAGCTGTGCTGTCAGGGTTTTATATGTGACTGCATTGGTTTAAACAAACAAGAGTGTGGTGTGGAGCAGAAAAGCTGGCAGGAAGAATGACTGAAGATGAATCATCCCTTCAGCAGGCACTTAAGGGCTGTGTGGAGGCAAAGCCTGGGTAATTGGATCGCAGACTCCACCCCGAGGGACCCAGCAGAGAGGCTGGAGCAGCTCTGGCCAAGCTCACTGCCAGGGAATTCAAAGACAAAAAAATATCATCAAGGCTTCACAGGGGAGCGGTGGCCCTGGTGCTAGATGAGCTGGATCTGAACACAAGTGATTTCTCTGAGACTGAGAGAAGGTTTTAGGTGAGATGGATCTGTAGAGGTTGTGGGTTGGTTTAAAATCGCTTTCTGAGCTTCGTTACTGCTGCCAAACGTGGAGTGGCTCTTTGTTAGGGTTTGACTGCACATCAGCAGTGCAGCAGTGTGCTCCCCTCTCTGATTTGGTTCATGTGGCAGAGCATCCCTGAGGATGCAAACATGGGATGAAACAAGAAGAAGATGTGCTCCAGAGGCGTGCAGTGTGCTCCCAGCACTAATGAACATTCAGCCAACACGATCAGATTAGAGCCATCCATGAGTAAAATCCCTTAAAATTACTCCTGTCCCCAGCAGCAACTGCTCTGCTCTGCAAACCCGTGCCACTTCCCAGTGTAAAAAAGCCTTGCTGTCGTTGCAAGAATCCATCTGGAAAGTCACAGGTGTCCCCAAAATGGACTTCTCAAGGGTGGGAGCTCACTAGGGCAGCCCCAGGCAGACACAGACACAAGACTGGTGCATTCAGAGCAGTACAGGACCCCTCTCTAACCTTAAACAGAAGTGAAGGATCAGACAGGGGATACAAATGTCACCTCTAATCCCCTTAGGTGTGGTTTACCCAACAACAGGATCACCCCTGCTTACCTTCCTTGGGAAAAACTCCCTCTCAACACCCAGCTCTGTTCAACAGGAGAGCAACAGGGATGGAAAACTCCTGGTGGACTCAGCCCAAGCACAGGTTGCAAAGCCCTGTGGAGCCCAGGATGTTTTCAGCAGCCTGAAGTTGTGTGTCTCCACTGCGACAGTTCCTTGGATTTCACAGTGAGCACACCCCTCCCAGAGAAACAAACACATTGTTTGGTCAACAGTGAAATTGTTTAGTGGAAAGAAACCAACTCCGATAAGCGCTGCCAGCTCTGCCTGCCTGTGGCACAGAAGCCAAAATAGGTGAAATAATAAAATGTGACTGTATATGTCCTGTAAGCCTAAGAATGCTGAGAAGGAGGAATGCATAAATAGCAACAAATTATTCTCATGCACTTCCTGGTAAGTCTGTTTATTAGATTAAATTAATAATAACGCTGCATTAACTGACTCTGCTATCCAGCATGCATACTCAGGGGTATACCTCGAAAACAGGAATAGAATTTCTCTTAAATACCTTGCAGAACATTTGTTCTTGAATAAAGCTGTCTTAATTAAGCAGCTGCCTTTTAATAATGAACTAGAGCTAAGGATGTAGCATTACAGGTGTAAAACCCATGAAGTAGAGCCAAAACTCTGGATGCAAGGAGACTCTCAGGGGCACCAACAGTTTCTTGATTTAAACAAACATTTTCACCCACCCCCTCCAAAACAACAATGACAACAAAATTAAAAAGAACTTTCATCTCTATTCATTTTCATCTCCCCTTTCCTCTCCTAGGAGCTGAGGCACTCAGCACATGGCATTAAATGAGGAATCACTGAGCTGCTCAGGCACCACGAGCTGACTCCCCACCTCGTTGCCCCAGGGACTGGAGCTCAGTCCCCACCTCTGGGGACACTTTCACAGCCTGTCACAGCCACCTGAGCCCAAAGCAGCACCTGGACCTGAGTCCCAACCTCTGCAAAGCTTCCCCAAGGCCACCAGGCCTCATAAAGAGGAACAAATATCAAACGGTGAAACCGCTCACGACACTCACATACACAGCCCAGTTTAACACAGCCCCACCAAGGTAATATTTGAAGTTTACTGAAAGCAAATTCAAGTAAGCTTTAAGTCAATCAAAAGTGACTGAAAACTGCTTTGGTCCAAATATGTGTTCAAAAAGGTCACAGCTGGTGTAATTATCCTCGCTAGACTTAGCACGTGTTCAGCCTAAGACTGCCAAGAGCTGAAGAACACTCTGGATGCCAAAGTAACAGTCACCTCATTAAAATAAAGAAATAACGAAAAGAATTATAACTTCACCTTAAGCTAGCATACAGGAAATAATTTCTTCGGGAAAATACTTGGAAGACTTTCCAAAACCAAACTCTCTTTTTCCTCCACAGAGTCTTCCTCCTGCAGCAACAACCTCAGTCAGAAATACAAACCAGTGTTCACATCGAATGGGATCACATGTGAATGACAATATGATGGAAAGGGACTGAGAAACAAAGCCTCAAAAATGTTAATTGTATCTCAAAGGGAGAGCAAAATCAATAAATGCTATCTCTAAAACAACATAGTATCCATCAGCAAAGATACCTGATATAAATCAGTAAAAGCAGGGTTATGAGAATGGTAATTTTTCCTGGTTATGGGAATGGCTTCCTCTTATTTATTGCCACCAGCTCAGCTGCCTTCACCTCTCTCTTTGCAAATAATGCACATTTTGGTGGTGTCCCCCAGTCCCACCCTGTGCCAAGGGCAGGCAGCCCCAGTAAACCCTGCACGACTCCAAAGGCAGAACCATAAAGGTTTTTCTGGCGACCTGCAGCGCTCCTAAAGCAGGCAGTAATGAACTCAGAATCTATAGGGGTAGAGATTACTTTGGACAGAGTAAAAGGCAAGGGGAGAGGTTGGTCTGAAATGTCAGAAATATTAGCTGCAGAGAAATACAGTAAGTGAATCAATGAGAACAGAGCTACTGGGTAAAAGGATTAAATGGCTAATAGAAGGGAGACTCCACTGACCTCCAACATGGGAAGGAGTTGATAATGAGATAAGTAAAGCTTATGAAGATAATAACAGTGTAATTATGGTCGAGTTCAAACTACTAAGTGTATATTAGGAAACCCCTGAGATATATATAGATATAAAATTCTGGATAGCTGGTAGTAAATGATTACCTTTTAGTCCAAAGTGTAAGAGGCTCGAAAAATACATCTGGATTTGAGTTTAACCTATAACCCAACTGTGGGACTACATAAAACATTTTACACCTCGTTTTTAAGGAACACGCAGGAAGGCCTGGCGATTACAGAGTGATTTATCCCCTGCAATTTCTGTTGTCACCAGTCTGCACCGAGGTGGGGACAAATGCAGAGATATCCTGGGAGACACTCTTGGCCTGAGGAGGGGGCTCCAAACCCACTGGGGAAGGCAGAGGAATGGGGCAGGGAGAGTTTCTTACCCAGTTCTTGTCCCAGCACTTGAGAACACACTCTCATAATTGATATTTATTGTAAGGGAACACTGTATATGGGGCTGTATCCTAGAAAATTACCCCTTTCCTTCCTGCAAGCAACTTCTCTGCCTCCCCACTGCTTTATGGTTTGTTTCCCCATTTTTTAATTTAATTTTTTCAGAAACCATGAAGCAAGGGATACCTCCCACTGCTGGAGATGCCAAATCAGACAGATTAGCCAACAATGCGTGACAAATGCTGCCTTTATGGGAAAAGCACAAGGAAGCCTGAAGGATCACATTTTTAGGGAGACTTACTTCATCTCAGCCTCTCCCCTCAAACCTGCAATCAACTGACACTGCGAAGAGCAGGATTTGATTTCTTCTCACCTAATTTGTGGGTGCAAACAGCAGCATTTCACTGAGACACCAAGCACTTACAGTTCCCAGAGACTTCGTTTACCCATGCTATTTGTGCTTACAAATCAGGGCGATGCTTGATCTTTAAGTTCCATAATTTCCTCCTCACAAAATTGCACCTGCAGTTGATTGCTGGAGCAGATTTAGGGGCTGGTTCTGAAGATGCAGCCCATGATTTTTTGAAAAGCTAATGTTGGAAGAAAGAGAAAAAAACAGCTCCCACAAAAAAAAAAAAAAAGGGAATCAGGTTTTAGCTGAAACGACAGGTACATTATTCACTAAAATAAAAGTGACAGGCATCAGAAGGTCTTAATAGATGCAGGATACACTCCTACCTGGAGAATACAAACATAGCTCAGGGAAACACTTTTCTGAATAGCTGTCAATCAGAAAGCGGCGATAAAAAAACTAAATAAATGCAGACCTCAAACATCTCAACTCTATTTTTCCTAAACATGGCAAAACCAAGGGTGCATCACACCACACATGTGCCCCTGAACACGCCATGGACAAATGGCTGCTGAAGTGCATGAGTTGTAATTGGGTCATTTGTGTGCAGCCACCACCAGCCCATGACCAAATCAGCAATATCACCAAGTGATCCTGCATTTATACTGCTGAAAAATATCCATCTTTCCATCCTTTGCTGGGGCTATAAAACACTGGGACATGCAGTGCAAAGATTAAGCAAGATTTTTTTTTTTTACAAAGGATTTCTTAGGTCACAAAAAATACAGAAAAAGAAGAGACAGGTAATAGGAAAATGACTACACAAATGTAAAGTCATTTATTAATACAGTACAAGTATGTGCTCTGAAAGGGACAGGTGGGAGCTTACTGGGAACACAGGGCAGTGAATTATTTAAGTCAAATGCCTTTTAGGGCCATGAAAACAGCAGATGAAAAAAGGCTATTAGGCCACTTTGTCCACACTCTGCATCTAAACCTTAAAAACCCCTTACTGCTGAGCCAGATAATGAATTTTTAATACCTTATTCACAGTTCTTAAATATTCCAAATGATGGAGCTTTTCCCACTTTGGGAAACAACCCTAACTCTCTAATAAAAAACCAAAACAGATATAAATTGCCAACAGAAGGGTTTCGAACCAAAATTCCTCTGGCAGCATCCCATGGCTGCTCTTCTATTCCCTTTCAAGTGTCACACTGCAGAGATACCTTCAAAGGGGCAGGGTGAGGAACTACATCAAACTGTAAGAAATCCTTATGTCTAAGAACAATCCTTCAGCTTATCTTCTATGTAACTTATTTTTCCCAGGCAGTGGCAAATAGATGAGAAATGAAGCCTTGAAGGGAAAAACCTTCAGGGAAGGTGAACTCCAACTTAGTGCAAAACATGAAGGCAGGAGTGACACACAGGAGACCAGCATTAATTCTCTGAAACCTCAAAAAAGAGATGTGTCCCATTTCCAACTCAAAAGCATCTTTGCCTGGCGGATCTGCAGGCTCTGCAGCTCACATTCATTTTCTCTTTTTCCACACTTAGTCACAAATAGCAAAAAAATTTTAAGTCAACTCTGGCTCCCAAATCACCAATTCACCATTTTTATTGGGCTGATTTTAAGCCATTTTGAGCTTGTGTGTGTGGGAGTGTGGGAATGCACCCAAAGCTGAAGTCCAACATTTGCCCTCTACTTGTGCCTGGTTCCCATCACTGATTAAGAAATGAGGAGGGAAAATACATTTCCTTGCTGACACTGAAGAACAGAGCACAAAGAGAGCCTGACCTTTGGCCAAGAGTTTGACTTTTCAGGAGAAGACTGCGCCTTAGATAAAAGTATCAATAAGAAAAAAAAAAAATCCTCATAAAAGGGACTTTTGGGTCAGCCATTGAGACCAGGCAGCACTTCCAAAGGCTTCCTTAGGAGAAGTCTGGGGAGATGATGTAGTGATCCATTCGGTCTTATAAATTTAATTAATTGTATTGGCCCAGATTTTGTCCTTGTGCACCAGGCACTGTCCTCTTTCCTCAGTGAGATTCTATTCCATGGGGAACATTTTGCCTCTCTGTTCAGATGGATATGGGACAAATTTTGCAAACTGGGTCCTAACCAGATATCATTAGGAAACTGAGTCCTCTTTTTGGGGAAGAGCAATCCATGTAAAAACCAGCTAAACAAAGATGAAAATGATCCCAGGATTTTTTTATATTTGTGATCTCAAGAAATGAATAATTAAAGCTGTCTGGAAGAACTCAGCTGGAAACTGTGGGTTTATTTTACTTTCTAAACCAGCTACAGTGCTGAGGTAGCTCATCAAATAACACTGGGGAGAGGAGCTCGGCCAGGACTCTTCTGGGCCTTCCTGCCATTTGCACAGCTTAGCCTGCTCATTTCAAGAGGGAAGAGAGGCAGAGAGCAAAGCTCTTGACCCTGTGAGCACCAAGCCCCAGGGCTGAGAGCAGAAGGGCCCTTAATCACCCGATTACCAGCAGCTGGTCCAGTCTGAATTTGGATAGTTAGGCTTAGACACTCATTTTGTTTATCAATTAATGCCCCCTCCTTAAATAAAAACAAAGCAGAGATGTAGGTTTTTCATCAGACCTAAAAATGCTGTTCTCAGCATTTCTTTAAGGAGAAACAAGCTCCTCAGCCTTTACTTGTCTCCACACTTTGCCTTGCACTTTTGAAGGCTGCACAGCAAACCCCCAGGGCTGAATCTCCTTTGCTCTGCATGATGGATCCTCAGACAAACAATTCCCATTATGGTTAATGGCAGTTGTGCATCAAATTACCACACTGGCATTTGCTACTCCTCTGAGCTACCTGCTTTCCTCTTGCAGTGCAAGCACGTAGGAAATGCACCAGGATATTGCTGCTTTTGGAGGTTGTTAGCTGTGAAAATTTGTGCAATAAAAAATCCCTGCGAGCTTTCATTATCTTAATAACAAAAAACTACACAGAACTTTCACTTTTTACTGCAGAGTCACCAGTACTTAATACTGTGAAGAAGTCCAGGAAAAGCCTGGCAACTAAATTTAAAGTAGATCCACAGGCCACCATCAATGATAATTCTGGGGAGCTCTGCTAGGGGTTAACACTAGTATAGGGCATAAAATGCTATTGAGAAATACTTAAGATTTTTAAAATCATTTTATTCTAGTCGTATCTTCCAAAGAAACAGCCTGGACCGAAAGTGCTGAGTAAATGAAAAGGGAAGAGTCACAGAGAGGGCAATCACTGTGAGAGGCACGTGTTACCCTTGCCTTTGACGTGGTGGGGTCAAAGCTGCCTGAGGAGCATCATGAGCAGCTCAGGAGGGCAGATCTTCTCCTCCAGCATCACCTGGCACCGGTGTGTCCTGCAGTGGGACCACTGCCACAGGGAGCACGTCCTGTGCAGGCACAGGCAGGAGGTGAGGTTTGTTAGCAGGGGTTTGATTATGTGCTTTCCTCTCATTTGAGGGAAATACAAGAAAATTGCTGTCAGACCCTCCAGATCTCTTCTCCTCCCTTCTTCCTGCACTCTGTACAATGTTTTCCCACTTGGCGCAATTTCAGTCAATTTGCTGATGTCCAGAGGAAAATTTAAGCAAATGTGCATCTGCATTCTGCATCGTGCTACATTCTGCATTTTGTTTAAAGCATAACTAGGCATCCGTAAGGGAACAGACAGGTTACTGCTCTGAGCTATGAAATATTCATAGAGACACCAGTGTGATGCCTCACCTCTGCTCCTTCAAACAGACCATGGTCTGGCTGCCTCCCCAGAGCCAGGATTCAGTGTCAGGGAGAGGGGTAAGGAGCTTTTTGTGCTGTTAATATATGATTATGGCATCTCTCTTAACACTCCCCCACTAAAGAGGCTGAGACCTCCAGGTCTGCAAATCCCCAACCCGAAGTGGAGCTGGGGATTTCTTCCCCTGTTGGCAAAGCAGCTCAGCTGTAAGATGAGCTGGATGGAGATCCACAGGGAAAAGGTTCTGTGGCTTTTTTCTTTTTTCCTAAGAATCCCATTTAAAAGGCTTCAGAAGAGGAAGATTTCACTACACAGCTTGTCTTTATGTAGAAGATGAAAGGGACAGCACTGACCGGTTGCTCTCCTCTTGATCTACAGGAGGACAGTGGTTTGGACAGTGTTTGTTTCTCACCTTGTTGCTTCCTTCACTGATAGTTGTGCCTGAAAGAGCCAGAAAACCTCCCCGGCTGCAGCCTCAAAAAGACAAAATTTATGGCCTCTTCCCTCTCAAAACAGAGAGGAAACAGATAATTTTCTTGAACAACACACTAATAAAACCTTTTCAGAATCTGTCTGCTGGTCCAAAGGCAGCTCTTACTTCAAATTCCTGGACTACACCATCTGCAAATCCCCTCCCATCTGGGTGCAGAGCTAGAAATTACAGGTGGTTCTAGGAGCCCAGGACAAACCTCAGTGAGATCTCTGTGCTGTGAAACAGAGATCTTGAAAGACCTCCCTGCAGCAATAAACAGTGGGAGACAGAACCTCTGGAGTCTGCAGATCACCCTGGCTCCTGAAGAGGATGGCTGACCTCGTTTTTCACTGCCCAAAAGTCCTTGGGACTTTATGGACCTGCATTAAAAATCTAAATCTTTTCATTTGAAGACCTACTTTTTGATGGATAGTGCATATTAATTTAAAGCAACACTTTGTCAGCCAGAAATCCTGAAAAAGATAAATTTAAGTGATACCTTTTTAAATGCCTCTATAATTAATATTTCCACAATTCTCCCCTGCAACCTGGGGGAAATAAAGATCTACTGGTGATTATTTTCCTACTTTTCATTGTCCCATGTAGACATTTTATTTTTAATATTAAGGTCCAGGATAGAAGATATCTCATTTATGTACCTGGCATATTAATGGCCACTGACCTGAGACCATTTTTCTTTCTTCTTTTACAAAATATATGTTATGAAATCTGTCAATTCCTGTTATAGGAAGAAACCGAAAAATCCTTCTAAAAGCTTTTTCAGATTTAAGGAACTGTGGATTTGAGGAAGAAAAGAGCAGAGAGAAACTTCTGTTACAAAATTTTGGCCTAAAAATGGTTTTAACATGAAACTATCAAGTTTCTGGCTCTTGGGTGCTTCACACAGATTTTCTTGGGTAGTGTTTTTCATAAGACTATCCAACATCAAACTTCAACAAAGAAGTACTGAAATTACTGGCCACCGTTAATCTCCCGTATTTCAGATGAGTCACTTTTGACTTTTATTAGGAGGTGGGAAAATCTCTTTCATCTAATTCCCAGCATCTTCATTCATGCATGACAACTTGTCTCCATTCCCCGCCTCTGCAGTATGTGTGAAACAAGATGTCTCAAAGTCTAATTCTAGAATTCAAGTACTGAACCGAAAAAAAATTGCTGAAGTTTCTCATATATTTTTGTAGCACAGGCTAGAATTATTAATAGTCATAAAACACAGGGCCCTTTGCCCACAGCTGCTCTGCAGGTGGAAAACCAGTGAACTTTACAAGAAATTGGCTTCCAACTATTTTATTTGAAGCACTAGAGGAGAATAAGGGGTCTAATCTTTCAAGGACAGACATAACTTCAGCCTTGTGCCTGCCAGCAGACTTCAATAGGACAAGTTAGGATGATAGATTTAATTGTCTGTTCGGGATGCTGCTGAATCGAGGGCTGGACTCCAGTGGCTGATAGATGATCTAAATGGTGGCACTTCATGGAACTGGCTAAATAGCTCTTCCCAAGTGCAGCTTGACTCCTTCCTGCCTTGTCAGATGATAATGGCAGTGCCCGGGAACGTTCCTGTGTCCACAGGAGGGAACTGGGGAGGAAAAGGAGCCCAGGGCTGAGCAGAGAATGGAAGTCACTGCACTGCAAAGAGGCTGAGGAGGTGTTTCCCTGCCTGGAGCATTTCTGACTGCCCAGGACAACCCAACACCTCTGACTGGCCTGTCCTTGCAGTCTGCAGGGAAAAAGGGCAGTGCCTGGGGACAGAGCAGGGGTGCTCTGGAGGTTGATCTGTTCCCTTAAGCACTGCCTAAAGCTGGCTGAGGATTCTTGCCTGAGCATCTTTCTGTTCACAAACATTAGTATGCCAGAAAAGAAAACATGCTTTACAGCAGATTCATCAAAATGTTTGTTGGGAAAGGTTTCTAACCTCCAAAATGATGTGTCTTGAGAGAAAGATGCAAACAGCTAATTGGACCATGCTCCTGAAAAGTGGGAAATTTACACTGCTGTGATCTTGGAAGCAGAGAGTTGTTCTCCCACATCCCAGAGGCATTTCCCTGCCCCTGCCCTGGAGCAGAACTTCTCCAGTCTCTCTGCTGGGACTGCTCCATGTGGAGAGGCAGCTGGGTGAGCACATGGCAGCTCAGCCCAAGCCTGGCTTCAACTCTGATCTCCCACATCCTGGATGAGCGCCCACCATCACAGAAATGCTCCTTTGCAGTCATTTCCTTTCAGCTGTTATTTTGGGGGAAAAGGAATATTCTACAGTAGTTCCACTAACAAATAAAATCCATGTAAACCCTTGATGGACCAGAGAAATTATTTCTCACCATGTCCACTGTACTTTGAGTATTACCTGAACACGTGCCCTTGAACTTATGTTCAACAACTCCTCAGAGGCCACTTTTCCTCTGCAGAGATCTGCCTGATGCATTCAAATTATGATCTTAAAAGAACTTCCTCAGAGTGCCTGTGCTGCCTGTCTGGTGTCTCTCCCTGCTCTGAGTGACCTCCAGCCACTTGTGGATTTCCTGTGCAGTCACACATGCACATGTGCTCCAAAAAAATGATTATTTTAAAGCTTCTCTTATGGCAGAGAAGATAAACAATCACACAGCAAGAGAAAGCCCATCCTCATTTTTGCTTTCAATTAATTTTGTTTGAAGAGGGACATGCTAAAAGCCTGGCTTAGAGGTGCAGCTGAAAAATAGGCAAACCCAAATTCCTTTTTGTTGTGATTGATTTCTGTGGAGCCACACACCAGAAATTAACCTGGCTTCCCTTTCTCTCTCTCTCACACATGGTCGTACTTAGAAAATGTGCTTAAGTTCTGGAAAACCTCTGCAGTTTTGGTAAACCCTCAATTGTTCTCCTGAGGGACGTTTCTGTTAAATGACGTATCTTTAATCACCTCAGTTAGAGTTTCTAAGAATACAATTAATTAGTTTTAGACATCCCACTACCAAAAAGGTTAAGTTCATCTTCATTAGGAGCGACCTCATCTTGTCTCCAGTCTCTCACTGCTATCATCTCTAACGACACACCAGAGAGGCATCACTTGTCCCCTGACTGAAAAGGCTGTTGGATGACTTGTTTATGACCAAAGCTTTAATTCATTAAATAATGGGGAAAACAACTTTTTAATGCCAGTTGTTTTACTGCTCTGCAGACTGAGTGCCTGTCTCCGTGCTGCTGTTGCATTTGGGGCTAATTTAATGAATAATTAAATAATTTAGCTTTTAACTAAATTAATCATTTAGTTAATTCATTAATAATTATCCATTGCACTTCGGCGGTGCCTTCCAGGCTAAGATATCAAAGTGTTTTGTGAGCATGGCGGGGAAGTTCACCCTTCTTCCTCCCGCATACAGCCTGAGTAAATGGATTTTATGTGAAAAACCACGTTAGTCAGCTCCAAAGAGAGAAGGAATCCGGTTCTGATTCCGTGGGTGGGGGCAAGGAACGGCTCAAACCACCACCTTGTCATTTTCAGCAGACACAGACTCTGCCTCCAAAACCCTTTTCCCTTGCTAGAACAGCACGTGATGGGAAACAGGATGGCCTCACACTGAGCATGTCATGGTCAGGTCTCAATCCTTGCTCTGCTCGTGAATTTTTGGGTGACCCCCAGTGCCTTGGCTGTCCCCCAGCACAATAAGGTGGGTGCAAACAGCCCCTCACTTCAGGAAATACACACTAAAGCTGTGCAGCTTCACACCTTGTTGAACCAACCCAGCTGCAAATTTTGCAGCTCAAAGTGATTAAGCATCATCCCCGCAAACCCAGAGTTCTGAGGCTCCTCTCCCTGGCACCAGGGAAAACAAGGCAAAGTTTGCTCCACTCACACACCACACTGGTGGCAGGTTCAGCACTTCCAGTCCTTTGTGTGCCCAGGTGATCCGTGCTCAACTCACATTCAAGCCACTTCCCTACTCCACGACACACTCTGCCTGGGGACTGTTAAATATTCAAGCCATTAGTAATAACTTTCTCATCAATACTCCACAGTTCCTTTATTTTTCTCCCATTGGTACCTGAATACCCGTGAAGGTGGTTTCGATACATTTAATACCATCTTTCCTTTTAAAACTATTTTAGTGACAGTCTGGTTCAACAAGGTTCTATTTTTAAGACAGAATGGAAATTAATTTTTCGTGCATATGGAAAGAGGCTGATTATGTAGGACATTGTGGCCTCTTGTGCAGGAGCACAATCACAAATCACTTTACTCATATTTTTATTTATTTTATAGGCTTAAGCATTGCCAAAACTCTTAACGAGACAACTTAGTGACTATCTATTTAAAGGAAAAAAAATAATTTAGCATTCAGGAAGAGTGAACTGACAAAACGCCAAATGGATTTTACTGTGTAATTCCAAGGGAGAGAGAAACATGAGTGCTTAAAAGAGCTATCATGTTCTTAAGTGAAGACGTGGTGATGCATTGTTTAATGAGGGAAGAGAGGAGGCTGAGATAATGTGGGAAGGGGGAGATAATGTGATGCCCTCATAGAGCTGGGAGCGACACAGAACACGCCTGTTCCCACTCTGCCGAACAACGCGATGGTCAAGTACAATATCCGAGACCTCTGAGGGGATTGTGTGCAGAGCAAACACAAAGAAGGACTTTTGTCACCTCCTTGGGAAGAGGGTGAAGGGGGAGATGCCCCTGAGAAGTGGGCAGTGCTTCTCAGCAGCCACAGCACTCATGAGATGAGAGCAGCACAAACACTTCTGACGGGTGGAAGCCAACGGAGAGCGTTTGAAATGGCCCTGGTGGCTGCAATTTTCATATGCATACTGAAAACTCATCTGGGGATGCTTGGGGGCTGATGGAAGAGCTGTACAGAGAAGTGGAGAAACAAGAAAAATATTCCCAAGTGTCCTGATCATCAGCTTCATTAAGGAGGAAGCAGCTCAGAGGTGGATTGTACTGATCCAGTGAGAACCATCATGGGCTGTGTTGGGACTGGTGAAACTTCAGGTCCTGGAAGCAGAAACCTTCTCCCCCACATCTGCACAATCCTCGTGCTCAACTCTAGACCCACATGGACAGCCACATGCTGCTCATTTCTTGAGGAAATCTCATGGGAAGAACGGGAATGGGAAGCATCTTTGAGGATCTTGCAGAAAGTTGAAATGGCACCAATTCTGCTTGCAAAGGAAGTGCAGGAGGAACTGCAGTTTGTAGCTAAGGAAATGTTGAGAAAGAAGAATATTGGCTTGCCTATTTAAAGAGAAGCATCTACTTAATGCAGGGCTGTTGTTACGCTGAAATTTAAGCATTTGCCTAAGTGCTTTTCTGGACAGGAATGTCATTGTCCTCGGGCTTAAAGCTGAACAAATGCTGCAGAGCTTTTGGTGAACAGCAGCAGGGTTTATAGAGAACTTCAGCCTCAGCAATCATCCAACCTGCTCACACAGGAGCCACA
The DNA here is from genome assembly GCA_025920805.1 of Petroica traversi. NCBI lineage: Eukaryota > Metazoa > Chordata > Aves > Passeriformes > Petroicidae > Petroica > Petroica traversi. Next base: position 1,749,675 of record JAHLSL010000036.1, on the reverse strand, counting down.
ACACATCAACCAGGTGTTCCCTGAAGGTAAAACTAACAGTCTCACGAGTTCTCTGTAAAAAGGGAGAATTTCCAAAGGATGATGATGGAGATGCACTCACTGCCTGTAAGTTTTCATGAGCCAAGGAGATCTATTTTTCACACATTCACTTAGAATTCTCACTGCACTCTTGTATTTTTGCTGGCTGTTGCAAATACAGATAATATTTACTAATTTGACAGCTAATGCTATTCAGTGGGTTGAATGTTTGACAGCTCCAGTCAGTGGATTGCTCCTTCCTAGATAATAATTCTAGAATAATCAGAAACAGTGAAAAGAAATTTAAAAGTACCTTTTTGAAGGCATGCCACTGCACTGTCTTACCCAAAAGATGAGTTTGTCCTTCATTAGGCCAGAGGAAAGGAAAAGCTTCTAAGGCATATTAACATGCTTTTATCACTGCCCTCAGAGTAACAAATAATTAACAAAATGAACCTCATGGAAACGTGACTGGTCCTGTGAAGCATCCCTTGTTAGTTGTGTCCAACAACTGCCACGAGGGCCTGTCAAATTTGTGCTAATGTGTGTATTAATGGATTTTTTAGTAGCACCATTTGCTACTTCAAAGATCGTGCGTGTTGTCTATTTAACCTTGAAAAACTCACTGGCTGAAAGTATTTGGAAATATGAGGTGCTTTTCTGCCTAATTTGTTCTGTAAGTATCAAATGGAAGATGTGTCATGGCAAATTGCATTTTCAAATGACAACCAGTGTGACTGTCCAGCACATGACTTTTCTAACAATTTTCTAGGCTAATTTATTGTTTAGTTGTCAGCCACCTTATTTATTGGCCATCCCACAAGGAATTAAAAAGCAAGTAAATGGAATACCTTATTTTTAAATCCTTTCAGGCTTTATATTACTGCGATAACTTTTGAAACTCCAAGTTTAAAAGTGAATGTACAAGTTCATTTAGCTACTCGATTATTTTTTACAACAGATTTATCTGAAAAAAAATCCTTAGCCATGGCATCCAAATCTTTATGTGAGGCTTGTATTTGCACTATTCACACTTTAATATACATCACTTATTAAATTATTAATCAACTGAAGTTCATTAAGCCCTTTGAAGATAAAAAGCACTCAGTGTTAAACACCATTCTTCTCACCATCACGTATTCTAATCTTCAATGTTTTAGCACACAAAATATGTTTCACTCAGATCTAGAGGATGCTTAAAATTAGCTTGTTTATACATTTTGAGGATGCAGTTAATTTACGTAGGTTAATCACTCCTGTGGCATATTGAGGATGCTGCACAGCGAATAAATAAGAGTTTGCAAGCTGGCTCATGTCAAGGAAATTGAGACTTCAAGGATCCTGTCAGTTCTCAGTGACAGTAAAAATGTCAGATGAAATCCTACTAATGGGGAAAAAACTACAGCAAACCCCCCTTGGCAGCCCTAGCACAGAATCCCAGCCCTTCCCTTCCCAGGCTGGGCATTTTGTGTTTCTCAAAGGAACCAGCCCTGCCAGAGCAAAGATCTCTGGCACAAACTCCCTTCCCAGGGAGGCAGAGTAGCAGGGCCTCCCAACTCCACACCAACAGGATTAATTGCACCTTCTGCCCACCCCAGCTTCAGGAGACTGGGATGAGCTGATGTGAAGGATGGAGGTACACAGGGCCATTTGCTAATTTCTGTGGAGGAGAGGGGAAAAATCAAATCATTGCTAAAGAAAGAGACTTGCCCTCCTTCCCAAAGGTGAAGAACAAATGGGAAACTCCTCAAAAAAGTGATAAAAAGATACTTGTAAGGACAACAAATTTCCTCAATCCCTGCTGATGGAGAAGAATCAATGCTGGAGTAGATCCATCAGGATCACCACAACATTTCCATTTGCTCATACACTGAGGTAAAAACATCCTCAAGTCTGGAACATGTAAATAAAGTTCCTTGAATCAGAGTTTGGTAAAAATGTGACCTTTTTGGGTCAGGAAGGACGAGCAGCCCTGTAGCTGCTGAGAGCAGGGGAGCAGCTGCCCCTTGCCCTGGCCAGCTCAGAGCCTGCTGTTCTGGGAGCTTCCTTTGGAGATGTGGACTGGGAACTTCTCCAAGGCCGAGGAAGATACAAGTGGGTTTTGAATTTCTTTTCTACTACTCAGATGTTTGGATTGCCCCCAGCTGGGGTAGAGCCATTCTGTTGGTTGAATTTGTAAGGTTGTTGGTACATTTGCTGCAATATTTGTGTTAAATAAACAACTCGTTTTCCACCTCAGTGAAGTTTTGTTTGAGCTACAGCTGCCCAGCTCAGATGCCAATGGATGTGAGTGAGGAAAGGTGGGTGGGGAAATCTTTTTTATCAGGCCATTATTTAAATAATTCAGATGTACTGCAGAGTGGTTGGTCTTCCTCAAGTACCATTTTTCTCTTCTAGACCACAGGAGATAAAACACCAACTTCTCTCTCCCTAAATTTTCACACCTCCATAGTATTTCCTTAAGCTTCAGCCGTGCGTAGCATGCTGACAAACTTAATTAAAAGTACAGTTCATTTCCTCTATGCACTCTACATGGCTTAAAATTAAAGCTTGGTTCTCCCTCACATTTTGTAGAAACTGAAACCTTTGATTTTCTCACTTTTTCCCCCAACCTTGGCTTACTGAAAGATATACTTTGATAACACAACTGCGTGCACATCTGTGATTCCATATCTTTCAAAGGCACGTTCCTGGCAACAGGAAAAACAGGACCATGATGTATATAGGATGGATATAGCATTTTTTAAAAAAATTTAACCAATTTAAAAAAAATAAATGGAGAAATAATCCTTTGAAAGCCATGTTTGGAAAAGAACATGAATACAATTAACCTCTGAAATCCTATGCTTGTTGGTTTGCTTAGTTCAGCGCTTCCCAGGGACCATTTATCTCCACAGAAAAGCATAAATACTGTGTAGCACTGACTTTATCAGTGCAACTTTAACTGAATGGTGTCCCCAGAGTCACTTAAGGGTTAATCCTTTGCATTTCATGAAAGGTAATGGATTTTGATTAAGGAGAGCACCTCAGAGGCTTGGGAGCCTAAAGCAGATGCACACATCCCAGCTTTAAATTTAATTTAAAACCAGCACCCTTAAAGAGGAGCACAAGCCATTTATGCCACCAGCAGCTAAACCAAAAAATGTAATGCAACTGACCTCAGTGAAATGGAAATTACAGCCATGGCTTAGCTGAAATAATTATTTGCATAAGGTTTTAATGCCATGGAGTAGGGTATGGATTCTTAATGGAAATGAGTCCAGCTTTTGGGAGAAGAACTCAGGGCACTTTTTCCAGGGGTGTTTTGAGATTATGGACCCTTCCCAAGAACAAGAAGCTGTTCAGAGGGGTTGGTCCAAGCAGAGAGGCGGCCAACCCACCCTTCCATGGTAGCCAAGTGGAGGAGCCACAACCATTTTATTGCCAGCTCTCTCTGAGGTCTGGCACTGCCAATCCAAACTGCTGCTAAATTGGTTTTTACTCAGTAGCAGGTTGGTGGGACAGGGTTGGTGGTCCACATCATGGAAAAGGAATTCAGGTTATTGTTCCCAGCACAACACACTGACCTCCTGCACCAGTCATGGTCACTCAGAGCTCCAGATCAGCCAAAGAGGGATGAAGGAGGGTGGGACAACCTTGCTGGAACAGATCTGGTTTTAGACAGAGTGACAAGGAAGCTTTACACACAATTTTTCACACCAGGGGGAATTCATGCATATAAAATGCCCAATTATATATGATATCAACTTTTAGTGCACTGGTTTGGGAAAAAAAAAAAAAGGTGGATTGTCTTGCTGCAGATAGAGAGGGATTTCATCCGTAGCCCACATGGCTCTTTTACTGAAATCCTTCCAAGGTTCAGAAAATTACTGCAGGTTGTCTATTGATAATTAGATAATATTGTCTTTTGATAATAGAACCACTGAACCATTCAGGTCAGAAAAGACCTTTGAGATCATGTCTGACCATTGACCCAGCCCTGCCAGTTCCACCCTGACCTGTGCTCCTAAGCACCACATCTGCTTGGGTTTTGACAGTTCAAGGGACAGTGACTCCACCACTGCCCTGGGCAGCCTGTGCCAATGTCTCACCACTCTTTCAGTGAAGAAATTCTAATATCCAATCCAAAGTTCCCCTGATGCAAGCTGAGCCCATTTTCGCTCATCCTATCATTTGCTACTGGGAGAAAGGACTGATCCCCACATCTCTCCCACCTCCTCTGAGGTCTGTGTAGAGAGTGACAAGGTCTTCCCTGAGCCTCTTTTCTCCATGCTAAACAATCCGAGCTCCCTCAGCTTGGGAGGGACACAAAACCCCAAAGCCCAAACCCACACTGCCCAGAGCAATAGCCAACCACAAGAGAAGAAAATATGTGGTCGACAAGCAAAAGGCCACCCTTGGTTTAGATTTTAATTATGAAAATTTTTCTCTCCTGACAAGTGAAATGAATTTAGTCACTCATGCATGGTGTGAAAGTTGAATTGTCTGAAAATTAAATCAAAATAAAAAATGAAAACTACAACCCGGGCTTTCACTGCTACCAACAAGGGAGCCATCCTTTAGAGGTGACATTTCACAGCAGTCCCCGAGAAATGTGATTGTTCATAGCATTAAGTAAATTATGGTCTCTGAACAGAGTGGAAATAATTGAAAATGTTTGCTGTTTTTAAGTAAATGTTATAAATCCCTGAAGGCTGTTTGAGTCTGGAAGTGGAAAATAATAAAATGTTTCAAACAGGAAAGCATATGAGTAAACTGCCTGTTGGTAAGGCTGACAATTATGAAACTTCACCTGAAATATTACCTGGAGTAGTTTTCCCTTTTCTGCCAACAGGCTCGCTTTTTAGAAAGTTTTCCTTTCCTCCCTCCTCCCCAGCCAGCACAACACTCTCACTGAAATGGCAACCCTGAACCAGATGTGGCTTTCTCAGGAGCAGAAATGTCAGTGCCTGAGCCCCAAAGTACCAGGAACAAAGGCTGCTCTCCCTGGAATGCCAAAATGTGACTCCCTGACTGCCACCCAGGGCCCCAGTGCCTCTCTCAGGCACTCCAGGAATGGGGACTGTGGGAGGTTTCCTGATGGTTTGTTTGTAAAGAGCTCACACCTTTGGCAGCAGGATTTGCTGTGATCCTGAGGCAGCTCTGTTTGTGCATCCCCTGCTGCATTTCGTGGCTAATCAGGAGCATCTGATATTCCCCTTGAAATGCTTTTTTTACCCTCATTGTGCTACGCCTGCCATTTCTTCTTCCAAATCCCTGATTATTGTGAATAAAAAGAAGCTTTTACATTTCTGTTGAAGAGATGCAAGATTGTTGCTTGGAGTACACTTGTCATTTTGTCTCATCACAACAGTGCATAGACTCCAGCCCCAACACAGATATATTTACTACACCCAGACTGTGACACATTCGTGCAGAGAGGAGTCTCTGCCACCTCCACCCAGCGCTTCCCTCGACACAGCTCCAGGCTGGTACAGAACCACCAGGCACTCAGTCCTGCATTTATTTAATGACCCATCCTTGGAAATCCGGGCTGCAATTCCCGGGTGCCAGGCACAGGTGTGCTCCAGCAGAAGTGCAATGCACTTTTGGACGTTTTCCAAGCAGCAGCAAAAGGAGGAGGAGAATTAAGTGGCTTGGCTCGACACCAGCCATGACCCCACCTGCACAGAGCAGCTGTGAGATGCAGCATTAGCTCCTGACAAGTGGATTACTCACAGCAAGGAGACAATTCTATTACTCAGAGGAAGGAACAAAATATGTCACCGAAAGGTTTAAGGACCACAGAGCAAACATATCAGCATTGTTTAGGAACCTATTTATGCGCAGATGAGCCTTGTGGGATTCACCAAAGCACCTGCATAAGTTAGTCACCTAATTTGTACCAGCCATAAAGGTATTCAGAGCCTAATTGCTTAAGTGTTTTTGAAATTCCTGGTAGGCATGAAAAGACCTTTGTAAATCTGCTCCCCTGTGCAACCCAATTTTTATGGACAGGGACCATAAACACCAATGTGCAAATGCCTATTAATGAAGTCATGCACTTCTGATCAGTGGTTTAAGGATTATTTGCAGTGTTAGGGGTTTATGTGGGTTCAAATTAGTCCGGTCAAAATTTTTTTATTAATTTGGCTGCGTGTAGTACCAATGCACGCACAGTTATTTAAACAAAACTTTGCCAGAATACAAATATTCCTCCATCCTTCAACTCCAAACATGAAGGCATCCACTGAGACAGTATGACTGCTCCTGTGTACTTGCAGTTGAGTTTTGATTTAAAAAACAGGCTTTCCCCTTCACTGGTTACAGCTTTTTATCCCTTACGTGAACTAAATTCCTTTACAAACAACATACATCTTGTACGCAACACACTGAAAAAAAAAGAATCTCTCCTTTTTCATTGCAGAGATTTGTGTGGAGAGCCTGACTCCATTAATTTCAACTGGATTGACTCTACGCCATCTGTTTTCTGTGCAGCTGCTTTATTGAGGGAAGAGAGGAAGACAAGAAAGCACCCTCTGAGCTCTACCGATGACATCCAGAAATAAGAATATAATTGGTGGAAAACCTTCTGAAGTCTGCTGCAATCACAACAGTCAAAGGATTAGAGTCTGGCATAAAAGAATAGATGCAGATTGGATTTTTTTCTGAAGGGTTTGAAACCTGCCTTCAGACCCTTTGCAGACCCTCATCCTTTAGAAGTAAAATAAACAAGGCATGAGAAGCAATTAAACTTGAATTTATACAAACTGGTGCTTCTCACTCTTTTGCAGCACATGGTAGACAGGTAGAAATCCATCAAACACTGATAACCATGCAAGTAGCAGGAACGTGACACAATAGCATTTGCCCACTGCACACAGAAGGGCAGTGCCTTAATTTTAGAGGAGCAATCCTGGTTTTGCGTCATCTTAATCCCTGCTCTTTCCCAGTGACGTTGTTGCTGTGCCTGCTCGGCAGCAAACGAAGTTCTGTGCAGAACAGAAGGGAACACAGCTCCCCAATTTCTAGAGGGTGAATAATTTCTAAACCAGAGCTGGGAGAACAATCCCCTAACGTGGCTGCACAACCACACAAAGGATGTGCCCAACTCATTGCATGTAAAACTTCGCTACCGTGCACATGCTCTTTGTTCTGGTTTTTATTCATGCCTGGCTAAACCTGGGGCACGCTGCTTCTGTTAAGCACACTGAGCACTAATAAAAGGCCTATTTCAGGACTATCCTCAGCATCACTCATTCCATGACCTAAACCCCACTGCATCTTCATCTTAATACTGCCAGTGGCTTCAGTCACATTTGTAAATGTGTTCTCGGTCCCAGAAACAATTTATTTGTGCTTGAAGACATTGTGATAAGAGCTCTGCCTTTGCAGGATTAACCGATGCTACCCATGTATTTATGACTTGGGCAACTTGTTTTTCCAGCCTTAATAAATAATGAACTCCGGATGGTTTTTCAAGCAGGTTTTCGCCCTCCTGGAGCCGCGGCGTGAGCCGGAACAGAGCTCTGCTGCCAGTCAGAGGCAGGAGCTCGTTCCTCTGCCTAAGTAATTCTCAGCAGAATGCACCAACCACAGAATAGAGCCCTGCTGCTATAAATACAGCCCCAGCCTGGCGGGGAGAGGGTGGGAAACAGCTCCCACCACGCCGGGTGTCTCTTGGAAGGCTCCCATCCCCTGCGAGGTGCCGAGCTCCCTCTGCTCCCACCTGCGCCAGACCCTGCTCAGAGCGGGGCCCTGGAGGGAAGCTTGCCGTGCAGATAACGCCTTCACAAAGCAGAGAGCAGCAATTAGCTGGGGAGGCACCCTTCCCGTGCTGGGCTGTCAGATCTGCTGCACGCAGCAGAGCTGAGGATGGATTTTGCTGCGGTTGGGGAGCAATGATTACAGTCTTTGTCTGCCGCACGTTCCGAGGGAAGCAATCCTTTTCTTCTGAGCAGGACAGTCATTGTGACTTATAGCAACAGATCAATAGAGAGGTGGGAAACATCCTCCAAGAACCTACATGCTCACAAAGGCTTTTTCCAAAGGTTTTTAATTTTCACTCTTACATTTTCTGTGCTTATTGTCTCCACAACCTTGTGGTCAATAAGCTTGCGATGGTGATGGCCTAACAACCACCCTGCTCCCCCAAGACAGCCATCTGTATGGCACTGTTGGAGCTCTTTAAACAATTTTGTTTGATTTTCAGCTGCAGAGACTGCTGATGAAAGACTGAAACTCTTTTCTGAAACTTTGTCCCTGAGGTGCACCAAGTCCTGCGTGACCCTGTCACACCCGTTCAGCACAAAAGCTCCCTCCTGTCTGCAGACTGCAGCAGCCAGAGATTAGCAGAACAAAATACACCTCAGCCAACACGGCCCTGCTACCTCCTATTTCAGACTTTCACAGTTTCCAGTGCATTTATCTCAACTCTCATCAGGAATGGTGAAGTTCTCTCGGCTCAGTGGAGGCACACAGAATTAAAGAAGAGTGAAGAATTCAACCTGAGCCTTCCCAAGGCTCTCTCTCACACCACACACCCAGACAACAGCCAGTGCAGTGAAGTGGCACAGCCCTGAACACAGCCCACCTGGACATTTAAAGTTCTTTAGCCAGACTTAAACTATCTTGGGAGAAGGGAATTTTTACTTCCCTGTGCTCATTTATTCAGCCATTTTATACTTAATCCTATTCCACCGGTATTGAAAACAACACATGTTTGGGGAAATGAGACTTCCACTCTGAGTGCTTTAAAATGCTTATACCACAGATATTTACATGTTGTACGTGGCAGAGTAATACTATATTTAACTCAAACATCACAAACACAAAGTGTAATATGTGCCTTAAAGCAAGCATTGTAAACACCTCATAAAAGCAAAATTCCCCAGTGTTGGCAAATAAAGACTCTGCAGGGAGAAAATAAAGAAAGCACAAAGAAGAACCATTGCAAAGTAACAGCAAATGAACAAAGCAGAGCTGAAATTGTGCCATAGAAATTCAGTGGCCTCTTTTAATGGGTCGTGTCTTCCCTACCTGCCTACCCCAGTGGACCATAATCTATTTGTAATTACACCAGTATAAATCCAGAGAAACTCTTTTAAAAGGCTGACCTCACAAAACCACATCTGAGAGCCAACATTACTGCATTTCCCTTCTACCTCCTCTTTTTTCTGGTTACAGGCAGCACAGACATTGATAGTTCAGGCACAAGTTTTCAAAACCTTTGGGGCTACATAAATCAAGAAGGAATAATAAATGAGGAACACAAGGAATAGGAAGTATTTAGTCCAGAGTCTGGGCTAAAACACAAGAAAAGAGAGAAGTCAGACCCTTGTCCCACACCCCTCCATTGTTACCTCTGAGCTGCCTTGCCCTCATGAGGCCAAGCACTGCAGACTTTTCTCCAAGAGATGTGGATGACTAGAGGATGGAGATGTGTCCTGCCATGCTTGGAGGAAGGAAAGCTGCTTTCCTGGGAGAGCCAGGATACCAGATGGGGCAGGGGAAGGTGTGGGAGGTGCTCAGAGCCCATGAGGGATGACACACAGCTGGGATCAAAGCTGGGATTGTCCCAGGAAAGGGTCTCCAGGCTGCAGCAATCACACACCTGCAGCCTCTCAAGTGTAAGAGGATCCCAAACTGGCTGCAGTGAGAGAAAGAAACCTGCAGGGCAGCTCCCACTGTGGGAGCTGTGGAGGCAATGGACAGTGAGGAGATAGGTTTACAAACCCTCTCATTTCCATGCTGGATCCTTCTGGATTTTGGCTCCAACAGCTGAGGTTCTTTTGGTGCCTGCAGCGTGCTCGTGAGCAGGCAGATACCACAGGATCACAGAATATTCTGAGTTGGAAGGGACCCACAAAGAGCATCGCATCCCTGAGTGAATGGCCCAAACAACCTTGGCAGGACCATGCTCTGACCAGCTGAGCTCATCTCAGGGTGCCCTCAGGCTTGTGAGCAGCTTTGGGAAACCCCTCAGAGCTTATAAATGTGGATTAGAGGCACTGAACACTAACTAAAATATGTGCATGTGTATATAAATATATGCATTTATGCATGTAAACATATACATAAATGCATCATATGCCTATGTAGGCTAATAATTCTTATATATTTTCCCTAAAGCTTTGATCTGAGAGACCGAATGAGGGAGAAAATCACGTAGCCCTGTTCTGTGTGTACGCACATCCTGACACTGCATTTTAGGCATATTCAGTTACAGAAAAACCCTTGCTGCAACATGGAGAGGAACAGCCCCCCAGAAGTGTTTACAAGGTGCCCGTGTCTTATGCAATACAGCAGAATTTCCCAGCTCCTGGGGAGCTCCTGCAGGTTTCCATTTGGAATCATCAGAATCTGTTTTACGCCAAACTGACTTGATCCAAAACATTTGCTTAGTAAGTACAGCTTTGGTGGCTGTACTGTGCATATTAAAGAGGCAGCTTTATTATTACAGTGGCAATAAAAGCAATGAAGGGACTTTATGGGCAAGAAGAAATCCATAAAGGCTAGGTACATCTGGACTTTGAATAATGTATGAAGACCAAATTTTCAGGCTGGCTTGTAAGATAAATGCAGTCCCCAAAAGTGACTGGAATTGTCTGATCATTCTGGCTCATTGATCTTCAAGGGGTTTAGTGCAGATACTCTGGTCCAAGGTACTGCCTTTCCCCATCAAAGCTCCTCTGAAAGAGTCAACATTTAGATGAATTTCAAGCTGCAGTGAGAATATCACCGGTTACCCAGGCAGCTCTAAATTCTTCCACACAGCTTTCAGAGAGAGAAACACAGGCAGCAGTGAGAAGCCACTTTTTGGTCATGCAGCCAAGTGCCAAATCTACGATGCTCTGCCCCTGCTCCAGGCTGCCAGACACCTGCCCCTGCCTCAGAGGTAACTCCTTGTTTCAGCAGATGACACATTAAACGCAAAAATAATTGGGACATATCACCTCCCTTCACCACCTTGAATCCCAAATGCCACTAGGGCAGGAAGATGGATCCCTGTTTTCCAGTAGAATGCTCCACCTCAAAGTTATTGCTCAGAAAGAGGCAGTGCTGCCTTTCACCCACGGGTAATTTTTCTGATGGCAGCAGGGGTCCCTCCTTTTACCAGTTGGCTGTGGGGAGCAGCAGGGATCCCTCCGTTTTCCACTTGGCTGTGAGGAGCAGAGTGGAGCAATCCTGGAGCAAACCAAAGTGGAGCTGCAGCTCAAAGTCAGAGCTTTTTCTTCCTTTACCAGCTACTCTGTTGTGGTCACTATGCTGGGGTTTAAAGCCAAATCCTCTCCCTCAGCTGGGACCTTTGTGTCAGTGGCTGGAGGAAAGCAAGAGGCAAAGAGCAAAATTCAGTGCTTGGGATCTTCCCTGTAACTCTCATTGCAGTGTGCACAGAGGGTGTGATCAGTGCTGGAATCTCACACAGAGCACTGACAAACCCTCCCAGTCCTCAGCCCTTCCATACTGCTGGAGCTCCTCTGTGTTAATTTTTGGATCTGTGATTCTACAATTTTCTGAGCACCATGCCTAAGGGTACAACAGGAGCGTTTTTCTGGCACAGGTACTAAGGGGCTGCCAGACTTGCTTTTACTGATAGCAGTCCTGTGCTGTGGATTGCAGGTTTCCTGGGATTAGTCATCCATGCACATCCATTCCTTGGGCTTTCATCAGCTGTGCTCAAGATTCTCAAATCCTCACCTAGAAATGAAAAATCGTAATTAATGGAAAGGACTTGTAAAAGTCTCTTTTGCAGTGGCTAGAGAACGAGGATTATAAATTTACTTTAGAAACAAATATTTAACGTGGAGACACTTCCCAACTGGTAATTGCCAAAAGGAATCTCTTCATCCTGTGCTTCTAACCTGTGCTGCTCACTCAATCAAAGAACTCAGTGATTGCTTCAGTAATGGGCAATCAAGCCATGGTCAGGCACTAAAACCAAACCAGGAATGGACTTTAAACAGTTGGCCATAAATATAAAAATCAGAGCCCCATGGGTCGCCAGGGATGTAAACGGAGCTGATTGTGCTGGAGGGCTTTAACTCCTTGAAGTTTTTGTTTCTAATGAGAGTGAGGGGAGCGTGGCAATGCCAGGCAAGTGACAGATAAAACTGCTTCCCTGCTTTTCCCAGGTCCCTTGGATGGAACAGCAATCAGTTATCTCCTCCAGTTGGAAGGAGAGGGACATCAGAGGGGGTGCAGAGGACCCTCTCAGCAGGGTTTAATTCCTGGGAGTTTCCCCAATGCAGAATGTGCTGCCACGGCACCCTCTCAGTATTTCTAACACCCTCAGGGTGCTGCTCAGCCTGATGGCAACACCTGGGTTCTTGAGGAGGAAGGGGTGGAGAGGTACAGAAACAGTGAGATTGCTTTATAAATTATTGCCTGGCTTCAGCTGACACATTTCAAGCTTCAAAAGAGGCATAAGCACTGCTCATAGGGTTTAAACTGTAAATCCTTTAAAAAAAAAATCCTTGAAAACCAAAGAAAGGCAATGCCAGGACCAAAACTTCCCTCACTTCATTTATATTTTACAATAGTTCAGCTTGTCAGTAGATATAATTTGTGATTCCTGCTCAGAAGATGCTCAGAACTGCCACAAAACTGCCAAAAGACACCAACTTTTGTTTTATTTTGTCCTTGCTGCTCCATCCCTTTAGAATGGGCCAACAATAAACTATATTTAATGTAAAGTATTAAAAGTGAAGTTCTCCCCAGGCTGATACTCAGTGCATGGACTTTCAGGTCTTCATGGTCATGTTATAAATCAGCTGTGAATTAAACCTCTGTCAAAACATGGGATAAAATGGCTCTTCTGGTTGCTGCTATTGTTATATATTGTACAATATAACGTGACCAGTTTCAGAATTGAATTTCCTGCATTGCTAACAAGAGTTTCCCATTTGGGAATGCTGCCCATTAACAGAGACACTTTTAGAGAAGAGCTCACATGAACAGGTGCTGGGTGCTGAGTGCTGAGTTTTCTGTCATTCACAGTTTAATAGATTGACAGATTTTAGGTTCATCAGATCATCGTAGCTGATTTCCTCTGTACCACACATTTAGAGGCACTTTGGAGAATAGGTTCTTTGTGTTGTTGTAAGTGCTCTTTATAAATTTTATATTCATTATGTGTACCAAAAAAAAGAGAAATAAAAAAAGAAATAAAAAATACGATTGGCTAGGGGCTCAAAAGAAAATATCAGGGGAACATCACAGTTTATCTGTTGACAAGTGTGAAGACCCCAGTACTTACAATAAGTTGCCACGAGTCGGCACAGACATATGTCAGATGTGTTTCCTGCCAGCCAATGGTTGCTTAAACTTTTTCTGAAAATATCTGGGGCCAAACTTCCATCAAGAAATGCAAAAATCCAAGAGAAAACTTCGAGGAATTCTACACATTGAAAAGAAAATGTCTATTTTAATAACTACCACTACCTTCTCTCTCCATACGATATTACCTTTTGAAAGATGGATGTGTAACTTATAGCTAAAAAATATGCATGTGCAAAAAATACAAACAGATTTGCCTTGACTCAGGCCAGGGCTGTCAGATTCTCGGGTCTATCCCTCCTTGGCCAGCCCAGATTTCTCCCTGCAGCCTGGCTGTTCCGTCTGCCCTGGAACATCAAACTAACACAGTTTTTTGATTTTTCCAAATTAATTTCTTTCTGACAGGAATTGTCACAGGCTCCGTGGTTCTGTTCTGATTTTGAACAGAATTTTTTGAACTACCAGAATGTAGAGAAGAGGATTTTCCAAGCTTACACCATCTCTGCCTTTGATTTTTGAAAGAACTTGTTCACATCTCTTCACACTTAGCCTGGTCAGTCTTTTGTTTCGCCGTTTTCTCCTTGTCTGCTTCTCCCCACTGCATCCTGCTTCCAATTATGATTTAAATTAAGCTCAAAACTCTATTCCAAACACAAAGACTCCTCTTGCCCTCTACGCTGCTTCCATTTCCCTCCACCCCCAGGTTTCCTTTTGTTTCTTTAGCTGCAGAAGAGCCTCACAAATCAGCCTGCTGCTGAAATCCAGCTCTTTTGGATGTGTCTCCTCTTCTCTTCTGGGGACTCTTGGATCCCCTATTTGCCTCTTGCTCCCAGTGTCAAATCTCCAAACTTTCTTGTGAGCACTTATTTCTCTTGGAGGGAAAGAGAAGAAAGTCAGGCACAGGAACATGCTCTGGAATAGGTCATTCTGTTAGCAGAAACTGATGGCAAGAATAAAAATAAATCTCGTAGCTCTGACAGTTACTCATTTTAAAAGGACTGATGGGAGACAAGCATAAAAAACAAAAGCCCAAAAGCAGATTTGAGCAAGAGGGCAAACAGCATAGATCTAACCACCTAATAAAGCCTCAGCCAAAACAATTTTAGAGAGGAGAGAGCTCCAGCAGAAGGGAGCATATGTTTGACTCAGCCTGATTAGGAGAAATAAATAGAGGTACAGCCATCCTGGAAGGGAAAACTCCCTGAGTCAGCAAATACAGAACAACCCAGGGGTGAGAGAGGAGCACAGAACTCTCAGTAACCTTGTAAATGGTGTGTGCTTAATTTGGGCAGTCTTGTTTCAAGGGAAGAAAAAGCAAAAAATAGAATAATCGAGAGAAACACCATTAAAAAAAAAAAAGAGAAAAATATGAAAATAAGTGGAGCCTCAGTAAAAGGAGGCATTCAAGATTTATTTGTTTCTCTAACAGGAAAAGAAAAACAAGAGGAGGTTATCTTTCCAAGTAAAATATGCTGCAGTGTAGGCTGGTCAGATGATCCTTTCAGCATTGCCCACAAGATGACACTGAAAATGATGATATTTTCTCCTGTAATGTGCACCAGTCTGTGTAATTTATTGCTACTGGATTTAAGGGGAGTTGTACACTGGGATGGACCAGCACTGTTACCAGGAGTTACACACACACACATCAGTTTCAGTCTTAAAAAATGAGTATTCCTGTATGTTTTCAGGCTTTTGTCCCCCTTGTGATCAAACAAGACCTGGATGACCATTAGGATGTTAATTAATTGCAAAGTAAAACAATTCATTAGTTCCAAGGAAAGGTTAATAAATTAATAATTTAATGTAACCCCTTCCAGTGCTCACCCCACTATCAAACCCAGAGTTTGAAACAGGTGCCTGTCAAAGATTGAGACTGTCGGAAAGATTTCCACTAATGGATTTTGGGGATTTAGGAGGAAACAAAATGATCACATTTAATGGCAGGCACCAACCACCAAGCAGGTGCCAAGTGTGGGAGAGCCCAGGTAAATCTGCCAAGGCCAGTGTGCCCCAGGGCACCCACTCCTCTGGGAGCTGCTCTCCACAGCTGGACTTCTCCACTTAACAGTGCTTTTAAGTCCATCACAGGACAAACTTGTGCCATTTCACTGTAAAAAGACATAAAAGACAGAAGAGTGGTTTTGCAGGGGACATTTTTTTGTGCCCATGGGCTTTAGGACACCCAGTAATGGCTCCCTGCAGGGTAAAACTGCTTTTTTACCCCGTGAATGTTTTAGACTTGCCAGTTGTACACTCAGAGCAGCCCTAATTTCTGAGTTAAATCCAGAATTGATGGGTGTGAGCATCAATTTAAACTAATGTAAAATTGATAGAAGCAGCAGGGCAGATTATTCCTACCGAATTGGAGGGGAGCAGAAGAGAGTGATGAGTTCAACACCAGTTCTGTCCCAAGTCTTATGGAATTGATTTGAATGGTTCAGATGTGTCTCCAGAAATTATAAAACACAGAGATGAACAATTATAAGTCATATTCATCTCTCTCTCTAGAGTATCAGGATTTTTCTGGATTTTTTTGCTATTTAGTTAAAAAGTAATTTTTGGTAGAATATAACTTTTTACATGTATAAATGTATACATTATATTTACACAAAGAATGAAAGTCATCAAAATAGGAATCACCCTAAAAAATATAAAAAATAAATATCCCAAGTTTACAACAGGATAAACAAGTTATCTAAAAACTGCAGGAGAGTCATCTGCAGCTAAAGCACCACCTAAAAATGTAATTCCCTATTCTTTTTAAAGTCAGTTCCAGCTAGCCCTTAACATTTCTATAAAGCACAATTCCCAATTCAGGGTTTTGCTGAGATGTTAAATTACACTTTCAAAATATTTAAGATTCATTTCCTACTAAGTGCCAAACTACATCTCAGGAAAAAAAGATGTAAAATCATAGAGAGAATTTAAGTAATGTATTCCATGAGAGAACAGCAGAGTGCCACATTTCTTTTATAGTGACACATTAACCTCCTCATATCACCATGCTGAAAGGGAAAAAAATCCCTTCACTCAACAAGACCAAAAAGACTTATTTTTCCCCATTACTGTTTGTTTGCATTTTGAAGATTCCTTTAAAGAAAAAAGGCTTAATGCATCCTTGGGAGAGGGGACCAGATAATTTCCACCCCAGACTCCTGAGGGAAATGGCAAAACAAACTGCAGGTCTGGCAATTTACTGCTCAAACTGGTACAAGTCCAGTGTGAGTGGAGAAAAGCAAATAAAATATCATGGAGGAAAGAGGAGGTGCTTTTATTTAACCCAGAGCAGCAAACCATTGGTTGTTCAGTCGAGTTTGGAACGCAGGGTAATTTGGGTTGCTACCAAGGAGAAAGAATTGCTGTGCTTAAAAAAAGATGTGTCTTTGTCCCAGCAAACCCGAAAGATTCCCTATCACCGGTACAGCCTCCGCGTGAGGTTCAGAGCTAATCAGGGTGGAAAACACCATTTTGTTGAGTGGGAAACAGAAAATGCAGCTAAGCTTTGCTAAAAATAGCCAAATGCCAAACCATCCTGCTATTTTGTTTGAAAACAAAGTCCCCAAAAGCAGTAGATTAAGTAAGGGGAGGAAATGCAGCAGATCTGATTTATCCTGGTGTCTCTGAAGGGGAATGAGGTGCTCTGGATGCTGGGAGAGTGGGGAGCTTTGAAGTGGTGCTGATTTGTCCGAATAAAAGCAGACACAAGAGGAGGAGGGAGACTAAAAATCATGCCTGCCATGGGTCCTGCTGAATTTTCTTATTAATGACACAGACACAAGGAGGAGAAGTGTGAGGATTATATTCCCCGGAGACACGCGTTGGGAAGTGCTGCCAACACGGAATGGAGGAAGAAGGCTGGAGGACACCGGGGCTGAAGGAGATGGAAAGAAATTCAACCTTCTGCAAGGGCACACACATGGAAATTAATAAAATCTTCAGCTAATAGCTGGAGGCTGCTCTTTTAAGTGCTTCATCCAAAGGCTTTCCCAGTGCGAGATGAGAGCTCGGTAACGAGAGCACATTTGCCTGCAGCTGCCATGGCTGGCTCCTCTCCACCACCTTCTCCCTCTTGCCCCATGGCCTCTCTCCTCTCGTGTGGCCTGAAATAAATTCTGTTCATGATCAAAGCACAGTTTCCTCTTACCTTTACACCTGCTGTATTGCTCTTACACGACAGAGGTGAGAGAAGCACAAAGCTCTGTGTCCTTGCAGGCAGCTGAGGCTCCTCGCTTTGCAGGAGCCATGCTCATTTCCTCTGCCATCTCTCACCTGGTGTCCCTCCTCCATCTCCAGCCCAGTGTTTGCTGCTCTGTTACTCCAAAAGGAGAAAAGGAAAGTGGCTCCTGAGATCAATGTGTGCCCTTCTGGAGAGGAAAGGATGTGGTTTTGCCTCTCAAACTCATGAAGGAGCTCAGACACAGGTTTCTGCTGCTCTAAAAGTAGACTGTGGTTACAGCCTCCACTTCCTGCCATATCTGCCTTCTAACCTTGGCATTAACAGCAAGCAGAAGTTTTTTACTCAAAGTTGACAAATCAATTTTGGATTGGGGTTGTGGGCTCAGAATCCCATTTTTCACAGCATCTCCTATCCCATGGATGTGGGTCAGTGCTAGACTGTGGATCTATGGAGGATTTCAAATCCACCCCTCTCTTTAGCATTTCCTAAGGCAGGCTCAAGTGTTCCCTGCTTTGCTCGCTGCCTGCTTTGAATCTCATTCTGAGGCACTTAATCCTTTCCCTTCAGCCCAGAGGGAATTCAGGCATCTCACTCAACCCTGTGAACTCTGCTCCTGGAACAAAGCCTGCAACTGCCAGGCATGGCACGCTCCAAAACGCCTCTCTCTGTTTATGAGGCCAAGTTTTGGCTTCTAATGGCACCAATCATCTGAGAGGGCATGGCTCCACCACTTGCATGACACAGTTCCAGCACTGCCTTGGAACCTCGTGTCTGGCTCTTGATGCAAAGCTGTGGGATAAGTACTTTTCTCCACTGGAAGCTGCTCATCAAATCCTTTAACCCAAGAAAGGTTCCTAAAAGGAGCAAGGGAGGCAGAGGAGGAACGGGTGAGTTTATCTGTGCTAGAAACAGGTTTTATAGCTCTGAAATAATACGACTTTTTTATTTCCCCCTGATAATTTAAAGTTTAAATACTGTGTAAACAAGGGATCCCTTGTAAATAAATTTAAGGAGAGGGCAGTGATTCTGCAGATGTCTGAGAGAGAATGGTGCCTAAGCAGGAAAAGGAGGTTATTCCCTGTCAGATAATTTGGATCCTGGAATGGTTTCCGAATTCAGGCACTCAAACCACAGCAACATGAAATGCAGCTGGGCAGGACAACAACCTTAGCAATACTTAAAGCAGTTCCTTCCCCACAAGAAGGTAAGCACGTACTTTTCAGAGTATAAAATTGAAAGTGGAAACTCAGCACCAGCCTTGGATTGGGGTCTCAGATGATCCCACAGCATCCTCCTGTCCAACTGCTCAACACATTGGCTTGAAAGCCATGTTTTCCATGTCTGAGACTGGCAGCAAGGTGACCAAGTGTCCCTGTCTGCTGCCCCATCTCCACTAGAGCAGCCTTCCTCTTCACATCCCTTTCACTGAGATTCTCTCTTCTGAAACGATATTTTTCTCTTCCAGTATCTTTCACCTGTCACAAAGATTTAACTGCTGAAACTTTTCCAGAGCAGCTGTTCCAGAAATGGTGCTCTGCCAGGTGAGGGGTGGGAGCTCTGCCCTGCCCTGGTGCTCCTTCCCACTGCAGCAGCTTTGGGTGCTGGCTGCACACCAGTCCTGCACCTGCCATCCCACAGGCCCTGAGAATCATCCCGTTTTCCTGGTTTCTGAATGCTGCTGCAATTAGCTCTGCACCTTCCATAGCATCTCCTTGTGCCTTAGTTAAATGGACTAAAGGTAAGTGCCAGGAGCCCAGCTGGGTGAATAGAGCAGGGCTGAGACTGAATGGAGGAAATCCTGGGAGCTATCGATCCACTTGGTTTCCCAACATATTTTACCATGGTCCAGGCTTTTAACACCACCCAGGAGCACAAGGCCTGACTAATGGCCACTGAAATTCAGCGCTGAAGTTTTGAAAAGCTTTATTTAAATGAATTTTCCTTGCCATTTTCTTTAGAAGTTATAAAAAGCCTCTTTCTTGCTTCAGTAGTTATGCTGTGTATATTCTCTTGGACTTTCGTACTCATTCTCTCTTGTTTGGAAGCCAAACAAATTTATCTCCAGCTTTCATCTACTTCAAAAAGGCTGTTTGTTTGCTGCTGTTATGTCTGTGGTACATATCAAAACCATACAGGCTTATCAAGTGTTAACAGTGTTTATCTCTAAATTTTGCAGTTGTTTTCAGATACATCAAAATGTGTTTTTCTCATGTTCAGCCATATTTCATTACGAGAATGTTATGGCTTTTATAATCTTTGAGTGCTAGTTTTAAGATAGATGCATACAAATATCTGTCACATTTAATTATCTCCTCCATCAAATTCAGTAAGTGGCCTATTAAGACTGAAATGACTGGTTCATACACTCATTAGAAAAGGGAGATTTCATGGTACAACAAAGAGGAAACGAAATTTTTATTTCCGACTCTACAAGAAAGAAAAGAGAAATCACAATTCTTAAAGAGGAACGTTTAATCTCTTGTATGAGCTAAAATAATCCGGAAGATTTCCTTTATGCTTATGGTAGGAGTTAGAGATCCTTTTATCGCTGTATGGACAGAGTGAAAGTTATAATTAAATAAGTAATGGGTGGCCTATATAAACGAGTTGTTTTCAGCTTAGTTTTCAATGCATAGGCCAAAAAAAAAATCCATTTGGGCTCAGACCTCACAACACAAACCAGGCATGATTTTGCACTGTGATTACTGATTGGAAACAGTTGAACTCTGTGACAAGGCACCAAAGTAATTTTGCCTTTTGCAGTGTAGTCAAGGACAGCATTATATTCCCTGTCTGGGCTTGACCTTGAGCAGCAGGGATGGCTGGCTGGCTTTCTCCACGCTCAGGAGCAGTTCTGTGATGGATTTCTGTGCCCCAGAACAGCTCACTGGGGCCACAGAGGCCCTGGCCATGTTGCCATTGATCCTGAAGTCCCTCCTGCTCCCAGAAGCTGAACTTTCCTGCCCATGTGGAGCTGCCTGGTGGTGGCTGTCCCTGGAGCCCAGGACAGAGGTTTTGTGGCACCACCCCTTCTCCTCCTCCTCTCCTTTAAGGGCAATTCCTCTGGTTCCACATTTCCTGCCTCCTCTGGAACTGAAGGTCTGAACCACATTGTGCTTCAGTGACTGGGCCTTTTTTTCTCCCAGCACTTGCTCTACCTTGCCTCAGAATCTGTCCATGCATATGAAAAAAGAGGAGATAATGTCCATTTATGGGACAATGTCCATTTTATACAAGTCATCACTGAAGTTATTAGTATTTTCCACTCCAGGTAACCTCAGCTTTATCCACAGCTTCTTATGACTGGCCAACTGAAAGAATAACAGTTGGTTTATCACTTTATTATTTTGATAATCTGACCCTTTTCCAGGATGCTGAGTTGTTCTATTGTTTTCCTGCACTGTGCTTCCTCTTCTGCTTTCCTTCCCTCTGGCAGACTTTTGGGAAAACCCTGTCTTGCCCCTGCCAAGTGGGTTTCAGTTCAAGGACAGAGGAGGGACCTGAGGTGACAGCTGTGGATGAGAGGAGAGGTGAGATTTGCAGTTCTGGGATTTGGGGGGAAATAGACACCTTTAGCTTTATTTGTGGCAGTGATATCCCTCCCTATTCCCTTTTTCTTTCCTTTTAAGACAAAATTCAGATGTAAAACTTTCTTTGTTATATTAATGGTTTTTGGTTTTGTGCACTCCACGGTGACACCCCTATTTATCCTCATGCCATGAGCTGTCACAAAAATACAGCTAAATATGAACATTTGCACCCCCATTTTATTTTAGTTTTCTTCCTTCTGATCTCCCTGGCCCAATAATTCCTATTTGTCCTGCTCAGTCCCCTGGCATCATCCTGCAGGTTTTTCTGCAGGCAAATAAACTCACTTTACAATTTAGGCATCTGGACTAACTGGATCAAGCTGCTGAAAACAGTGAATACAGTTTTTCATCATCATCAACAGTAAAGTGTGTTTTCAAGTACTGGATTTGCTGCTGTGCTTGGGAGTGGTGGATTTATAACCCCAGAAAATCAGGATCTGAGGATGTACATACATTATCTCCAAGGAGCACAGCTATCTGTAGTAATAGGGAGATTTTTCTGCAGAGAGCTCGTAGGGTGAGCCTCATAAAGGTTTCATGTAACAAAGCTTTAAAGTCAGATCTCAATGCAAGCCCTAATTTATATTTCCCATTTAAATAAATGGCCAGATTTTCAGAAGTGTTAGTGGAAAAGTTTACCTCTTTTGGGCTCATGAGCCAGGTTCAGAAGTGAGAATTTGAAAGACATGCACTTTTCCTGAGAAGCAGAGCTTGCTTGCAAGAGTAGAAGGGCTGCAACAGGCAAGAACATCCAAGCTCCTTCCCATTTCCTGTGTATACAAAACCCCCAGGGCTTGTTTGGTGCACAAAAAAAAAAAAAAAAAGGAAAGGTTTGATTTTATAAGAAAACTGTTCTGTGGTCTCCTCTATAATTTTTTTTAGAAAGATCCCACACCAACCAAAACTAACAAAAACAACCCCTAAACTTAATTTTAAAAAAACCCCTACCAAACCCCGTGAAGCTGTCTGACATATTTTTTTCCCCTAAACACAGTTCTAACTGTCCAAAAGAAATCAAACTATAATGGTTTATATAGAAAATCTACCTGCTGCTTGCCCTGATAAAGCAGTTCCTATGTTCTTGCAGGTGTTCCACAATCTGCTTGGATAATCTGTGAAAGAAGAATCATATAACATATTTAGCTACTAAGAGGAGAAATTGCTACATTATTTCATTTCTTTATTGTTAGATCATTTGATTATTTTGCAAGCCTTTCACCATATGTTGCTAATTGACGTACAACGGATGTGCGCTCTGTTGTCTTCATTAATTTGTACAAACTAAATATTTTGTTTTTCACTTAAACTCGCTAAGAAGCAGTTTGAACAAATCCATAATTAGGCTCATAGTGTTTGCAGAGTGCAGCAAGGGCATCCTGGCACTGTCAGCTGGGGAGGAGGAGGGAGAGAAGAATGAACTGCGTGAGTGAAAATCTGCAGGCAAAAGAGATATTGGCACGAGCAATTACACTTTGCAGGGTCCCTCAGTGCTTTGGGAGAGGGAAAATCAAATAAACTGTTAATATACATTCCTGTAATGAAGATTTTGCTGGAAACAAATCAGCCCAGCTCAGAGGAGTGCAAAGGACTGGAGATTTTGGGAGTGTGCTGGGATCTGCAGCCTCCATCCCCTTTGGCACCGGTTTGTGCCAGAAGGAACTCACAAAGCTCCATCCCAGCCAGCCAAGCATCCTTTCCTCTGTGTGGTGATTCTGGTGACTGCCAGGTGTAAATTTCCATTGTTAGTTCTGGTGACTGCCTGGTGTAAATTTCCACTGTTAATTCTGGTGACTGGTGATAATTCCCATTGCTAATTCTGGTGACTGGTGTTAATTTCCATTTTTAATTCTGGTGACTGGTGGTAATTTCTATTGTTAATTCTGGCGACTGCCTGGTGCTAATTCCCAGGGTTAATTCTGCTGACTGTCCTGATCCTAAAACAGGCAGGACTTCTCAGCCCCTTCAGAGGATTAACTGGAGTGAGGTTGAACAGCCAGGGTCTCTTTCCCACTCCTCGTGCTCAGTTCTCAGAGCAGAAGGGAGGCTGGAATGCACAGCACTGCCATGGAGCCTCAGGGAGCTGCTCTTTTCCCTCCCTTAAATCATGGTGATTTAATGGCTGGTTTAAAAGACCACAAGTCTGGGCTGCCAAACTCTTACCCAAGCTCCACTTTTGCCCTCAGCACTCTGACTTTCCACCACACATCTCTGGAAATCCTGAATCCATCCTCCATTATGTTACAGGGCCTCATTAACATGAGTAAAATCCTCTCATGAAAGGCATCATAGAGAGGCAGAATTTTATCTTTTCCCTTTCTAGCAGTGATTACTTTTCTATCCCTGTCATTCAGTGGAATGATCTTCATATTTATTTAGCACCTGAGAATTCAGATTTACTATGTAAAAAACTCTGCAGAGTTGGCAGCCCACTTTTCTTCTAGGGGACCTCCAAAAGATGCTTGCACACTCTACCATTTTCTCCAATACAAATTCTGGGTCATGTCCAAAGTCCTTGTAAATTATCATCATCTTTTTATGCCTTAAGAGCAGGAAGTAATCAGTGGTCTAAAAAAAAAAAAAGGAGAAAATGAGCTGCCTATCTCTCTGGCTAGATATACCTCCAGAAAAAGAACTGAACACAGCAAAGCAATAACAGAAGTTGATCAATCTTGGATGCTGTGGCACTCACAGATGTATCCTCCCAAAGATGAATTTTCTGTCACAAGTCCAAACCACTAAAGCATGAGGAATAGCAGCAGCAGATAGCGCTGATTGTAAGAAGCAGGAGTCTCTGATAGTTATCTAAATATCTCATAAAAAATGATTATTTTCTGTCTCCAGGCTTGCCTTCCAGGTAGAAATGGAATATTGCCTCTAAACGTTATTAAGGAACAGATGGGACTGCACTCCAGATCAGCCTTCCCTCCAACAGCAGCAAAGCTCTTCATCACTGAAATGCTGAACATTTGCCTGAAACTCAGGAATTACCACAAACCAGCTCTGCTCAGGACAGGGCTGTGCCAGAGATCTCCAAGAAATAAAACAAAATGCACCAAACTATGGCCCTGTAAAGCCACCCAGACAGATTTTTTGATTGTAGCAGGAAAATGCAGTTTGAATTCCTGCTAATTTCTCTAAAAATCAGCCCAAGTTTGTGGCAGCTGAAGGACACTGAGTGACTTAGCAGCAATAACATGCAAATAAAAGCAACAACTGTTGTAGCTGGCACTTCTGCAGGAGTTTCAGCTGTGGCTTCGCAGCCTTCCTGGCACATCTCTCAGATGTGCTTGTCCTGGCAGAGGAGCCAGGGCTGGTTTTCCTTGGCACTGCCCACAGCTGGTGACAAGGAAGGAGCAGAGGGAACAAGCTCCTGTCCCTGATCACGGGGACTCTGCTGCTGCTGCTGCACTGAAAGCAGAGCTGAGGCTCCCGTCAGCTGGGCTGCATCAGCATAAACCAGCACCAAAATCTGACAAAGTGCAGGTTCTCTGAGTCCTCCTCAGTGCTGGTAATGCTAAAAAACCTACTTTTGGCCTCAAAAATAATTAAAGTCTTCACAATGAAATATGGGGAGCAGTGTCCCCTGAGACAGATGGCTTTGTCCCTGTTTTAGGTGCAGAGGCACTCTTAGTTCCTGTTCCAGAGGCTGTGGAGATTAATAGAGGAACTCCAGCTGGAATAAGTAGGTGTCACACCTTTTCCTCAGTGCATGGTATTTCCATTAGCCCCTTCTAAATCTGCAAGTTGCTGAATCAGTTTTTTATCAATCCACATAATGACTGTAGCTCCTCCATCACCAGGCACAGCAGCTCAGTGCTCACACACTTCTCTCAGGGGATGGTAATAGAATTTGGTCTGTTGTGACAACGTGCTGCATCTTTTGGGGTTGTCCCCACCTGTTTTTCAGCTTTTTTTTTTGTTTCATGACAATTTCTGGGACTTTCTTTCCCATTTTCTGCACCAGGTTTCTCTGAGTATTGTACAGAAGAACAAATTCAATTTACTGGTTTCTCACTGTCAGCATTGCACCTCTGTTTCCAGAAGGGAACCCTACTGGATGTGTCATTGGATGGGAGAGCCATTGGTCTCTCAAGTTATCTATGCACTTAAAAAAACCCAACCAACCTCTCTGAAATCTAAAGGGTACATTGTCCCCCATGCTTTGAAATTCAATTTTGGAATCAATGGGGTGATTGATTTAAAGTTCAAATTGAAAGCAAAGTCTAGAAACTGCTCAAAAGCCTGGCAGTATGTCAGCCCCAGCCATGATGTTTTAAGGGCCTCATTCATCCCATGGACATTTTGTGCTGGACAATCCATTACAATTTTTGCTGTTCTGTTCCTCTCATAAAACCATCAGGGCTCTTTGCTTCTCCCTGTCTTAAAAAAAAAAAAAAAAGACAAAGAAAAAAAATCCAGTTTTCCCAGTTAAGTCATTCTTTGGCACTGGGAACACAGGAAGTAATTTCTCACTGTCAGCTGGGAAACCATAGAGTTTGACTGGGTCAAGTCCCTATTCCCTCTCCAGCACCACTGGTCACGTTACCACCATTAAAGCATGGCCATGTATAGGGACAGGACAGGGGGATCTGCTCACACAGCCTTCTCTCCACACAGCTGTCCTCAGACAACTTTGCTTCCAGCTCTTAGACTCCAGGGCAAGATTACACCTTTTTGTTCCCAATACTTGGTAAGAAGAGGTTGGGAGAAAAAAAAATGCAATTTTCAAGTCCTAAGGGTAAATGTTATTCACTGAAATATGGTGTCAGGTAAATAAATGAGTTGTGCAGTCTGCAGCACAGACAAATAATGTTGAAAAGTTGTGAAAAAAATCAACATTTTGACTTGTGGGGTCCATTTCAGGTCCTGTTATTTCTGTAGTTTCTTCGCCAGTAACTCGGATCCCACCAGCTGAGACTGACAGTGTTTTACACACCACAGATTTTAAATATCAAAATGACAGTTTCTCACATGTTGTTGTCCATCAGCATGAGCCATGATTGCTGTTTGGAGAAGATGTGATTGCCAACCTGTGGCTGGTGTGATTGCTCTTTGCAATCTGCTGTTCCTGAATGATTTTTTGGGGGAGTGTGGGGGAGGTGAGCGGCTGGGCTGGAGTGCACTTCCCATATAAATGTTTCTGTCCTGATTTCTCATGGTAGTGCTTATGCAATTACAGCGTGCTCTGTGTGCAGTTTGAGCTATTGGTCTCTTTTAAATATTTTTATGCCCATTTTATACCCATTGGCTAATCTGATAGCTCTCGAGATCCTGTAAATTTACTACAGGTAAACAGGGAGAATAGACAATTAATATCCCGAGTGAGATAAGAGTTACCAGTAGTCAGGAATATTTTCCTTGCGTTGCTTAGCTCTTCAGAGAAACAGATATTAAAAATCCTTTTGTACTTGATGAAAAAAGTGATATTAAAAGGGAACTCACCCAGCAGCTGTGATTTAAGACAGTTGCACGGAGCCTCATTGGTAGCAGTGTGCACAGACCTATTTGTTTCCAGACATTGTCTTGGATATAGAGTATATATGCAAACTTTGTTCCATCCTCCGACATAACCATATATCTGCAGTGAAAAGCCTGGCTGTAATTGCTGGAAGAACACAGAAGTTATTGGCTCTTTAGTTTGCCTAGTCCAGAGGAAAATGATCCTGGGGAAAATTCTTCTAAACCTTATTAGTGGCAGTTGACTTATGACCTATATCACAGTAATTTTTACTTGATATGAATAAAATCAATTGTGTTTCTCTGCAGTGTAACTATCCACTTTCACATTATTTGCATATCTAATCTGGTTTTGGATTGAATTTAGCTTTTGTCCTCAGTGATATTTCATTTTGGTTAGTGCTGCTATGGATCACGCTGTGCTTTCTTTTATTCTGTATCAGCTTTTAATTTTGTCACCCTTCAGATCAATTGATTGTGACTTCATTAAGTGAGAGGGCAAATATTAGTAGCAGATGCATTTTTTTTTCTGTCCCCCTGACTTTGTCTCCCTCTGTCCCTTCTGGAGGGTTTCTCTGGTCTGTTCAGTTCCTTTTCCCTTCAAGCAGGAGCCTCTCCACTCTGCTAATCACTTTTATGGCCACATCTGCACACTGTGGCTTCTCTCAGACAGGGTGGGCAAGTTCATAAAGCTGTGCAGGGCAGGGATGTTTGGAGCTGACATTAATGAAGGATCTCATAGGCCAGCGGTTCCAATTCAAGCCACAATGTCACAGCTGAAACAATGTCAGGACCCATTTCACAACCCATTACAAAAGAAAAACCACACAACAACAGAGGCTCATAACCCTTCGGATGTTGCCCTGAGACCCATTCACACTGACAGGCTCTGCAGGATATTGGATGTTCTCATCTCACTGAGCAGAAATCATTTGGTGTTTCGCAGGGAGGGTTGGGCTTCTTGGAAGTCGAGCCCCTTTCTGCTGCTGTAAAAACAATTTCAAGAGAAGGTCCGGAGTGTTGGGTAAATGCCAGGCAAATAGGATGAAAAAAGCAGAAGGAAATAAAATGCTTACTGCATCCAAGGAGTAAATCTGAGCCCATGCCAGGAAAAGAATGTCAATACTCATGTATGGAAAGGAATGTATGCTATGTTTTATAGCAACTTAGAGTGATCATTTACCAGATGTTTTGGTTTACCACTGAAAAATAATAGATATATGAATAGTAAAGACCTTCCTCCTTCAAGAGAGCGAAAAGGAATCTTAATTGCATTGAATTTATCACACTTTTTGTCCATTTGGTGGCAGATCACTGGTCCTAGAAGGAAACAGGCAGGGCTGCAGTGCCACCAGTAGCTTTTCTGTGCACATTCACATATTGATTAATGTCCATCTTGATTTATTTTCAGAGGGCACAAGCAATGTCCTATAACAGGCACACACTTGCACTAAGCAACTGTTGATTCATTTTGGACCTATGATCAAAACCATTCAGAAGCTTCAAAGCACTTTCTGTTCCATTTCTATACTTTTTTCCCCCCTCATTTTGTCCTTGGGGGAAAAAAAAGCAGCAAAAACATGCAAATGCAATCACAGTAGCCTCAGATGATGAATATTAAAACTTTGATAGGTTCAGCTTTTTTCTGCTCAGTGTGGATGTGTGTTTGTTGCCATGGGTATGTGTGGGCAATGTGTAGGTGGCTTTTAAAATGTTTTTGCAGCTCATCAAAAAGTTTATTTCTTTGAAGCCAACAATGAGTATTGTGCTTGTCCATGTGATATTTACTCTTAAGTCTTATGTTGTGCACTAATTAAACTGATGCAAGAGTGAATAGGTTGACACTGTAGAAGTTAATGGCCCACTACTTCAGAAGTCCAGATGGTTTTAGGGTCATATTTGTAGCATTAATTTTGAATGTCAGGCTGTTTGAACCCTGCTGGGTGCACTGTTCAGGCATATATCAAAGCAGCATCTTCCCAGTGAATTTACTGCTAGAATATTTCCCTCTTGCCTGCAAAGAAAATCCACTACATAAAGCAGGGTAAGTCAGGACAGGGTTCTTGAGATGCTCCCTGTGACTCCGGTGCTCTGAGTTAAAATCAGTATCTGTGCAATGTTAATGCTGTAATTGAATTTCATTAGATTTAAAGCTCAACCTTTCCACGGTGAGGTAAAGAACATTCCTATATTGTTTTACTGATCATTGCAGCAAATTGCTTCAGAAAGTAGGGCTTGGAAGCTGAGATCCTTAAAAGGACATTGAGATCTGCAAGGAGCTCTGTCAGAATTCAGGTGTTTGAGATCAAAACTGCCATTCCCCATCCTCCTCCCTCCTCAGCTGCACAGGAGGAGAGGACACAGAGCTGTATCTCCCCGTCAGTATGACTGAGCGTGACCTGGAGTCCCACTCATGCAATCCAATTACTCTGCCTGTGATCCACCTCTCCAAAAAGAGTCTTGTGTGGCTGGACTGATGGAAAGGTCTCTTGAGTGCCTGGAGTGAATTCCAGGACCCACCAGCAGCTGAGACACCCAGAAATCCTGGACCATCAGTGCAAATCTGCACACAGGCCAAGCTGCTCTTTTTCCTGGCAGTCTCTGACCTAACTCGGGGCTGAGTGGATTCCTGAGGGCTCCCAAAAGCCCAGAAGGTTTTGTGTTTGTGTTGCAATGCCTGTTTCCCGTGCTCTCTCTGTGCTTAGCTGACTGTTTAGACTCTCACCAAGCAGCTTTGTGCTGACACCAGCTGTCTGCCTGGCTATTAGCCTGTCTCTAACCTCTGTGTTTACCGGGGAAATTATTGAGGAAAAGGTAACAAGGCAATCTGGGCATCACCTGACAGGTTCTGATTGCCTGCAGCTCTCCGGGCAAGGCCGGTGTCGCCCAGGCAGGGAGCAGAGGTGAGGAGCCCGTGCTGATTCAATTATCACCACTCTGAGCTCCCTCAAAGGCTCCAGGTAACTCACAGACCAGGAAGAAAGATGAGCTCGTAACCAGCCAAGACCAAAGGCTTCCAGAGTCAATGGAAATCTTTTCATGGAATTCACTGGGGTGTGGATCAGGGCCGTTAGGAGAGCCCTGACAAATGGGCAAACAGAGACACTGAAGATTCCTGTCCCCACCACGAATTAAATGGAGATGGAAGTGGGGAACTTATCATGGAATTATCTCACCTGTGGGCATGTGCTGTATTTCTACCTAAAGAAAAGGTCTGTATTCTGTATGTGCTCTTTGGCCTCATAAATTAATCCTGCATCTCTAACTCGCTAATATCCCACTGTACTTTGTAGGTGAATTCTCTGAAAAAAAATATTGTACTTGCAATTAATCAATCGTGCTGTTTTGTAATTAAATGACTATATCAAAGAGGAAGAAATTAAAACTGGATCCCCTAAAACAACTGCTCAGTATTATAATTACAGCATACCCTATGAGCAAATTAGCTTCTGCCTATGTGAGATCTGACAAACTAATAAACACCTTGCTGTGTAAATTGAGACCAGGTATATTTTCAGACTCTTAATCACTGAAGCTTACCAAAGAGTGAAATGGCAAATAATTGTTTTGATTTTTTTCTCCTTTCTCTGTGAAACACTCATTCACTTCTAGTCTTAATTCTACATATATCTTTGGAAAGTTTATTCTGTTTTTCTTTCTAACATTATCCTTTCTTTCTATTCTTATGATATTTGCCATAGAAAGAAATATCTAGTTCATTTATTCACTGCTTTTCGGTGAGTAGAATTCATCAATAGAGAAACTTGCATTTGACAATGGTAATGGTTATGAACCTCCTGGCCCATATAATTCCCTTATCAGGCTGTTTAGAAAAGAAGAAAAAACATTCTGTGAATACATGAGAAATCTTGTTGATTAAAAATGCACACAAAGCCAAGAATGTTCAGCAGGTAACCTCACAATCTTTTCTTAATTTAATCTCAAAGATCTTAATATATGTGAAACATTCTACTAGGGGGAAAAAAGTCAATAAAATGATGAAAAGTAATTATGCTAAGGAGAGTAGGCAAAAAGGGAAAATCAGAGTTCAACAGATCATTTTAATTTACTGTCACCAGAGACATAAAGTTAACAAATGAGAAGACACCATATTCATGTTGAAGTGTGCAGTAAATATGACAGAGCATCATAAGAAATGTTCTGATATGATTCACTTAAAGCTTGCTCAAATTAATATACTACTTGTTGAAAATGTGTAGGAGCTGTTAAGTTTATTTTAAGGAAATATATTGACTTTAAGGAAGGAACAGTCACTGTGACAGACATTAAAACACTCGAGTGAATTAAGGAACATTATACTGAGTGTATAGCAAATGAAGGCATGATATCTCTGGAAGGGTTTTACAGTGTGAGAAATCTTTAATGAGGCATTTGAACTGCATGGAAGAACAGCTCTCACAGCCTTTGGAACATGACTACAAAGAAGATATCGATCTGTAGATGTTATCCCATTGTATTCCAGATTAAAAGACGACAAAATCTTCAGGAGGTAACTGAGAAGATTAACCTGTCAAGGAGATACCCCATAATGAGATTATCCCAATGTGAGACTCTTCACAAAGGGGAGGGATTATTAAGAGGGAGAGCCGGTGTTTAAAGGGATTTTTAGAGTGTGCTGGTTTGTTTGTGCGCATGGGGCTGTGTAGGGGCTTCAGTCTGACAGCAGAGCAGGATCCCACTGCGAGGAAATGCTGCTCTGTGTTCCAGGCCACACAGGGATGGAGCTCTGAGAGCCCTTCTCCTTCTAAGGCTCATTACAAAGCCCACTCTTCACTCTCCCCATGACCCCAAGTTCCACCGTCGCTGCATTAAGCAAAATACATTTTACAGCCCCAGAGAGCATTTCTGGGAAATAATCAGCTCTGTGCTTCTGTGAGTAGCTGCAGGGGCTACAGGTCAGGAGATTACAATTACCCCTCAGAGTTGACTACACTTCCAGATTTTTAGGAGCTAAATGGTACTTTTAATACATTCTTAAGTATATCTATACAGTATATCTATATCCACGCACATATCACTTCTTTTCTGGGGGTGATTGGTGAGCCTGTCCCCTTGTCTACTGATCTATCAGAATATTTATGTTGTTTGTGATTTGTATTTACTGCACATACAGATTTTGCTCTGACCCTGCAAATTTCTGTGCAGGTGTTTAGGAAGTATTAAATTTTAGAATTTTCAGACTGCTATTGGAATGACTTCTGTCTTGTTCCAGGCAGGGACAGCTACACCCAGCTAGTTGCATTTTAATGGTTACCTTTAAAAAGTTGCCCATCACTAAATTCAGACCAAATATTGCCTTCTGCATTATGGTGTAGCATCATATCAGTTTATTAACAAAGGCTGATGAACTGATTAGGTAAGTGCATTTTTCTGGTGTGTCGGGACATTTAGTCCTCTTGGACTCCCCTCTTTCTAAGCATGAGTTTTGATATTAATCCCTTGGTTTTCCTGAAGTCTGTGTGCTGTGGGAGCTGTTCAAATGTTTGTTGTTGAACCAGCACAAAGGACTAGAGGAAGTCCGTTTTAACAACCAGGGCATGCCAAGGAACTTCCATCAAGGGTGAATCAGATCTCTTTGCTGATTTCCTGCACTGTAATGAAGCAATACAGTGCTGAGTTAACTTTAGCTGGAATGATTACAGCTCTGTATCTGCCCTCTTGTTCCCCACCATCATTTATACTCTCAAGGCCGAAGTCTATAATTCACACGCTGAATGATCTGGTGCTGCCTGGGGAGTCCTGGCTGCTCATAGATGGCAGTGCTTCCAAAGACACTCCTGCAAAGCTGCACCTGGAGCAAAGCCAGGAGACTTTATTAATTGATTCTCTCTTTTAGAAAGATTACTACCTATCTTTGTTCCAGTTTTCCCCTGTGAAAACTCTCTATTTCTGCTGGAAGAAGCTCAGAAGGCCAGACCTGATAGCACCAAAGAATAAAGATGCTCAAACTTGGTTTAAGGCTGCAAAAAAGGCCTGTCAATCTCAAGAGCTACCTGAGATATTGGATGAGCTCATGAGATATCAGGCCCTTCTAGTACAGATGTCTTCAGCAGCATGGGAAGGTCAACCTGCTGTGGCATCTTGACAAATGTGCAACGATGAAATTCCTCTCAAATTACCCTTAAAATACTCCATTTGAAAGTCAGCTTCAGAGCATGTTTTGTATCATGTCTTGCTTTCTTCCATTTAATTAATCACACCACTTTTAGCCCTCCTTTTCCCTTCCTCTCTGAAAAGAAGGGAAAGCAAACACTTCCCTAAATATTTGGCATCCCTATTCAGGATGTTTTTGGTTTGTTTTCACTAACAAGGAGGTGCAGTGCTGTCCTTCCCCTTTGCTGTGTGCAGGGAGAATTCAGGACTGTGCAGCCCCTCTCCCCTGCACTCCCGTGGGTGACATTTGTGACATTGCTGAGCACGAGACCAAACCAGCAGGCAGAGGGGAAGTAGAAATTATAGAAATAATGCCAATTTAAAAGCCACACCACACAGAAGGTTAATCTGCAAAGTCAGTGTACCTGGAAGTGGGGAGAGCTGTTCATTTGGCTCCCAAAAAGGTGCTGAGAAACAAGGAATAAATCATGGGCCACGTTTCGAAAGGGTGGCTGAGGCAGTGGGATTGGTCCCATCAAGGATGATTTAGGGAGTGCTTTTCATATTACATGTGTAAACTTGGCAGCAGGTGTATTTTGAGAAGAGACTGAATTTATTAGCATCGGGGAAGAAGGGCGACAAATGTGATGGAACAAGGCCAACAAATTAAAAATAATTTGACAAAATTAATTAGGCTTCTGTGCAAGTAAATGGGTGATACACTTTTCAGAAGGGAAGAATAAGGTGATGCAGCAGGGGACAGAAAATAATTACAAGGCTGTACTCTTAGGAGACATCGATCATGGTGGGACTTAAAGATGATTTTAGATGATAAATAGATACATAAGAGTAGAGAAAGTCCAGCAATAATTTCAGGAGCATATTGACTGAAACATGTGAAATGTAAAAGGTGAAAAGGAAAGTTGGTTGATGCTCATTTATTAGTATTGATTTGCATTATAGTAGCAACTTTGTACCCCAGCCAAGCTCAGGATCCCATTCTGCTCGGCATTGGATCAGCACACAGTAAGAGGTATTTTATAATCTAAACAGACTGGAGAAAAAAAAAGATAGAAGAGAATTATAATCCCAAATGACATACAGAGAACTGAGGCAGAGAGATGGTAAAGCTTGAGCTGTTTGGAAAATGTGACCTTTTAATTAAAAATACAGCTGAAAATGAAAAATATTTAAATTTTGTCACAATTCTCATGGGAAATTTTGAGCTGCAGCTAAAAACCACAGTGATTTGGGTAAAAACAAAAAACAATGGAAATATTCCTGCATGTCTTTTCCTTTTCTGCCCTCACAAGAAAAGCTTTTTTCAAAGGCAGTGGAAGAATGAATTAATTAATATGCACATTAGTTCTCTGCAAGCCAAGCTTCCAGTTTAAAGGAGCACTAATTTGAAATAAAATTTCCAACCATTTTATATTGAGTGCTTTGATGTCTACCCACCAGGAGATGCACGGGACACCTGAACACAAATCTCCTCCATGCCACTATGAGCACAAGAAAATCCTTCTTGGAGACAGGGAAGAAGCTGCTTAGGAAGACAGGACTTCTCTGCTACAGGAGGTAGGGACTCTGATGGATTTTTCCCTGCCCTTGTTGCCACTTTCTAAAGCCCCATGAACATTTCAGTTCACAGTGGCTTACTCCACCTTTAATAGTGTGAGAACTCATCCTCTACTCAGAGTGCCCTTAAAATGTCTGTGAGAGGAGGGAGGAGCTGGAAATTCATCCCTTGCTTTGCCCTGCGCTGGTTTCATGGAGAAGACAAGCCCACAGAACACCACAGTTATTTTAGCATTATGGGGAAATAAGATAGACACCATTAACATTTTATGAACAGTTCTGGTCCTTGAAATGAATTTAAAGGCTCTCGGCAGAAATTGAAGCCGTAGGGCTGTGGAAACAACAAAAAAATAAGGGTTCAAGGGTTTGTGGGATGTAAGTCAAAAGGAAAGATTAGCTAGTCAGAGGGGATTATCTGAGAAAAGAGGTAGATAAACTCCTGACAAAGGTGACAGATTCATGCCAATAAGTTATCTGAGCTGCTGAATAATTCAAGAGAAAGAGAGCAGGGATTGAAGCTGAGGGAAATGCTCATGCAAAAGGAGTTTCAGAGCAGTCTCATATAAAAACTTTAGCTGCCCAAAGTCATCAGCAGAACTGAGAGTTAGAAAGGGATGCTACACAAAGGAAAAAGAGAGATCAAATTTTTCTGCTTAATAGTTTTTATAAGGAACAATTTAAAACCAGCTGGGGATTTCCCCAAAAATCAACTTTCAAATTTTCCTGTTTATATGAGGAAAGGAATCTGTAAGTCAGCATTGGGTATTTGAGGCAGAACCCAGCTATTATTTCTTCTCTATTGTGTCTTAGATATTAATTATTTCACATTAATTATTTCATTGCACCCTACTGCAGTGTCCTTTTCCTTCTTGCAAGCTTTCCATCAATGTGAAAATGCTGCAGGAAATCTTTTGCTTTCCTTTTTCAGATACAGCATTCTATCCTGAAAAAAATATCCATCAAAAAGATATTATTTTTATGAGAGGATATATCAAAAACCAAAATCAGTGGAACTGTTGGCTGAATTATGCCTTTGCTTTTCCAAGATGTTTTAGTAACATCTATCAGTGTCTGTCAAATGTTAATAATACTTCAGAGGAAACAACTTTACATTGCAGATCGCCTTCAATAAACTTTTGACTTTCACTGAATAACTTATAAGCCTGAGAAACTCAGTGTGTGACAGGGCTCTATCTCTGGACAATGAGAAATCCTCATTTTTAAGGATTTAGGATATGACAAGGAAACTGTACCAATAATAAACTGATTTCTGCTTCTTCACATTGTTTTCACCACCAACATTTAAATTTCTGGTTTTAAAAAACTGCCTAGCAAAAATGATTCAAAATTTGAAGAACTAAAATGAACTGGAGCATATGTTAGTTGTTTTTGACTGTAGATGTTAACACCTTCCATGAATCATCAGAAGAAGGCATTGTCTCCTTCCAGTCTCAGGCATGGTTAGGATTTCCAAGGACATCAATATGCCACTTAAAGGGGACAGGAAATACAATGAGGTCCACAAGTGGAGGGAACAAAACTCTCTTGGGAACGGTACCCAGTGCATGTTTAAATATTTAAGTATCTAAAGATGCAAGCTGAGTCAGGAGGGGATTTTTAAAAGCCCTCTGACAGGAAAAAAAAAAAAAAAAAAAAAAAAAGGCAGGAGAAGAAGCCACTGCAGCTCTGCCAGGGCTGTGTTGTACCCTGCACTGAGGAGCAGCAATCTCGTCAATGCTGTGAATCTCTGTTCCTATATCCCAGTGAATCTCTATTCCTACATCCCAACACCAGTGTCACACTGGGAATGTGTCCTGGGAGAGGAAAGAACTGAGGAAGGAATTCTTCTTGTGCTCAACTTCTCCTGGTGCTTTGTATCCACAAGGACTTGCTGTGCTTTCTCCTCGCACCTTAGCACTTGTTACAGAGAGCTAAATAATGCCCCTTCCCTCTCTGCACACATTCCTGACAGGAAGGTGTGGGGGACACTGCAAATCATCTGTGTCAGACCTCACTCTCAGCCTCACAAATAAATAATACATATTTACACCCACGGGCTCATCCCCCTGGGCATTTAGCAGGGGAACATGAGGGATAGCAGCACACATGGGACCAGAGAGAAAATGGGAACCAGAATATATTCCTCTGCCTGTGCCGGTGGTTTTGGTGCAATAAATCATCCTGAAATGGCTCTCTGTAGTCAAAATGATGTTTCATGGATCCCAGACAAGAAGTCAAGAATTCACCAGAGGATGACTTTATGGAAGAAAAACAAAGCATTGTCTCCTTGAAGAAATCTCCTCCATCTGCACGAACATTTTCTGACTGCTTTTCCCTGGAAAAGAGGGAACTGGCACAGCCCAAAGGATTTGGATGGCTCAAGCCCATGGAGGATGTAATGATGTGCAAAGCTTCTTTCACACACACACACATATCTATCAGCTGCACAGAGTGCACTAAGCCACAGCCAATCTCTGGAATTCCTATTTCACATGGCAAACAACACAGAAAAATCTCTGTGCCCCAAAAAATGGAAAAATCAGCAGGAAAGACCAATCACAAGTGGGGCATTTTAAGTTCCATTGTGTGCTACAGCAAATTTGTGAAACAGCTTGTTTATTTTTATCATCATGCCATTAACCTGGCTACAGCTGACAGGCACAACGAGGATTATTAGTTCTTTATTCTGATTTGGAAAGATGTTTGGCATTCAGTCAATAGCTTCCTATCCCCTTCTCTGGATATTTCCAATTTCCATCCTCACTAAAAATATATGAATATACATATAAATATACATATACACACAGCAGAGGAGCAGATTGTTCACTCTTCATGAATAGAGAAAAGTAATGCATGTTGTATTGTAGTGGAAGTCTGAGCTGCTGCTGGCTGCGGGTCACTGCAATACCAGGTACCTAGATAATAAATCAAAAGGACAATAATTTATTCTTAGCCACAGAGGACAGCTCAAAATGGTTTCTTCACAGTTTTGAGACATACCTAAATGAAAAATCTGCAGCAAGATTGTCCCTTCATATGCATCCTTCAACAAACCTGAATATAAAATAGAGCACCTGAAAAGGCTGTTTGAAGCCAATGTAAAATCACGTGGTGCTGTCAGTGAAGAATTCATGGCACAGCACCAAACACACATCCCAGCTGACACGAAGGGAGTAATGGAAATCTTTTGGGATCCATGTGCAGCACAAAAATGCATTAAGGGTATCATTTAGACCCCTGAGATGTACAATGACCTTGTAATTACTGGCTTCACTCTCCATGACTTCTCATCAGGTCCAGGACTGCTAGTTACATTCCCAAGCCTTCTCCTTTGGCTTTAACTCCACAGAAAATCTTATTGTGCTCAACTACTACAGATTTTTTTAATAGAAAAAAATAAACACAGCAGTATTCACAGCAAGTTGAACCTTTTTCTTCAATATTTCTCCTGCAATTCGTTTCTAACCGATAACCAACCACACAACCATGTGAGGAAACTCCTTGACTTTTCCATGTCTCTCTTGTGCTCTTACAGAAACCTTTCAGTCTTTTCTGATCCAGAAGACAGACTTACTCAAGCATCAGCTCCTTGCCTGGATGTTGTCTCCAATCACATCACATTCATTGCAGAAAACTGGGCTGGGTGTTTACAAAATTCGGCTCAGAGACTGGGCTGTGCCAGCAAAGAACAAATGAAGCTAAAGAATTTGAGAATACTATTAAACCCTTTAAGGATGTCTTCCCTGCTGATGTTCAGAAAGGAAATATTTCTGTAATTGTCTCACCAGTATTTATGATTGCAGCATTGTCTCCCAGAGAACCCCCAGAATAACATTCCCAGATCAGCTCTGTCCACACAGAGGCTGCAGATTCACCTTCAGGACAGAGTCCTCAGGCAAACAGGTCACAATAAAACTCGACTTGAGTTGATCAGGTGCAAAATGCTTGGTTATTAAATACAAACTAAGCATGGTTTTCCTGGGGCTTGGGTTGACTTTTGAATATTTTGTTAAATGCTAGAATTTGCTTGACTAGGGATGGAAAATCACACAGTTTTTAGCTAAAACCAGATTCCCCAAATCCTGTATGAACCATCTCTTTTTGCTGTTACCACTTCCTGCAGTATGAAAATTGAACACATATGGAGATGACTGGCTCTGTAACTTAAAATGATTTCTGACTGAATCCTTCTCCTTTTTACAAATACGTTTATATATATTTTTTTAAAATTTTTTTTATTAGTGGATCCTGTCTTTGGGAATTGGGGCAACAGTGAGATTATTGGGAGTCACCAGATGGTGCTATTGTACATTGTCTGTCTGGTTCAGTTCGTTTGGCTCTCAAGGGAATCTCCTCAAGAAATGCAAAGCATCAGGTGTTGTGCAGCTCCTACCAAAGTCTCCAGCAACCCTTGTCTCTTACCTGAACTCCCCTGATGAAGAATTATGTTCATAGGTATGAAATCCACGAGACCTTTTAGTTTCTGTGGAAAAAGAAACAAAATATTCTGTGAAACCGGGTCGTCTGCATCTGCATTCCTCAGGTGAGTAATGGTCAGTGCTGTGAACTGGCCATTTGTGCCACAGTTATGAATTACCTGAAGTAAATTCAGAGTAAGAGAGAACGCCTGCAGAGAACGCACCTGGAGACAAATGCTCCAGTTCTCTGGTGGGGAATAAAAATATTTTTGCCTGCTAGTCCAGGATGGAGATAAAGATGTGATGTTTGGATGCTTTATAATACTTGGATAGTTCTGTCAACTGAACCAGCTGCATACATATTGTAAAAGGCCTGAAAAATGGATCAGCCTGGATGTGTTTTTGTGCTGTGTGTTTCGTGGAAGGAACAAGACAACCTGTCATCTCTAACAGCCCCTTACTTGCTGACTGAGGCTAAGGTATTTCTTGGTGTGGAGGAAAGGGTTTGGGATAAATCCCCTACAAACTGGGAGAGCAAGGAGCTGAGCTGGACTGGACTCACTGCTGCAAAACCCCGTGAAACCACATGAACTCAGGGAAAATCCTGCTCAGCAGTGGGCGTTGGGAGGGGCAGAGTCTCGCCAGGCTCTTGTGTAACCACAGAACCATAAAACAAGAGAAGTGCCAAGAAAGAAAACCTGGCATAAATATGTGACAGCATTGATTCCTTTAATCAATGCCCTCAGGATGTATTAGCACTCTGCCTCCTTGCTCCTCCGTGATTAATCAATAGAAATGCAGTTTCCAGTTAGGGCAAGTGTCACCAGCAGGCACAGCCAGACCTCCAGGGCTTTTTCCTCAGTGTACAAATCCGTTTTGTCTGTTCTTGTCGTGAGGTTTATGGTCTGCGAGGGTTTTGCATAAAGCAGCAGCAGCAGGCAGTGCAAAGCCAGTTTGATTCTGCTGCAGAATTGGAGGGTTTTGGGGAGAGATGGCAGCAGGGGATGATGATTTTGGATTTTGTCACATCAGCTCACACGGAGCTGGCAGGTTACTCCAGCACTCCACTGGAAAATTGATTCCCCAAACCCCAATATTTTAAATCTGTCCAATATTTCCAGCAATATTAGGTCAGAACTGGAGGCTTTGGTTGAAGGATTACAATATTACACTTTGCCTCTCTTCTGTTTTTGCATCATCATCCAAGTAATGACACTGTGCAAAAGAGTTCACAGTGAGACAGAGATTTTAGGGAGAAATATGCTTTATTTTCTTAACCAGTTGGAAAAAGAGATCATGAGAAGCCAGGATTCAGCTCCATTTTCTCTTCCATTTCAGCTCAAAGCTACAAAAACCCTGGATCAACTCCCACGCTAGCTGGCTGCATACCTCTACAAAGACACCTACCTAAAGTTGCCTGAAAATTCCTGATCAACAGATCCCTCTCTATTTAGCTGAAAATATTACCAGTGTTTTCTTTTTCTGTGCTAGTGATCCAATATCCTGTCATGGTAGACTAGGGCTCCTAATTTATGTGCTGACATCTTTTGAATAAAGTATAAAGCTGAAATGTTGTCTGCAGCTCTTTACAACTGTTTTTAAATGTTGAAACAGCGTTCTGTCTCCATTGGAATTCTGTTTCATTATTTTCTTCCTTAACTTGATTTGTGATTAAACCCATCTCTTCTCAGCTTTGCAGGCTCAAAAGCTGTTTCTCAGGAAGTTCTTCAACACCAATTGTTTTCTACTTTCATGCTGATGGCTCCCTGGCAATATTATAACTACAAGCTTTGAAATGATGTTATATAGATAAATAATGACATTTTCCAAAGAATGTACACCCCAAATACTTCCTTCAGAGACCAGCTTTTATCACTTTTTAGTCATCTTACTTATTTAGCAAACTCCATTAGATTTCTATATAAGGAAATATCCTGAGGACTTTTTTTTCTGCTGAGTTTACTCGCTCCTTTCGCATCTGTTTTGACTGTTTTGACTCGGATCTAATCATAAGTAAATTTTATTTCTTCTTATTGAAGCTTGATTGTATGTGATTACCTCTTAAGACACTTGGCATGTTTAATAACATTTGATTGCTATTACTTTATATCTCTGGCTTTCAGCATTCTGAAAGAGTTAATTGTTAATAATTATTATTAATAATTGCTTCCACTGAACCACCTTTCTTCTCTCAGGTGCACCCCCTTACCCATGGTTAGCAAACTCATCTGCACCCTTCATTTTGTAGTATCTCACTAAAATACTTAAATTTTGGTCTCAGACTGAGGGCAATCAGGGAAGCGCTGATTCCAGTAGCTGAGTCAGCATTCCCAAAATCTCCCTTCCTAAAATAAAGCAGTATTTTAGTTTGTGCATTCTGGTCTGGAGTTTTATTTTAATCCCTCTTTACTTAGCAGGAAGAATTACAAAAGAGATGAAAAAAGCTTAAAAACCCAATTTTTTCCTTTGCCACAGCAAGAAAAGTTGACATCTCTCTAGAGCGGGCTGGGTGCCAGGCACTGAGCCAATGCCTTGAGCTGATGTTTTATTCTGGAATGCCCTTGCAGCACCCTGGATGTGCTGGGCTCCAGGGGAGGGTGGCACAGATGTGACAAACAGCTCACTGCCATCACTCCCAGAGCAGCTGGACCTCAGGAATGCTGTTCCCTGTGCCACCCACCCAGGGCATTCCAGGATCTGCACTCGAGACTTTCACCAGAGCTTTCTAAGAGCTCTTGTTGCCTTGGAGCCGTTGGATATCTTTGAAACCTGCTGAAAAGTGGAAAACTGGCTCCTCTCAGCATCTTGTTATCTTTGCTGCCTCCCTAAACTGTGATGCACAGAAGCTGCTTTCCTTAGGGTTGCAGCTGGACAATGTTGCTACACTTGGGCTTTAGGAGCTCATCTTGGCCATTTTTTGGAACGAGACATCGATCATTTTGAGGAATCTCTCAGAAAACAGGTTTGGTTTCCCCAGACTTAAACAGCTCTCAGAAGAAAATGTTTATGTTACGCTCTGAATTAGGACAAAGCTGCTTAGAAAACATCTCTATTTCTATAGAATA
This sequence comes from Petroica traversi, assembly GCA_025920805.1. Taxonomy (NCBI): domain Eukaryota; kingdom Metazoa; phylum Chordata; class Aves; order Passeriformes; family Petroicidae; genus Petroica; species Petroica traversi. Next base: position 1,707,998 of record JAHLSL010000036.1, on the reverse strand, counting down.
TTTCTAGTACTACAGAATAATTCTTATTTATTTGGGTTTTTTTTCTTTCCCTGCTGAGCTCTGTTTAGTGCCTAACACAAGAACAGCTGTCCTGGCTCCATCCATCTCACCTGCAGTGCCTGAGCTAGCAGCATCCTGACAGGAACACGGCTTCCCCTTGGCACGGCACAGTCCCTGCCCTGCAGCTGCTCACACCCTGAGCACCAACTGCACTGAGGGGAGGGACCCTTTCCTGATTGAAATGAAGGAAAAGAACAAAATGATGGCCACCAGCAGAGTGAGATGGGTCAGCCTGCACCCCTCATGCTCTTCCATGGGGAGGGACTGCAAGAGCTGATCCCTGACACGCCAACCTTTGGAGGCATCACTGCTCCTACACAGGTACCCCAACACCAACAGCCCCCCACCTCCCTTCCTCCTGCTCTGCCCCTTTGCCTTCTCAGGAATCCTTTTGTCATCTTTCAGGAATGCATTTACACTGGTGTCCCAGAGACCCACAGCAACAGTGGCCATAAACAGATGCCTAAGGAGGAGCAGGAACAAGCCATTCTCATGATCTTTCCCCTGAGTGCTTTTCCAGCTTCCAACTATTTGCAGCTCGGGGGATTTCCTGGTCTGATGTTGTTAACTGTAGCATGAGGGGAAAAAAAGTATTGTGGAACTGGCCGTGGCTTCTTTGATCTACTGGCTTGTCAGTGCTGGGTTCAGCTTAAAGTTGAACAAGCCCAAAGCTGCTCTAATAAATGTCAGTGGGTTGCAGCTCCCAGGAGACCAAAGACCTGCTGCATGGCAGGCACGAGACTCTGCAGCACTGGTTTTTCACCAAGCGTGGCCAGTAGGATTTCTTAGATTTACCAAAGTCCTATTTTGACTTAAAATAGGAAAAAAATAGGGAATTTAGTACTTGGATGTGGGTCATCCTCACATCATTCCATCCCTCCTCCATTCCTGATTAAAAGAAAGTGAATTTCCAACCCACACTCTATCACATGAGCAGCTGACAAGGGACCTCAGAAAGAGGGTTAAGTGATGCCTCAGAGCCCCAGAAGGACCCACTGCAGGCTGTTTGCTCCTCCTCTGAGAGGCCCATTCAGCAAAAAGCAGCTAATTTTATGGTCACAACCTGACCAAGGCAAGGTAATACGAGAATGTTTTTTGTCTAGCGTTAGAAGATCCAATTTCATCCATTCAAAAGGAACAATTTGTTTCACGTTGAGGCTAAGCCTGGCAAAACATCCTCGATTGCCTCTTTCTTGGAGTACTGCACACATTAAAAGCTAAACCCAAGAGAGAGATTACAGATGAGCATGAGGCAAGGTAACCTTCTAGAATCCCGAGGGAGACAGCAAAAGGAACAGGTTTTTTCCTCATATTTACAAAGGCTTAATGAATTTTACATAAGTAAGATACAAAATTGAAGACAAACAATGAAATACAAAGAGATCTCAAGATACATGATGAACCAAGAATTCATGCATAATATGCAGTATTTCAAAGGCATGTAAAGAGGCAGTGTAAGAATCAGATGTTTTTGGTGTATACAGAGAGGTTTGTTTGAGAGAGATTCCTCCTCAAAGAACCAGAACTTGAAGATGCATCAAGCCCAATGCACCTTTTGGATGCAGGAGGGCAGAAAGGATCCCCTGGTTCAGACTGAGTGCTAATTTTTATCCAATCTGATTATCCTGATTAAAAGACTGAGTTATTTTCAGACTTAAAACAAGTAAACAAACCAGCTTTCTAGTTATTAAAAGAACTTTCAGTTTTCAGATGTTAATTTCTCCACCCTTGCATCACAAGGATTTCTTAAGTTATGTGTAGATCTGCAGAGACAAATTTCCTCTAAGGCTACATAATATCAGACATCTTTGTCATAAATTGTTTGATAGGTATAGAAAATTCCATGAGAAAGGGATACTCAGAAACTTTCCCAATGCTATTCTTACTTTTCCAGACTGAGACAATTTATGAAAAGAGTATCATTGTTTTGAGTTGGCAAATCTACCAAAGATAAGGAAATGTATCCCAAAATCAATTTTTGAAGCCAAACATGTAAGACTAATCACTTTATTTCCATGCTTAACAGGTGCTGATACCAGAGGGAAAATACTAAATAGCGTATGACACCCTTGAGAAGCATGTAAGATATTTATCTGCCTAAGAGCCATGACTGTTGCATAGAGAAAAGGTTGTGAATGTAAATGGGGAAGAAAGAGTTTAAGGATGGAGGGTGAAATTTTGATGTTGCTGCAATCAATTGCAATTTGAGTTCAGCGGGACAAGGATATCCCTGAGCCCACCCTTAGCCTGGCTCTGTTACAGAGGTGGGGCTGCCCAGCCTTTTCTTCAGAGTCAAGCTGTAAAATCATGGAATCACAAAATGGTTGGGCTGGAGGGACCTTAAGGCGGGACACTTTCCCCCAGACCAGGTTGCTCAGATGTGACTTTTCATTTTCTGAGGGAGGTTTTGCTCAGGTTTCTTTCCCATGTCCCCCTCTGGTACCTGACCCAGTTTCTAACCCAAGACCATGCAGCTGTTGCTTTGCCCAGGCAAATACAACCACAATTCTGATGGAGAGGCTTTACAAACATATTTTTTATGATAATGGCATGTGAAATACAGAGCTGTACTGGCCAGGGCAGAAAAAAAAGCAGCTGAAAATGACATGAAAGAGAGCAGTGCCCTGTCCTCTTAACACCTCCAGTGCAAGCAGATATGCCCAAAGTCAGGAGTTTATCAGCTCTGGGCCCATGTGTCAGCTCAAGTCCTGTGCACAGAGATATTCAAAGGCTGACACATTCTCCATCTCTCTCTCAACTGTTTTATTCCCTCTAAAATATACTTATGTATCTGCTGTTCCTCTGTGAAAAGATGAAAGATTAAGCTGGCTCATGGCTGGGTAAGGATCGTGAAATGTTCTACCCATAAGTAAGCTGTATATTCATGGTAGAATATTTAAAATGACCCTTATATCATAAGAAGGGATTTTTTAAAAAAATCCCTAACTGAGATTTAAGAGCATATCTCTCACATTTGAATTTCCTAGCTGATATTTGGTTGGGCTTTAGAAACTGTCACACAATAAAGCCATTAAAATTCTGTGGTTAATTTATTCTCGCAGTATTAACTTTCCCATTACTCATGATGAATATCTTGAGTTTGGATATGTCTTAGAAGAACTTCTGACAGTGATAACTTGCTTTTTCTCCCATTTCTTGTGGAAATGTCATTTTTTTTAATGTATAAAAGAGTAACTTTTCTAATAAACTTGCACAGTGAATTTTAAATAATGACTTTGAGTTAGTACAGTTGCTACCAAAATAGGGAATGATAAGGTCTTTTGTGCATTTGTTTGGTTAATTATTCTGATTTGTATTTCTGGGCAGAACTCAATATCACCGAGCCTTGGAAAATACAGATCCCATTGCCAAAACAAATTTTCTCATTCCTATATCCATTCATTTCCTAGACAATAGGTGAGGTCAGAAGGGAAACAAGGAGTCATTCCCATAATAATGGCAAACAACTAATGAGCTGCCATGCATCAGATTCTCCTTGCACGAGGCTGTAATTGCTTCCAGGACACCTGTATTCAGGCCAGATACGATCTTGTGTGGGAGGGAGAGGGAGGGCAAAGGCGCAGGGGTGTTAAAGCAAGGAGAGAGAGGCACATGTGGGAATGGGAACACACAGCCCAGCCAAGGAAGAGCTGCTGTGGTTCAGTTTGGGTTTTGCACAATAACAGAGAAAGCTCCTGGGTCCCCCAGGAAGGCCACAGGTTCTTTCAATACTCGGAAGGACGAGTGCCTGAGGCATTTAGCAATTTACAGCTCTGGGTCTGACCACCTTTATGATCTTAATCAGGTCCCTTTGTGTCACGTGCCTTAATTTTCCTTCTGGAACACTGCAGGGATATTTTTCTATACCCCTATGCTTTGGGGAGGACACGTGTGCTGATGCTCTGTGAGATCACAGAATCACAGAATGAACTAGGCTGGAAAAGATCTTTGAGACCATCAAGACCAACCTATGACCTAACACCTCCTCATGACCTAAACCATGGCACTGAGTGCAACATCCACTCTGGTTTTCAACACCTCCAGGGACAGTGACTTCACCACCTCCCTGGGCAGCCCATTCCAATGCCTTTGGATTACTAAATAGGGGGTAAATAAAGAGGCAGAATTCAACAGCCTGCCCATGGATAGGGGTGTGGGATTGCAAGCATCTGAATTACTGCAGACTGTCCCTAAACCACAGTGCCTGGGAGTTCTGCAGCTGGGGCAAGCCTACAGGACAAGCTCAATTTCTGTGATTCAGCTGAAAGGCACAAGTTCATAACAGACATGGGATAATACCTGCACTATTCCAGGAGACTTTTAGATACTGGAAGTCAGCTGAGGAGCAGGAGCTCCTTCCACGAAGGGGCCCAGAGGGAGAAAGAGAATAAAACAAAATTTTTTCCATAAAGCAGATGCTGTGGGGAACCCAGCCCACCACATACCTAAGGCTCATCTCACTCCTTCCCCATCTTAGTCAGATGAAGGTTGAATTAAGGAACAGTTTGCTTCTGGTTCAAGTAAGGAGTAGAAATTTAGCTGTATAGTACTGCAAATTGTTACTCTAGAATGATTTCATATAGCTCAGGTTTAGAAGTTCTACATAAATTTTGTTTATGCTTAAAGGGCTCAGGGATCCAAAAACATGCAAAACCAAAACAATAATAGGTTTTATTCCTTTAAGAACTGAAAAAAATTGCATCCTGGGTTCACAAGAACAGGGATTCCTTTCATTATTATTATTACTTGTACAGAAAAGGGTGTGATGGTCTCTTAAGGATTTTTCTAAGATGAGAGAGTCCATTTTGACTAATGAACTGGTTTTAGCCCTGTTCTGACCAGGGAACACACCCTATTTCTTTCCACTGAAGTATCATTTTGTTCTAGTTGCCTGTGACTTGCCTGTTAGCAAGTATGAAAACAAAGCCCTTTTACTATCCTAGAGCTTGGGTTGGGATGTCAGGAAACAGTAGGCAAAGCATTCAGAAGTCCCACAGGTTTTAGAGAAAGCTGAGCTAATGCCAAACTTCCTGTTGCCAATAAATCCTTGATGTAAGAAAGACTTGGAGGAGTTTGGGGTATTATAAGGCCCTAGGTTGGGTACATAATGAAAAGCTGTGGGCTCAAATTCAAAGTGCAACCACCTTTTCTTGCTGTTTTTGTGAATCTTTCCCAAAGAAACCTCAGCTGCACTGACTGGAAATCCATACCCAAGCCTATTTCGATAGAACCGCTAAGCAGAAAACCAGAGTACCCAGAAATATATTCCTCAACTCTTCAGTAAATCAGCTCTGTTGCAGACTTCTGAATATCTGTCCTCCCAAATAAAACATCATTGCAGCCATTTGCTTCATTTATTCCTGCTGGAGAACCTCAGGCAGGAAGAGGGGATTTCACTCCTCTATGGATTCCAGCTCAATCCAAGTGCATTTACTACAACTTCTTGTCCTACTGTCACACTCTCAGTTATTGCTCAGGGCTAAAACCTTTCCCCAGGCTTAAAGAAAATGCAACGTGGTGAAGCAGCCAGAAGTGTAGATTGCCAGTACTACAGCAGGGAAATTAGTCTCACTCTCACACATCCAGGTTTCTCATGTGACCCACTTTAATGGGAAATTTAACTTCCCTTGTTCTGATAGATTCATAGCAGCTGACCCTCAGCTTCTACAAAATAGTCAGGGCAAATCTTCTGAAGGTCAAAAGGCATTTCTGGCAGCATACAGTCACTCCCTCATCTGCTAATGGGTCTATCTCTGCAAACTCTTTATTGTTGCAGGCAATTACTACTGTTCTCTTTAGTCTCAGCTCAGCATTGGCCCCTGTGGCCAGAGAATGCCATGGAGAGGGACTGAGCTGGGGTGTTAAGTTGTTCCACATTTTATGCGCGAAAATGAAGGCATTTTGTGTCTAAAGACTACAGACCATGTTACATCCATCAGTTAACGTGGTTTTGGTTCAGAGGAGCTTTCTTTGTCACAAACCAAGATTCTTTCAGTCATTGCTTGAGCTTACAACGCATTTTGCATTGACAAGGAAGAGAAGCACAGCTCACCACAAAAAAGGGAGGTCTGGACCCTCTCATTAACTACGCTTTAAACCTGGGGCTGTTATTTCTGATACTGTTGCTCTATGGCACCTCAACTTTATTTAATTTTTGTGGCAAAGCTTCCCCAAAGCGGGATTTAGAGAGAGACCACCCCCATCACCTGCGGTCTTGCCTCCTGTTTGAACTCCTTCTGTCAAATAAAGCTGGGACTCTTAATTTCTAATTAATAGCCAACCAGCTCTTCATTAATAAGCTAATTAGCAGAGAAGACTCTGCTCCTGACCCCGGCAGACACAGCTGGTTTGGGCCCACCTGTGAGGGATCAAACCCTTCCTTTGTTCTCCTGATTGCAGCAGCTGCCCACCTCCCTGCTGGATCCCAGTTAACCCCAGCACCCCGGGCTGTGTGGGGCTGGAATTCCCCTCAGTGAGCACTGGTCAAACAGGTCATTTCCCTGTGAGGCCGGACCCGTGTGCCAGCGCTGAGGGTGGGCGCGGCTGCCCTCATGCTTGGGCACCATGTTGTGCCAGGCCTTGGCAGAAGCCTGTGAAGGCTTATTAACCATTCCTCCAGGACTGGTTAATTATCCCTCCAGGACTGGTTAATGCAATGGGTATTTGCATCTGTAGGGAGGGTTCTCACCCCTCTAGGAATCAATAGTTCCCTTTTAGGAGCACCTGTGGGTCGAGGCCTAAGTCAGAGGTATGGGCTGCAGCCGGAGGAAGAAGCTCTGTGGAACTGGAGACAAAAGGTTGGTTAATTTGGTTTTTTTAAAATTATATTCTTCTTTAATTGTTGCTAGAGGGTTGTTGCTCCTTCTGGAGGTAAAGGGTTGTGGTATGAGTCTTTTATGGTAGGAGAGCCCCTCAGGGAGGCAGGTCCTGCTCTGTGCTAGGTTGTGGTGCCCGGGCTCTCAGGATGAGGAACGATGCCATGGCTGTGGGGATGTCCATGATCCTGCTGGCTGTGGGACCTTTGGGAACACCTCAAACTCCATGTTCCCCTCTCTGCCCCTGTGCTGGGATGGCCCCACAGCCATGCCGTGCCTTGTACTGAAAATAACTGTGCATGTTGGCTCAAATCTCATGTTGCATTACCTTGCAGTGAATCATCTACCCCATGACTTCTATTTTTTTTTTTAAGTGAGTCCCTTTCCTGTAAAACAGGATGCAGATATGCCTTTGTTTCTTTCAGCCACCACCTACTTCTGGTTGGTCTGGTAACTCACTCAGCTCTTTGGCCCCTGTTGGTGGGGTTCAGAGTGTCCAAATCCCAGTGCCCCCATACAAAGGCTGTGTGCACTGTGGTGTATCTGCTGCTGTTTTCTGTAGGATATGCCCTATAAACCCCACCCAGCTTGGTTTATAAATTCCTAGGTGTTCCTCTTGAGGCTGGGAGTTATACTTGGTGGCAAACTGGCTCCCTCAAAGAGGAATGGGAGGTGGTCTAGTCATAAAGAGCTCTAAGATTATTCTTTTTTACCCTCCTAAGCTGGCTTTGTGCCTAAATAAAAAAAAAGAAGGATGAAAAAGAAAGCAACCTATCTGCTTTTTTTCTTCTTTTTATGTTAAAGTAGTGAACCTTTTGTGGTTATGTAGAGCACTATTATTGCAACTGGTAGTTCCTGCTGGCTTTTGTTTGGATTCTATTCGAACTTGAGTATTAATTTAAACTCATGTGTAATGGTGGTACTGGAACAGAGTTATTGCTACATGTGAGGGTTTAGGCTTGGAAGGACTCTGTTTTCCCTCAGTTTTGGTCCAGTGGGTAAGTAAAGGAAGATGTAAGCTCTGAGCAGTAGACTAGCAGTGGTTGCATCAAACAACATCATTCACAGCTGGAAGCTCCTGCTGATGCTGCTGAGCTCAAAGTGTTTGGCAGCTCCTTTATCCCTTTGTGTTTTCTACCTGCCTTTCCCTCCCCACGTTTCTTCTCATCTCCACCAGCACAGCAGCCACCTGTGGTGGGGCAGAGTAGAAAGTGATGGCAGCTGGTTCTGCTGGATGAGCAAGTGAGGGAAAAACATCACTGATGAGAGCTGAGGAGACTTTAGATCCTCCTAAAAATGGGGGAAGGGTGTTGCAAAGTAAACCTGGTGATGCCAGGAGACAACTCGAGAAAGGACTGGAGTGTTGTGATACTGGGGAGTGGCAAGAGAGGTGGAGTTGGAAATGCATTCGGGGGAATTCATTCCTAATCTTTGGTCCATCTGCCACATAATCAACCCAGAGAAAGCAGGTCCTTGAGACATTGGGTCCCCTCTTTCAAACAGGAAAAGTTTTTCTAATTGAAGGACATGTACCTTCAGAACTTTGTCCTAGATTCTAGTTTGTTGAATTAAAAGCCAATTCTGCCATTACCTGAGCAGTTAATAAAATCTATTGCTTTATGATGGATTTTTTCTGCAGGCTACAATGGATCTGTCTTCATTGTGATTTGTGAGATTGAGGGGGAAAACACAAAGTATAACCTGTATTTCTACTGCACTTAAAAATTTCACTGTGTTCTCCTTCTAAGGCTTGGAAGTAACCAAAATTGCAGAGGGTTTTTTTGGTTTTTGTTTTTTTTTTTTTTAATTTTAAATTTACTGAAAAAAATTATACCTCATTAACATTTTAATAAAGAGAATCTCTTTGCAGTGGGGCTCAGAGTTGCTCTTATTGCCCTCTGTGCAGTTCCAGTCTCTAAAAGGAAAAATACTATTGAGATCTGTAAAGCATGGTGTTAGACTGAAACTAAACACAGAAATCCACCAAAGCAAAATGCTTTCTAAAGGTGCTGTGTTTGTAGAGGTGCTTGCCCAATATGTGTGATGCAAAATGGGGATGCTTTGTGAAGAAATCATCCTTGTAAAGCCATTGGTTCTGGTCATCAGACTCTATCCAATGCTTTAGTGATGATGCTGCTGATCTATTTGGGAAGTTGGCTGGCTCTCAAGGCAGAGTCTCTTCTCAAAGGCTGTTTCACAGTGAAAATATGCTCAGTGCAGCCGAGTGCATGAATGAAAAAGCCTCTGGTACCTTCTAGTCTGGCAAAATGCAGCACAAAACTCAACTTACTCTGTCTTTTCTGCTGTCCCAGGTAAGAAATGTGTGTTTTTTCCTTGCTTCCTTTTATCTTTCTGCTTTTGTGCATTTGGATTTGAAAGTATTTGTAATTCAGCTCTGATTTCTGAGTAATTATACATTGCTTGAATTACTGTTTAAAGATGCAGGATCTCTGCTCTAAGCCAGTTGCTAGGAATGTAGGATCTCATAGCTCCCTGATTTACAATTACATCCAATTTGCTGTGTGATATATAGCATTTTTTTGTTTCCCTTCAGGAAGGGTGGTGGGGGGAATCTTTCAAGTGTCTCGGTTGCAGCTGCAGCGGCAATATTTTCTGTCATATCAAATGCTGCAACTTTGATTTGCCTCTTCTCTCTGTGGCTTGTGCTGGGTAGTGGGTTTATAGGCTGTTACAGCCAGCACACGTTATTTATTGCCTTTTTAAAAAAAAAATAAAAGATTTGGAGGGGGGAATATGGAGGAAAAATAAAATCAGACCTTGCAAAAGGCTTCCTTCTCCGTACTCTCCTGATAGATGTGTAATACTCCGTTAGTGACTTGCTATGTAGCCTTTCTCTTATTAAATGTAATAGATCCCCCTCTGCCAGAAAGCAGAGGAAAAAACACCCAGCCTTAAAAACACGGAGCTGCTGAAGCCCGCTGCTGCTGCCTGTCAAAGCACAGGGACTCGCTGGGCTTTCACTCCTCCCGGTTACTCTCTTTTCCTCTCGCTGCTGTTACAGGGCTCACTTTTGGGAAGCTCAGAGCAGGTTTGGAAATCCTTTGTTGTTGTCCAGCCTTAAGTGTATTCTCCCCCCTTTTGTCTCAGGAGCTCTGTAAACTCGTATTTAGGAACGGAGGGTTGAGATCCTCTGCACTGAGCAGGGATGAAAGTTAATTCCTTTCTGACTTGCGATCGAGAGGTTTTGTTAACCCTTAGAGGGTCGGTGGGGTTTAGTGGCGAACAAGTGCTCGGGACGCGGAGCCCAAGCCCCGTGTTTGTGTAACTGCAATCCCCAGCAGGCGTTTGTTCTGCTAATCCCAGACAGGGCAATGAGGAGAAAAGGGTGAGGGATCACCATTGGGAGAAATGTGCTGCTCAGAGGAGCTGCTCAGTGTGTAAGGAGGAGGCAGCAGGGTGAGCTGAATGCACACACGCTGTGGATCAAGGTTAGGACATTCGGGTCCTGGTTTAACCTGATCAGGAGTCAGTGCAGGGACGTGGGTGGCCGGAGCTGTGGGACAGCAGGAGACTCGGTGGCTGGGGATTGGGAGTGAGCAAGCACAAAGGCATTTGGGTGGGTTCGGGATAACAATCCAGTCCCGGGGAATGGAACAAATGAAAGCAGCTGCCTTGGGCCATAGGTTTGGTGCCGAGCAGCGTGTGCTGGTGCCACATGCAGGGTCACTCTGCCAGCTCGGGCTGGGGCTCCCTGGCAGCGTCCAGGGGCAGCCTCTGGCTCTGCCGGGACTGGCTCGGGACAGCGGCTAAGCTGCTGCTCGGGGCGGGGGCTGAGTGCTGTCCCATGGGCTGGGGAAACCCAGAGGGCTCCTGGGGACGAGAAGCTGTCACAAGTGGGCTGAGATCCAGCTGGGCTGGCAGTGGGAGCAGAGGGGCTGGGGGAGAGGGCACAGGCTGTGGAAAGGCAACCTGTGGATGTACTGAACTGGAGCTCTCTCATCTTGGCTTTGAGACCTCCCATCTGCTTTGCTTGGCTTTCTCTCTGTTTTCAGCTTTTTTTTTTTTTTTTAACAGCTTCTGTAACACACCACTGAATTAATCAGCTTGAGTTTGGATTTTCTGTGGTGGTCTCTTGTAGGAAAGCAGTATGCATGTGATACAAGAGGACAGGCTACTAAGGCCTATTAAACATAGCTGGGATTTTTTTTTTAACATTAATGTCTACTTAAAATCTGACATGGTGCAGACTCCTGATTCTGAAAACACCTGTGCACTTCATTGATAACTTTCAGTGATACTTCAGAGTTTCTTCCCTCAGCTGGGCTGAGTTCTGCTGTGCTGCAGGGCTGAGCATATGGTCCTTAAGCCTTGCTTCCAGCTTAAGTGCTCAGGCTGCACTCACCTCCTTTATCAGCATGTACAGCTCTGTCTGGCCATGTCTCTCTCCACCATGTGAGCTAATCCATCTCCAAGTTTCCTTTCTAGAACACATCTAAGAGTTAATGAATTGGGGAATGAATCAGACTGTAATATGGAAGTGGATGTAATTCTCTCTTCAGGTCTAGGTTGTTGAGTATTGGCAGATTAAATTATGAATTGGAGTGGGTGCCATGCTGGGGAAAGAAATGGGATTTACGGAAATGTTGTTTGGCTTTTCTTTTTGACACCCCACATGCACAACTTTCATGTGACAGGAAAAGTAAACAGAAGAATGTGAGAAACAACATATTAAACAAATGCAGCCATCTGCTTGTGTAGTGGTTGTAACACATTTGGGGATCTTTTTTCTGCAAGTTTTCTTTTTTTTCCTCCCTTAGAGTAGCAAGAATGTCTCATATAATGCAATGCTAGTGGAACCAGAAAGGACCAAGTCCGATAGAATTCTTCCTAAGCAGGAGTAATCTAGTCATCTTTCTGTGGAAGCAGAAGGTAGTGATAGCTTAGTTTCAAAGTAATAGAAAAGTTTACAGTTTAGAGAATAAAGTTTGAGGAAATTCTTTTATGTCAATAAGAACATGAATTGTAAAAGGCTTGTTTTTAATGAAAAGACCATTTCTAAAGTTAGTAACTTGGGGTTTATGTTTTCTTGGTCTGCCTCCAATTCAACTGCATTTTTAAAGTATAAAAAACTTGCCTCTTGAGGCATTAAAAGGATAAGGATGGGGAATCACTTTTTCATCTCAGCAAAGCAGCCCATCAAGTATGTATGCAAAAATTGTGGTAAACAGGTGGGCAATCAATTAATTTTTCTATTTACAAAGATTTAGTCTACACTACTACCAACTGCTCTGTTTTCACCAAGAGGAAAACTGAGCATTCACTGGAATAAATGAGAAAGATGTTTCAAGTAATCCTTTAATTCAGACTCACCTTTAAAACCCCAAAGCATAACTATAATATACAACTTTATTGATCTGAAGCTGACAATAAAAACTAAATGTATTCTGGTAGCTTATGCATTTCACTATACATGGTACAGTAAAAATTAAATGCATACTCTGAGCTGCTGGATTTAAAAATCTGTGTGTTTTACTTTTTCCCCAGAGGATTTTTTCTAAAATCTATATACAAAATATTTGTTTTAAAACAAAAGTTGTTCACAGGCTTCCTTTTCTATGTTACACATTTCATGCTGACAGATGACTCAAAATCTGTAAGTAAAGCTTACAAGGCAAGGAAAAAACATAATATTTTTGATAGTTTTAACAATAACTGTCACGTTTCACTGGGTTGCAACTAAATAAATTGGAAAAAAGATATAGATTTTACAAGCTTGTCATTAGTGAATAGGGAAAATTAGTCCTCAAACTCTTTCCCTTAATGCAGAGCCCACAGTGCTGCATTCTTAAGCTCTTATTTGTTCAAATTTCTCCAGAAGAGGGCTCCATGCACAGCTTGAAAGGCAGCACCCAGGTATTGAAAGCAAAAGACATTTAACAGCTTCAGGAAAAAAGACTTGCTCACACAAGTGTGTTGATATAACATTGCAGATTATGCTTAAATTCTGACCAAGGGTCTCCCTGTTCTATCATGTTGCTGTAGGTTTTTTTATTTGAGAGTTCTAGAGAAGTCCTGTGTCTCCTGTGCTACATCAGCGTTGTAAAAAATGCTTTAAAATGTTAGAGAAACTCAATTGTTAATTACTCTGTAAAGTTATTTGTACCGATGAGCATTTTGTGAGCAGGCTAACTCTTGCTCCCCACAGTTCCAGACCATAATTTTTTGGCTATGCAGTCAAAAACATCTTCCAGTTGCATATCTAATTCACAAGATGGTGTCTCCCAAAACACAGAGCCATTCCAGCAGTTGTGCCAACCTATTTCTCAAATATTACCTTGGAGGGAAGGCTGGCACTAGTGAATTAGGATGGCTTTTGGCTTCAGCTCTAACCTCTAGAAATATCCTTACAACTTACACAGTCCTTACAGCTGAGCAAGGGGTGTTTGCTAGGGTAGACAAGTGAAAACATGAAAAAGCTTCTGCAGTTCTGGCAATTAAACCCCACTTTGCGCACCCTCTGAGACCCAATCCTTCAATCTAAGATGTAGCTTAGGTGATATGTTAGACCTGCTTTCTGTTTCTGACCATCAAAACTTCAAAAAGGTTATTTTAGCACATGAAATATTTGTGCTATGATCCACTGGGGGTTATTGACTTGGCTTTTAGTGACTTGACAGCCAGGAAATTAAAATTACTAAAAGGTGTCTCAATAGACCAGTGCAACAGGGACTGTTAGACCATGTAGATGGCAACAGTGGTGCCTCTTCAAGGAATTGTGAAGTTCTGCCTTCCTTTTCTTCCTGTTTGCTGCAAGATAAGCAGGCTCTTCCCATCCTATTAATATGTAAAAGCAAGGCAGATAACAGAGCTCTGTGTTCCACTCTTCCTGCTTCATTGCTGGAGTTGCATCTCTAATCTTCAGCTGCTGGGTTGCACCCAGTGTGATGTGTGTCAGAATTTTGCCCTGAGGTTTCAGAGTTCCTATAATAGCATAAGCTTTTCCAAAGGACTGGGGCTTCATTTAGGACTTTGAGTACAAAGGTCAGGCTAGCAGGTTTTTTTTATTGTTTCATGGACAGTTACGGAGGCAAAATTCACTTTTTTTTTGGGGGTGTGTATCACTGGTATTCCAGCCAGCAGGGACAACCTTGTCCTGGGGGTGTCAGGCTCAGCTTTGCCAATTGGAAAAGGGAGGGGATTGTCCTGCTCTGCAGTTTTGGTCACTGGGTCACCGCAATATAGCAAAGAGATTAAACTATTAGAGAGTGTCCAGAGCAGAGCAATGGAGATGGCGGAGGGCCTTGAGGGGAAGCTGTGGGGAGTGTCTGAGGGCACTTGGATTGTTCAGCCTGGTGGAAAGGAGCTGAAAAGAGACCTTGATGGAGCTACAACTTCCTTGTGAGAAGAGGAGGGACAGACACTGATCTCTGCTCTGTGTGACCAGTGACAGGATCCGAGGGAATGGCCTGAAGTTGTGTCAGGAGAAGTTTAGGCTTGGTAATGGGAAAAGATTTTTCACCCAGAGGGTGGTTGGGCACTGGAACAGGCTCCCCAGGGCAGTGGTCACTGCACCAAGCCTGAGAGAGCTCAAGAATAATTTGGACAATGCTCTCAGGCATCTGGTGAGACTCTGAAGGGTGGTCCTGTGCAGCACCAGGAGTTGGACTCGATGGTCCTTGTGAGTCCCTTCCAATTCCACACATTCTGTGATTCTAACTAGAGGTTCATCTGTGCAGGCAAAAAGACAAATCTGCAATGTCCACTGGGAAGGAGAAACAGAATGAGAGGCATTTATCATCCTTAGGAGACTAAGTGGGCTGTTGCATTCCTAGTTAGCTCTGGATGATATTAGTGGGTTCTTGATCATGGCCATATGGCTGCACTGTGCCCTGCCCTAATCACCAGATGGATGGGACCAGCCCAGATGGGAGGCTGTGTTTTTCTGTCACTTCACATGTCCTGCAGCTAACACAATGTTTGTGTACACAAATCGAGAGGATATTAAATGCCAAAGAGGAGAGAAAAATAAGACTTGCTTTATTAGCCACTGTTTCATTATTCAGAAGTCTTGGAGATTTTCCCACTACTGCTTTTTCTAAAAGTTTTTTTGTATGTGTTATGTGGACTGTATTCTCTGTCAAATGGAAGAATCTAATTCTTTGAAAGCCTTACTGTTTCGAATGAAGGGAACTCATTCTGCTCCTATCTTATCCAATATTCTACTGTTTTGCACTATTAATTTTCTTGGCTAGAGGGAAAAAGAGGGATTTTAAGATTTGGTTCAATGGAGCTGGTTAAAACAGTTCTATGAACAGACTAAGATAAATATGAAGTATTAAGAGTGGGGTGAATCTTTTCAGCACACAGCAGTTTTCAGTATCTCTAACCACTTGGAAAAGCTGATTAAGGTGTTTAAATAACTTCTGATATCTATGAATGGCCATGTACGGATGTCTAATTTGGTATCTCTATGGACCTTGTTCTCAGGAAACTGAACACTCACCTTAAAGCTTTCAAAATGTCTCAAAATTGGATACCCATACACAGGTCCCTGAAGTTAATAAGATTTTATTATCTAGAATTCCTTAGACTCCATTTGATAAAGGTTCTACTACCAAAACTGTCACTTAAATGAATTAAAAAAACCCTCTATCAAACCACTAATAATAATGATCTATTTCAGTCTAAATTATTTCATTCTCTTGCTGTGAACAACTAACGCTTAATTCCTTATTAGTAATGCCAATGTATATATTTCTAAAAGTTAATATTTAATTCCCAAGGATTTTGAAGCCTGGTATTAATGAAGAGTAAATAATTCTTGTGTGTATGAAGTCTGTGTTAGCAGTACAGACAGCACATGGTTTTCTAAAAGTTTTAGGATTTGGAGTAATCGTGGCAGATGGGCCTTATGGAAATTGTGTTAATAAGGACTCAAAATGCTGCAAACCATAGGTTCTAGGCCATGAAGATGTCCCAGCACTGTTAATGTGGCTGCATGCAAATAAATATTTATACGTACAACTGGAATTTAGGATAAGAGGTGCTCACTTGCAAATCTCCATGCCTGTAAGCTCAGGTTACCTCAGCTGTTACTATTTGTGTGCTGTTTGTTACCCTCTCCCTCCTGTGGGCTGGGTGTGAGAGCTCCTTTCCTGCTCCAAGGCAAGGTTGACAAACTTGGCTGGAAGCGCAGCTGAGGGAGTGCTGATTCTCTGCATTGATGGCTGGCTGCCACATGGGCAGGAGCACAGCTGTGGCACACGTAGAAAGAGGATGGATAACTGCTGATATTGCTTCAAATCAATCCATAAAAGTGTTGACACGTTGAGTTTTGTTCAAACTGTTATGGAGCAAAAAAATCCCAAACATGTTACAAAGCACTTATCATGCTGGTAATTGGCTCATCTACTTTATAGACACTCAATCTCTTTCTTTTCATCTTCTTGGCATAGCTTGGATTTGGGCTTCTGTGCAAGTTGTCAATAAGGAGTCCTGGAGTCAAATGCAGGGGATTTTAAACCCAGA
Source organism: Petroica traversi (assembly GCA_025920805.1). Taxonomy (NCBI): domain Eukaryota; kingdom Metazoa; phylum Chordata; class Aves; order Passeriformes; family Petroicidae; genus Petroica; species Petroica traversi. The sequence continues at coordinate 1,691,634 of JAHLSL010000036.1, read as the reverse complement.
AGATTAAAACGAAAGCTGGCAGCTGTCCATGGGTCACTGTATAAAGGGAGAATCTCGGCTGCCTGAAATAGGAGTGTGATCCATGGCTTGTCGAAACATATAAGGATAGAGGCAGGGGAGTGTCATGTAAAGTTTCCCCTTTGTTAGCCTGTTATAGTGTTCTTCTATCTAATTATAATTTTCAGTCAACAATTGGTAACTGCTTAGGAGCAGAGAAAAACCCAGAAATGGTGTCCCCAAGATCTTGCATTTTCCCACAGATAAACTTTCTTGCTTTGAGTTCCCCTGCTGCCAAATAAGGTGTATTTATTCACTTCTCCTGAGACAGCTCTGCGTTGTCCCCGAGGAATTGCGTTTTATCAAACAACAAACAGCTATAACAAAATGTGAGAACTGAACACAGCACTGCTCTGGAGCCGACAACGCAGGAAATCCAGAGCATCTGGTACTTTGCTCCCTGAGTGAAAGGAGATGGAATTAGGCATTAGAATTGGATGGGCATTTCCTTCCCCATTAAATCCATTGTTTCAGAGCTCTGTCAGAGGAAGCTGAGCAGCTCCAACTGCACTCTGCAGCAAGAATAGATATCTCAGCTGTGGGTTTGAGCCGTTCTGTAACGTTAAATAACCAGCCAAATTAAAAGGTGTTCAGCTTGACCTTCTGCCAAGGTAACTGGACTTGCAAATGCCAGGAAATTCTGGGTATTATCCAGGTGAAATGCAAAATGAAATACCTGTGGGTAAAGATAAATGAGAATGACATTAAAATAGAACAATACATAAAAATCAGTTTTGATTTTTGGACGTAAGTATTAGCTGGCTAACTGAAGGTTGTATTTTGTGCCAGGCAAAGTGGTGTTATTGTTTTCCAAAATGTTTCTTTTCATAATTCATGATCAGATTGAACTAACTCTGAACTCTATAAATCTTCATGTATGGATATTGATATTGCTGTCAATTTACTGATACACAGCTCTGACCCAAACACTAAACTAATTAGGTGCATATTTGATCATCTCTCTTTAATAATGAATCATAAAATTGTTTGAGTTGGAAGGGACCTTAGAGATTGTCTCATTCCAAGCCCCTGCCATTGGCAGGGACACCTTCCACTAGACCAGGCTGTTCCAAGCCCTGTCCATCCTGGCCTTGAACACTCTCAGTCCATTCTCTTGCACTTGGACTTCTGGACCTGATTCTGTGTGGAATGTGCAATATAATTTCAAGAGTCATTATTTGGTGGAACAAAGCTATAGGGATGGTCAGGAAAGACTGGAGTAATGGGCAGCACACCTTCTTGCCCACACATTCTGTATTTTTTTGAAACAGATAAGCCTCTGACATGTAGTTTTGAAATAATTTTCTTTTAATGCTTTTAAACTACAATATCTCATTTAAAAATAATAAACAAAAATGCAGTCTCCAGTGTTAAGTGTCACCAACTGTTTTTCCTAGTTGTTGATCTGTGCAGTTCAGTTATCAATTCAGAAATGTGGTGCATAGTGTGGTGAGGGTATTGATTATTGTAATCTGGAAAAGAAGCAGCTGATAAGTTCACATACCGTGTGTTACTGGGACATAAGATAAGGATTCTGAGGATAAATCGTGAAGTTTTGTCTCTTGTGGAAATTACTTCTGGTCTTGCACATCTCTCAACTTCAGTTCTGTGTGTTTGCAATAGCAAAGCACTGCTGCTCCCACCAACACAGGAGCAGGTCTCCAGGGGATGTGGATTGATGGCCTTTCCCTGCCTTTTGTTATCTGGGTGAAGGATGGTTGGTGTCAATGCCGTGTGCATGAACCAGGATGCTCGCACGGCTCCTACTGGGATACCTGAGAACTCTACCAATGGTAATGAATTTATCCCTGCTTCCCTAAAATAACTGCTCAGTTACAACAGGAACATTATTCTGAAATGGGAGACAGCCTCCAACATCTGCCTGTTTCAATGACTTGAGCTCTGTTATCTTAGGTGAGTAATGACGTCGGCTGCTGTCACTTGGGCTGCCTGTATTGATTTAGTGGTGACACTTCATTGTACTCAAGACAGATTAATTCTGATTGGAGGGAGCCCAGAATAAATTCAGTCCTTAGGCCAATCAGAAGGTGGTGTTTTCAGTAGTATTCTAATAATGCAGCTCAACTTTCAAGAATGTAATTAGTTATGATTTGCCAAGGAGCTGCCTATCTCTCTACAGTAGTGATTTGCATAGAGAGGAAACTAATAAGACAAAATATAATCATAACTGCACAGAGTTCTTTAGGCACAAGGAAATGGAGAGTGCTTGCTCATAGCTGGTCTTTGTGATGGCTGCTGGCACAATGATCAGTTGGAGCAGAGAAGGAGCATAGGGCTGGCATCTCTAGGCATTTCAGACCAAAGAAGTTTAGGGTAGAAAATGGGGCCAGATAATGCACAACCAACTCTGCTCCAGTGCTTGGATGCTGCATCTTTCCACTACAACAGGAGACACAGTCTCAGTGGCAGAACATTCCTCTCACCTGCTCACTGACAGAGGTTCCTGTCTTCTTTCTTTCCTTGGTTTGGAGGAGGCAGAGCTGCTAAAACCTTGGGGTGCTCTGGCAGAAGGAGCTGCTGGTCGTGGCTATTTCCCTCCCAGGTTTAGCTCCTGGAATTGTCACTGTTAGTGAGATGCACCAGAATGTTTGAATTCCTGGAAGGACTAGGACACGTGGATGCACCATTTGTTACATGCCCAGAACTTGAGACTCTGTGGATTTGTATGGACTGTTGAAAGCCAAAGCCTGATTTTGTGGAACAGCTCTTGCTGTGTGTTTGTCTCTCTGAATCAAGGATTCAGCCATCTTTCACTTGCTTCACAAGTGCAGAATTTTCAAAGCTGTTTTCTTCTTCAGGAGTCAAAGGCACACAAGCACAGAATGTGTTTCTTGCTGTGCATGGGAGCTAAACATTGATTATGGGGTGGGTGAAGGAGTTTGAGTAAAGCAAACTGACTTGCTTGTCTGCAATAACTCGTGTTGAACCTGAACAGAATTGTTTCACCAACTTGTTCTTGACTTCTGATTTCTGCATGCTGTGTGTTTGTGGAGTCTAGCTGGGATATGTAGGAATAAAAAGCCATCGTGCACAGCATGAGTGGTTCTCTCTGCCTTACCTCCAGGCTGACTGGAAGCATCAGCATTCCTGTAATTTCCTTGTTCAAATTACTTGCTTCTTGTTTCTCCTCCATCTGTTTAAAATAATTCAGATAGTCTGAGTGCTTTTAGTTTTTATATTCAAACTTCCTTCCAGAACTCCTAGTGTTGGGGGAAAGAGTGAATAATTTTTACTACTGTGAATAATTTTAACTATTGTGGTTTAACTTATATGGGGTTCAACAGGCTCCGTTGGAGAGCCCATCCCTGTTCTTGTTCTTATAGATGTTTTTCTAACCTTTGGCTAATGTGGTGGGGAATGCTAAATATTATAATGTCAGTACTTTTGCATCTGACCCAAACCTTGTGCTTTTCCTGGTATGTTCATAACGCCCTATTCCTTTCTCCCTCAGTTCCTTAGAGCAGTCTAGCTCTTTGTGCACATGTGGAAAAGAGAATTTCATTTATCTTCCCTAATAATGGCGTTATGTTGGTGATCTCCTGGAGCCAGAAGTGCTGGGGTAGTAATTTGTTAATAAACATGCTGACATAGCTGCTGAACTTTTCCTTTTCACTGGTTGACTAAGGAATACAAGAAAGAAGAGCAAATCTTAAAGGATAAAAATCGAAGGGAAAGCAAAACCAGGGAAAAAGAAAAATGAAATTATAGTCAATGTGCTGTCACTTTTTGCAGCTGTTAGGATTTGGAAAGCAGCCTTTTGTATTTGTGATGCAGTCAACAGATGTATGCAGGAATGGAGTGCAGTCTGATTGGCCTGATTTCCAAATCTTCATTTACACAATCTTGCCTCAGAGCTTAGGCTGACACCCATATCCAGAACTCTTGCTCATATCTAGATCTGAAGTTGTCGGCACCAGGAAATGGTGATGCTGTTTTATGCATGTTTGTGTATATCAGCGTGGTGGTTTATGAGAGGCAGGAAATTCAATCCTTTGTAAAACTCTTCATCAGTTTCCAGCGTTCATTAGCTGCCACAGAACTCTTCTCTCTTTTACATTTTATATTTTGGTGGGGTTTTGTTATCATTTGTTCTATGTCTTTATAGACAACATTTATCTTGACTGCTTTGATGTTGTTGTGTTCATGATCATTAAATCCATTCTACTGATGACTTGGGAAATTTGTTATCAGACAGATGAAATAAACCTAGGACATCCCTTCTCCTAATTGACTAATTGCACGGGGAAGGAACGGGAGTGGAGAGAACAGAAGACAAACTGGGTGTAAGTTGTGAGGCCAAAGCAGCCTTCATTGCAGGGCAGCACTTTGTAATTTCTTCTGGAGCTGTTTAACTGCTTTAACTGTCTGAAACTGGTCTATGTGTATCGGGAAGGTGACGTGCCACATGTCCCTGTGGGACATCAGCAGGATTTTAACTGTTTACTGATGGAAGTGAGTAACTCCCAGAGGAAATGGACAGGTAGGAAAGGGTCAGAGAACCTGAGCAGGGAACTACAACTCTGTTATGCCTTTCTAGTGATAAATATGATGCAAGGCAGCCACAAGGAGCAGCTGGGTGATGTCTTGCTGAAAAGGGTTAGGAAAGAGAAATGCTCGAAAGTTTTGTCAGATATTATGTGACTTCCCCTCTTCTACCACTTTGGCTAATAGTTTTATCCCTTACCTCTCATTTTTCTAACAACCTTTGGAGGCTAGTTAGAAAGGAGCAAGAAATTAAAAGGAAGAGAACATGGCTTCAGGCACATTTGCAAACTAACTGTTGGTTTTCTGCAGGTCCTTCCATGCCTAAAACAGAAACAACCCTCCCCTGACAACTGAGCATACAATCCATGTACAATGGCTCTGCCTCTGACATTGTATTTCTGGGGTGTTTGTACGACTCGTGATTCATCTGGCAGTGCTTGAGTTTAAGCACTGATAAAGGCAACACAGCAGAGTGCAAATACAAGTGACCTTTCAAAACACAGAATAGAAAACAAAGATAGAAAAATAGTTACTTTGCAGTTTTTCCTTGTACGTGTGTAATGACTGCAAGCAAACCAGCATTCTGACTTCTGCCTTGGGAGCCTGGGTAGCACAGAGGTCTCCAGGCCTGAGCTCCACTGTTATTCCTCCTTTTCCACTGTGTGTGAGTTCGCCTGGTGTTGGTGTAGAGCAAACTTTGATTTCACCAGGTCAGGGATTGGCCTGATGTCTGCTGCATCCAAAAGTCTTTCCTGTTTGCTATGCTAAGCTTGTATAATTGGCACTCTGCTCTTGACTGACCTGCCTGGTGGGCAGGTGTCTGTGTTCCAAGTGTAAAGTTTCCCTGGAAGTGTCACTTTAAATCAGTAGCACTGACACAGAAATAAGGCTTGGGCACCTGTGGGGGAAATTCCTGCCAAAATCCTCTGCCAGCTGCAGCCTCATCTTGGGTGCAGCCGCCTTGTAACACTGCTGGGAGCTGCTTTCAAAAGGGAGTGACTCTGTGGTGTGAGGACCCTGTTCAGACAGGGCTGCGGAGCTCAGTCTCACTGGATCCCTCCTGGAATGACAGGGGATGGAAACAGAAGTGTGGCCGAGGCACATCAGCCCTGTGACACTGCCACTCCCTGTGGCATCACTGCTCCTGGGGAGGATGTGCAGCTCTGAACAAAGCTGCAAATATGAACTGGAGATCCTCCCTTCTTTCCCTCAAAAGCTGTGGTTGGTTTGTGAGCACATTCCTTTGCTTTACTGGCAGAGGAAGAACGTACAGTCCACCTCTCCCAGCCCACATGCCAGAGATGTACAGGGTGTGCAGAATTGTGTGCCAGGTTCTGGGTTAGGGGTAGCTTTTAAATGAGATGACCAGGTTAAACTTTCATTTTGAGCCTCTCTGGGGAAGGGAGGGAAGACTATGCAGCAGCTGGGTAGGGCTTGGGTCTGGCATTGCTGCAGCTATTTGTGATGTTTCTAAAACTACAGTGAACAGAGTAACTGCAGTGGAATTTGGATTTTTTTTTTTTATCTAAAGCTTCTTGGCTGTAAATGATAGTCCATCTCTGATTTATTTGTACTACCCTGCTGCCTGTCATACACTGGTCAAGTCTGGTGCAGCAGAGAGAAGTGTTTTCCCCTCATCATCCCACTTTCCTATTCCTTGGTTCATTGTGTAGCCACCTCCTGTGGCTGTGTTTACATGAATTTCACTAAAAAGAAATCTTGAAGAATCTGCTTAAGTGTAATGATCAATTTTTCTTTTAAATTACTGCTTTTCCATGTATTTGTGTGAATGGGTAAACTATCTCACCATCCTCCTTAGCACCTATAATGAAAGCTCTCTCTGGTTTTGTCCAGTGCTACTGGCAAGGCTTTGTGCTGAAACGAGACTGCTGGACTGAGAGGTGTGGAGAATTTGGGGTCTTAAAACAAGGGAGAAAAGGATGGGAAAAACTTTTATTCTGTCTATTTAGTAATTCTCTGCTCTAAAATATATAACTAGTCACTGGATAAGCAGCACTAGTAAATTGAAATTTGTCTTTTCTAGACTAAGCTTCAAAGTTGTGCTCCTTTCTGCATACTTTTGGGACTACACTTCTGGCCTTTTGGCCAAAGCATCTTATTTGTGTAACAGCCCAGCTTTGGCTGGGCAAAAGCAGAGCAGGGAGCTTTCTCACAGCTGTGACTTTGAGTGTTCTTAATTTGAAGAGGGTTTTGAGCTTTGGTTTTTCCCCTTGCCCAGCAAACTCTATGTGGATTCTGATACTGTTTTTGTGTTTTAGCTTCTCTTTTCAGACTGTGCTGCTTCACTAGGAACCTGAACTGTAAAGCAGTGCCTTTTCCCATCCCACCAACCATATGCATCAAGCTGACCTTTGGCTTGAATGCAAAGTTTGGTGTCAAGCCTGTACTTCTAGCAAATATCACATAAATTGTAGTGACAAGGTTTCCTGGTGGCTGTGGCTGGGGGGGAGGTTGGTGCTGAGGGTGTCTGAATGACAGAAATAATTTCTGATCTCTGTTAGCACTGAAGGAAGGGCACTACCAGGCCCAGGAGAACAAGGCTGTTTCTTGCTCCTTCCCTTGACCTGTGGGCACCCTCCCTTGGGCTATGCCTTGCCTCTGTTGTTCTTGGGTCAGAATCCACCCCTGGCATCAAGGAATTGCTGCTGGTCCTGGTGGGGATAACTTCTCTGCGAGCTTCAGCACTTGGAGCCTCAATTCTCCCTTAACAGCCTCATCCTTCTCGAGCATCTTGATTTCAAGTGTCTGCTGAAGCACTGTAAACAGATTTCCTTCGGCTCCGCAGCACTACACGCTGTGTTGCAATACATTCTGTCTACTTTAGAGCTGTTAGTGATTCATTAGTTTGCTGTTCCAAAAACCAATTCCAAAGGGATCACTCATCTCCCTAGAGCAGTGAAGGTATTTTCAAGCTGGCTACGCAGTGCTGGGGCAGTTTTTTTTGAGACTTGCCTGGTTCAAATCATGTGGCAGCGATGCTGCCAAAGGCTGCCAGCTCACTGCAGGATTACACACAGATTCCATGGGTGGGAACTCACAATATTATTAGATACAGCTAATAATAGCTCCTCTTGACTCCTGAAATGTCACAGTGGTCTTGTGGGTAACTGCTCTTTGGAAAGCATTAACTTTTTTGCCACCAAGAATAGTCCCTGCATGTTCAATGCTGCCTTATGTTTGTAACATAGAAAAGTATATTGGAAATGAATCCTAATCTGTCTGTCTGTGAATTGACTGCTGTTAAAATCTCAGAATTGTAGCATCAGTCTGGGGACCCAGGACTGTGTCCTCTCTGAGTTTTCCTGTCCAGAGATTGCTAAGATCTAATGAGCGTGCCTCTAGAAGGGGCTTGGAAACAACAGTGAGAAATCCCTGGTGTACTTTTAAAAAAACAGGTGTTATAACATAAAGCAGTAACTCAGTTTACTTTGAGAGGGGTCAGTTGCTGACTGAGACTGTCCTGCAGTCAAGTCTCCAGGGTTTCTGGAGTTTGAGTATATCTTTGCCCTAGAACTGTTTTTTCTGGCAGGTAAAAATAACTCTGCTTTTCACAGAACTTCCAAAGTCTTCAATTCTTTTATGAACTAAGAGACAACAGAAAATAAAAAGAAAAAAAATCTCTAAATGCTCCATGGAACTAAGTTAATGCTCCTTCTTATATTAGCCATTTATTCCTTTTTGCTGTCTGGTGCACCCAGCAAGGTACCAGCAGTACATCTCCAGCTGCAGGATTTACTATAAGATTTTTATGGACTTCTGGAGACCAGACAGGGATTTTGATGTGTTGGCTGCAGAGTGGCAGAAACTGATACATAAAAAACTATGCAGACTAAATCCTTAGTCAAAAGGTACCAACATTTAGGAGAGTGAGAAGTTAAGCAATGACTTTTTATTAGTTTTGAGGTTGTAAGTGAAATCATAGGGTGAGATGAGTTTTAGGAGATGTTCGACTCTTGTTGTCTCCTGGGATTTGAATTACTGGGGCACCTGCCCCTTGCAAGCACAGAGTGGAATGTGAAAGGCAATGAAGGGTAATGCAAATATGGGGACACATGATGGCCTGTGTTCCAAGTGGCTCTCCTCAATTGTCTTTTATAGCTGTTTATTACAGCCACAAACACCTGGATGTGTCTTTCAAGGCAGAATTGTATCACTGATTAAGAAGACATAATGATGGAACTTCGCTTCCTATCTGCTGCTATTTCTCTGATTTTATTTTCCTGATTTCTCACAGAAGTTAGGTGATAACATAACTTAAAAGCAGGGGAAACTCAGGCAAAAATCCAAGAAGGAGCTTGTAAAAGGTCTTACAGGAGGCCTTTATCAAGTAGTGTGCAGCTCAGGAGCCCCAAATCACCCATCAGTACACGCTGACCCTGGTACTGAGAACGCAGAGCAGCCTGGCTTCTGAGGGATCTTGGAAAATCTTGTACTCATTATGTTTGTTTGAATGAATTACTTTAATTATAGTAATTAATCTGTATCTTAATGAGCAATCCATCCCTCTATATGTGCAGTGCTGCCAGAATTTAGTTCTCATCTTAAAGATGTGTTGCAGGCTTCTTGTGCCAATGAAGATGTATTTTAGTGCACTTGGGAATTGTGGTTAACAGGATGACTTCACCCGAAGGGGAAGCTTGACTGTTGTCATTTTGTTCTCACTCAATAGTCTGAAATACATCAATGCTTTACTTTAAAAAAAAATAAGGTTAGAATCAATGGGTATTTAAGAATATTATCCTCTTTCCCTGAGGTTCCTTTTCCTTTTTCTATCACTTTCTTTGCTTGGCAACTTAAATGAACTTGCTTGTGAGCATTTGAAGCAAATTTTTTGCTTACAAGTTTGAGAATAAAAGCAGGAAAGATTTATCTTTCAAAAAGTTTTTATTCCTCTTGCATTTATTGTATCTCCTTCCCTCTACCCTGTAAATTGGGATAATCAGGCACTGAAAAACATATTTTATATGAGGATCCATACAAGTCCTGGCAGATGGATAACAGATTAGTCTAAGCTGCTCTTTGCCATTGCTGGATAAACCCCAACTTGCACAATCTCACAGAAGTCATTAGGTTGTCTTCTTTTCAAGTTCATTCTTCTTTGTCATCCTGATAGGCAAAGGTTCTTGGGGAATTTAGACATGAAATTGTTGGTGTTCTTAGAGAAGCAACTTGGTAGAACATGTGACAATTGCTGGCTCTGCATTTCTGTCGTGCATTAAACTTGCTGAAAGAGTAAGGTTCCCATTCTCTCCGTGTGCTGTCTGCAGTTTGCTCTGATCAAAGGAAAGAGTGGAGGTGGTCTACTAGGAATGCTTCTTTCCTTCTGCATGAAAGAACAAATTACTAGAGTTTTCCTCTTCACTGGAATAATATGTTCATCTACCTACTTCAGAGCAGCCAACAGCTCTTAGTGAAATATTAGTGCAGGCACTGGATGCTCCTCAGATGGCTCAAAGTGCCACATTTGTCACTCTTCCCTGGTGTTTGTGGTTTTACTCTGAGCTAGTCTGAGGAGGGAAGCAGTGAGACCTGCTCGAACTTCCCCATGTGATCCAGTTGGTGATTTCCGTTCTATGTGACACATCAGTGCAGCCCAAAAGTAAGGTGGGACAATCCTTTGTGTCCCCAGTGAAGGGCTTGCTGGAAGTTCTGCATAAAACAACTGGCAGCTGACTTGGTAAATGGATTTGTTTTTTTCTTTAGAACACAATTGAAACTAGAGCTTAACCTAATAGCTAAGAGTTAGTTGTTTGAACAATTATTCATCAGACTCTTGTATATGAAACACTTGGTAAGAGAACAATGATACCCAGTATGGGTGCAATGATTTAAATACAAATTTGCATTATGGCATCCATGTGCATATTAGTTCTATCCTAGCACTTTTTTCTTAGACCTGTATATTTTAGATGGAATGCAGCATTTGAGTGACAAGATCTTGAAAAGAAATGCATTCTTTTAATACTTTGTCATCACTTTGACATTATACTGGAGAGCAATAATTGTGGTGTCATTTTTAAAGTCCAAGAGGTGTATCTGTCAAGTATTAATAGCAGATAAACATTTTGTTTATTTTCTGGTTTTAATATATTGAGGTATTAACGGAAGATAAAAATCAGACTTTCTTTCTCTGACGAGTCCTTAAATTCAATTAAGCTGGGATATAGTAAACAACACTATGATTTGAAAGTGGATAAACCTCCCTGAGCTATTAGGGAACTTGTATATGTCTGAATGTCCTTGCTATTATCATAACTTTAATCATTGTAAGCTGCAAGCCCATTCAAAGTATTATCTAAGCCTGACAACATCCTCAGTGTTAGCACAATGCATTAAGAAAAAGCCTTTTGTGCAATCTCTGTCTCAAGGACAAGCCACCTAATTAACAGACCAGCCTGAAACACACACTGCTGTGTTTGTCTTTATTAAGACATAATGAATTGCAGAAGTCAGAATTGGTTTTTTGAATCAGAATGATCTAGAGAAGCATTTCATGGTAGAGAGTGGAGAAACGTGAAGGCATTAGGTACCACAGTGAGGAGAATATTAAGTGTATGCATATCCATGTTGTGAGGATCCATATATGTGTGAATATATGTATGAATAGATGTAGGATCATACACACAAAATGGGAGAGGCAAAAGCCTGGGTTTTGTTGAGCTACAATGGCTTTATTTTTTTTTTGTAGTCCCAAAGGTAATACTTGTTTTTTAGCTCATTTTTGTTTTAATTCTTGTCCACGCCTTAGGATTGAAGCTTCTGAACTTTTGGGTTCACCTCAAGTTCCTCTAATTAAGTCTAAGATATTCATATAAAATGCTGTTAGAACCCTGACTCTTGCTCTCAGGTTTTGAACACACTCAAACTGGCATCATGGTATGAAAGCAAATGCTCAAATAATCTGTTTTGAAGAGCAAGGGCTGATGAGTGGCTTTACAGCTTCAAAGTAACCTGGTCCAGCTGTGCACTTGACTTGTGGGTTTTTGCTAAATTCTTACAATGGGAGCAGTGATAAAGTAACTGCAGCTGCAGACTAGAAATGCATGGAGTAGTTTGAAGGACTGGTTTATGAGAAGTACGAATAAAAACTCACCAGGTTTGATGGCTTTTGAAATATCTGGTTGGTATCCTCAAGAGCTTCATTCAGGACCATGTGGATCCTTCCTTCCTGTGTAGTTTTGGCAGGCTGATAATTTTTAACCACAAGTACTTCCCTGCCTAAACGTGCAGCCTCATAGAAGGATTTCTTTGGACAAGCATAATTCATATGAATTATATTCACAAGGATTTGGGCCTCTATCAACCCAGCAGGAATTGTCACTTGAAGATTCTGGAAATACTTGCTCACAAGAGAATACTGATGTGATATTTAAAAAGAGCCTTAAAGCAAAGTGTCAAAATATGAGCAGACCTTAGAGAAACATCAGGCATAACTATATGCAGGGCAAGTTAGAGCAAACCACAAAATGGTGTTTTTATTTTCCCCTGTGGTGCGATGTTATAGCAGAGAATGGTGTGTAAAGCAAAAAATGGAATGTGTTTCCTTTTTATTCCTCCTGCTTTTAAGTACAGTGACATGTCCTAATTTAGACCTAATTTTCATTCCTGTAACATTGCTTGTAATAACGTCTAAAGTCCTCAGAATTAATTTGACTGGAAAAATTCCAGAAGGACTTTCAATTTTTCTCATTAAAAACATTATAGATGTCTTAATTAGGCACTGTTATTAATAGTAATATTACTCAATTTAGAACTACACACTTAAGATGTGGTTACCTCTAGTGTGATTAGTCAGAGAAGCTCTGCTACGCAAGGATGCACACTAGAATTCTGAACAGTTAAATATTTAGAGCCAGATGCTCAGCTGTGTAAATTGTGTGGCTACCGTGGCCTCAGTGGAGCCAGACTAGTATACATTAACTGGGGATTTGCTATCTAAAGTTATAAACAATTATTTCTGGCTCATCTCCCTCACTATGTCTCTTTTTCTTTTCCTTTCTCGTATTTAAGTTGTTTTTTTTCCCCTCCATGGTAGAATAAGCTGATGCAGTAACGTATGTCCACGTTCCTGCTCCAGGATAAGCTGTTTAACCACTAAAATGTAGCTGAAGCCACCCTACACTTGTATTTCTCTTCCCCCCTGTTGTCCCAGGGGGGGATTTCCCTGACTTAAGTGAACCTGCTCCTGATTTAGAACACAGTTCAAGGACCTTTTGCTGTGCCTTCCACTCTAATGGGCTCTGTTACAGACTTCAGGTTGTAGCAATTTTCTCTGCTTGGTGAGGACCTGCTGTTTCTACATGTGAGGGGAAAATTAGGTGGAATGTTTTATTTGCTTGCCTAGACACAGGTTGCACAAACTTTTAAAGTACTCTGTAGGCCAGTTAATGTGTGTATTTTCTGTTAGAAGATTGAAAGGAGCTATTTAAATTTACTGTATTTGTGCCAGGCTTCGTTAGCACAGAAGAACCCGAGACAGTTTTCAGGTCTATAATTGCTGGGGCTCCTGTTTGATGTTACTCATGTTTATTGTGATTGTGGATGGGAAAGGTTGTTGGCTACATGGGCTATTGCTGCTCTGTGGCTTCAGCTGGGAGCTTGTACAAAATAACACCTGCTCTTTGATTACCATCAGGTTATAAGACTTTGTTTAAAAGCCACCCCTTATACCCCTTAAAATCACCCAGCAAATGTTGCAATTTTTTGAAGTTATTTACCAAGTGAGGTGCCTAAATTAAACTGAATGTAACACACCAAATCTTTGCATGTTCTGTTGCTCAGCAATCCCAGGTTTATATTCCAAGTGTTTTCAATGTCTAAGTTGTAACCCAGGCTGTGTAAGAGCTCATTTATGTGGCAGAAAAAGCTGCTCCTTGTGTGAAACCCAGATCTGTGACATCCTGCAGGTAGTTTAGGCATGAAATGAAGTCACCCCACGTTCAGGTTCAGATGGACAGATGTGCATGGGGCTGTTAAAGGCATCTGGATATATAATTGGTATATGGGATAGTACTGAAACCTCAGAATGCCACAGACATTTGCATCTGTTCACTGATGGATATAATGAGGAGTTATTTGGGGTAGTGGGGTGTGAAGCTTAAGAGGAGCTTAATGATTTTCCCTTTAATAAATCACTTGACTACAGCAGTGTCATCTTTTATTAGCTTGCAATTTTGTAAAAGTTAAGATTGAGCATAATGTTGCATATAATTCCAAAACATCTGGTAGCAATATCTAGTAGCAGCTGTTTAGTACCTGAAATATAAACAAAACATTATTTTATCCATAGCTGTTACAGTTAATTTTCCTGGAAGTACTAGTTTAGGAGTTGATGCACTATGCAATAGATCTGTTCAGGAGAAAGAGTGAGGGAAAATTAAGATATTGATCAAAACCTGAGCATATAGAACAGTTCTGCATAAAATGTTGACGAAGAAAACAGCTGTGTTTCTAAAAAGATTTTGTTTCCTATTGAAATGAAAAAAAACAACTTTAGAAGAAATCCTAAAATGACTGATGGTCCTTAACTACACTGTGCCTTTGTAGTGAAGTGCATCCTATTAAAAGTTTATGATCTGTTATAATTGTGTTCATATTGTTTTTTTTTCTAATCCCTATTCCTGTGAGGGAAGTTACCAGTACTTTGACTGTGGTGATATACATAGAACTCTATTACTGGTGCTTGAACACTAGAAGGAAAATGAAACAACCAACAACCCCTCGAACCAAGCAAAGTGAGAATGAGGTGACAGCAGTTCACTGCTGCTTTTCCTGTCTGCTTCTATCTTGGCATTCAAGGGAATGTGGGGGCTGCACTGTGACAGGGAGCAGAGAGCAGACAGAGCAGAGGTGCCTTTGGGCTGCTGCAGTTCGTGCTGCACCTGTGATACCCCCCCCGGGGCTCACTCTGCAGTGTCACTTTTCAGAATTCCTCTGTGTCCCGGGGCATCCATCAGATACATTTGCTCTTTGAGGCTGAGAAAGAGATGCAGCACTGGCTGCACCTGCTGAGACTCCCCTGGACCCTGGAGCTCAGCTTGTTTTTCTAACATCCTCATCTAATGGGTGAGCAATATCCATCTCAGACACACCCAGTGTTTATGGGAGAACTGAATGTGCACAATCAAGCAATATTTCCTGTGCTATGTCTCCATAAACTGTCCTCTTTAAATCTTGTCCCTGTAAGAAGCAGAGAGGTTTGCCAAGTAATCTGACTTTAGTGCTGCTTGTAGCAGATTCTGGTCATTCTGGAATCGGGGGCAGGATTTATACAGAAGCAGAATAAGATCTCACAATATTACAGAGCATCAAAAACCATACATGTGTCACTAGCATCTTTTCCTTCCCTTTTGATGGTCCTTTCCTGGTTCCTCTGGGCTGTGAATTTAGAGCACCAATATTCTAGCAAACCATTTAACCGGTTGTGTTTAAACTACCTGTAAAGAATAATATCACTTTAAGGATGGAATAATGTTGATATCTGGGACTTGGACAAATTTTTTGCAGTCTGTATGATGAAGATCCCCGAGGAGTGCAAATGGTTACTGGAGATCCTGGGGGTCTGTTTTGCCTTTTCACTTCCTAGTAAGGACACAAGAGGACTCTTTAAGAATATGAGCCCAGTGAAGTTTATTTCTGTCTTGGGGCATTGAGTTTCTTTTGATGTTTGACTCTTTCCAGCAGTGATTAAAAGCCACCCACCCAGCATCTTGATCCGTGCCTACCATGAGTCTCTACATCTGTGTTGCAGAACAAGTAGACCTTTGACTGCATAGGCATGATTTTTGATTCATTTTGTGCTTGTGTAACTAGAAAAATTCCCAGTTTTCTGCTAGTGAAATGACAATTTTAATGGATGATTCAGGTTCTTTACCTATAAGTTGATTTTAAACCCATTATGCAGTATGGATGTTTGAGTGTAAATAATTTATAATCATAGCCTCATGCTGGAGGATGCTAAATACCAGTAATTTTGCATTATAACTTATTAAGGATGACATTTGGGCTCCCAAGGGGCTCTTTGTAAAAATCCCTTGGCCTCAGTAATGTCAGGATTTCACCATAAGTGTTACCTAAAAAATAAAATGATGACATTTCACTTCTTACTAAATCCAATTAATCTCCATTAATTGCATAATAATTTAGAATGTAATCTTATTCAAAAAGCTTGGAAGTGCACCAAAAACTATGACCTAGATCCTGCAGTTTTTAATTCATCTGTGAAATAGGAGAGGTTTTTGTGCAGACATAGGGCAGCTGAAGTAATTTCTGAGTGCTTGCAGGATCTTGGCTTGGTTGTGTGCACAGGATATTCCCTTGGAACCAGACCTGAGCTGGTGCTGTCTGGAACATGATGCTCTTTCAAGCAGCAAATGCAACAAATTGTCGCCAGGTTACAGCTGGAACAGGGGAGTTTTCATTCTGCATCAACGAATTGGAATCTGAGAATGGTTTAAGATGGAAAAAACATCTAAGGTCAAGTCCAACCCTTGACCTGGCACAGCCAAGCCCAGCCCCAGCCCCTGTCCTTAAGTGCACCCCGTTTTTAATAAACTGCTTTGCCATGGTTGGTGCTCCTGGTCCTTAGCACTGCCCAGGGGCCACTTTATGCGGATGGGGACTCTCAGCCACTGCTGCTCCTGGCCCTGTGGTCTGTGGGCTCCTGAAAGCTCTCTCATTTCTCCTCAAGTTTCCTCTGCTCTGGGCTCCCTGTGCACTTTGACTGCAACTCCAGTGGAACATTTCAGCCATGTTCCACTGGAGGTTGTGCTGGCGTGGGGCCTGCTCACTGTGGCAAGTGAGGTTCCTCTCCTGGGAAAGAGCAAAGTGTGGATTTTTGTCATCTTTGGACAGAGAACATTGGGGAGTGTAAGTGAAGGCTCTCGGCATTAGACAAGAAAATAAGAGTATACAAACTCATTACCTTGTCATCATCCTCTGTCATTTGGAAAGATGGATTGCCTGGATGAGTAGGAGTAGGTCAAAATTAAAGGGAAAAATTAGGTGTTCAGTATCTCAAATAGGAGTTTTGTCCTACATCTTCTTGAGATGCCATAAGCTGTTGTCGTATGTGCTTAGGGCTGCCCTAGCAGTGGCCAACTACCATGCTGATTTTGTTTTATCAAAGTGTCTTCCCCTGCATGCAGAATGCCTGTTAGAAATGAGTTCTGCACTGTGTTAATTCCCAAATGTGCCAGGGTATGTTACTGGGAGCTAACCCAAGAGCTTTCCATAGAACCAGCTGCCTCTAAGCATTTGCATGTCATGAGGACTTTTTATTTATGCTCTTTGTGCTTTTTTGCAATGGTCCCTGTGTAGGAAATGGAGACCGTGGGCATCTCTGGGGTTCCTGGATCCTGGAGCTATTAAACTGAATGTTAATGGGACCTTTTCAGTCCCTTGAAGCCAATAAGACCATAAAAGGCAGTAGGTGCTTTACCTTAGGTTATTTTATCTCAAACTGGTTAAAATGGCAAAGATTATTTGGTGTAGAGCACACCTGCCAAGGGTAATCATATCAAGAACTTTTATGGCTGCTTTTCCAATCTATTTTACCAAAGCAAGCAGAACTGTCCCTCGTAATTGATCGTAAATAAAATTGTAAGATTTTAATTCACTTCCTTTGGGAAATCTTTGGTGAAGATATTGCAGTGGCTCTCTCTTAAGAGAGAGATTTTGAGACTTCAAAACTCAACTGGAGGAGGCCCTGAGCAATGTGCTCTGACTTGGAAGCTTTGAGTATCAGATCCCTCTTCCAACCTTGAGTATTCTGTGAGTTTGTAGTGATCTTGTTATTTGTAATATTCTTCTTGCCAAATGTTCTCCTTTCTCCTTATGGGCATATTTGTGTTACAAACTGAATTGGCTTGTGGTCTTACTGTACCCTTTAAAAATGGGAACAATAAAACCTGTACATTGTAAAGGAAGCACAAACTGAAAGTAGGGATTTGATATCTCATAAATAGGTGGAAACTTTTCTTATACTGTGAGTATTTCTGCTTATGTCTTTCATTCTCTGTAACTCATTCTGGCTTTTTGATGGCAAAACATATTGACTGCAACTTCGGTAATTTCCCAAGTGCTGTTGGTGGCTTGTGTCATGATGCAGCTTACAGTTGATGGATTTTGAATGTGGCTTTCTGTATCAGCCAGCTAATGCAGGCTTTTTATTTTTTCCATCTGTACTCCAGTAGGGCTGCTACTGTGGAGGGCAGCAGTCCCTTCTGCTTGAAACTTGCCATGATATCTATTTTCTGAAAAAAAAAAGTTCTTTCAATGTTGAAGTGTAGCAGAGAAGGAAACCTTTTTTGATTTCACCATTAAAGCAATTCTAAACTTCATGAATTTGGCTGTAGCAAGTGAGTTTGGCTTGAATTGTGCCTGTCTATCTTTTGAAATGATCCAATGGCTTTGTTAAATGAAATTTTTGATGTCACTAATTCGGGTGTGGAGATATTTATAATTTCAGCTTTTGCTTGTTTTCTTGCATTACAGCAGAATCTGTACATTCTGTATATTGCTTATTTTTTTTTAAAGCAGTTCTTGTAGTTCTTATTTAGAGGAAGAGGCAAGATGTTCATTGGGTGTTGGCACTTTTATGGTCCTTTACAATCTCTGCTCCTATTTATTGAAGTGTCAGCTCTCTCTTCTACCTGCGATGAGAACAGGGATAGAAATTCTTTCTCCTGCGCTGCCACTCTGACCTGGGAGGAGCTACCTGCAAACATTTGCAAGACCTCTTTGTTATCCTCATTTTACTGTTCTTAACAATCCTTCTCTGCTGTAAGGAATCAGTAGCTTCACTCTGGAGTTATTGCAAGTAACATTAATTGGGACTATCTTCCACTCCTCTCTGAATTATTTGTGTGTCCTGGGCTGGATGCCTGGCGCATGAGATTTTTGCTTCTGAATTTAAGCATGGACTGGCCCTGACCTGGGGAATCCTTCCACTGTGTGTGAAAATAACAAACACCGATGGAGATCCCAGAGAACTTGTCAAGGCATTGGATCAATCTGAGCAAGTTTAGCATGAAACATCCGAGGTATTGACTCTGCACCTGAATCTCTTGAATGTGCTCGTGACACTTGTATGAATTCACAGGCAGATTTCCTAATGGTGTTTCCTGTTTTGCTCCCTTCTGACACTCACCAATTAGTTGAATAAAAGGCAGCTTTGAGAGCGAGGTTGGAGAAGGAAATGTATTCATCCCATCCAGATTTGAGAGCCTAAGTTAGATACCTAGGCTTTCCAATGGTAATTCAGCCTTTAGTAGGCAAATGAAAGCATCTAAATTAGGAATCTGCTGCTTTTTTCTGCCAGTATCATGAAACTGTGTGCCTGATTTTGACAAGTTCTGTAATGTGAATAATCTAAGCTGCTGTCTCATTTATTTTTCAAGCCCCTGTGAGCATCAAATGGGAAGACTGGGCTGTAACAGACCTCTAAACTCCTTCACTGGGGACTTCAGAGTATCCCCATCTGCATGCGAGTTGTGAAAGAGGAGGGATTAGTGTGAGTGAAAGACCCAAGGGACTGGTTATGCTGGATGAGAATGTTAACAGATCTCTCTACACTGTTTGTTTTGTTTTCCTTTTTGTGAGAACTGGGCAAATACCTCACCGGAAGGATTCAGTTAATGAATAGAAAAGAAGTAAGAGTCTTGTTAATTGGTTTGCAGGCCTCTGAACTGTATGAGGAGAGACCCAGTGAGTGTAATTAAACTTTCTTCTACTTTCAGTCATTACAAAAATACCCTATGCATTTTCATGATTTCACTAGGTAAACCTTTGCAACGTGGTATTTTTTTTTTGACCTTGTGCCACCACTTACGGCTCAGATAAAGAGGCTTTTGAAATAACATTTTACATCTGGTGCAAAAATGAGACCTGTGGGGGTTTTTGTTTTTTTGCTAATTGCATGTTATACCATGGCACTTGGAGGCATGACACTTTATTCTGTTTTATGACACAGGATGCTTCTCTGGCTGATATACTGGAGACCAGGCTGCTTTAATGCTGTCAGCCTGCATTAGCTTATAACTTCAATGAATGTGGGCCAAGTGAGACATAGGATAAATAACTCAAGTGGCAAAACGATGTCAAATCCCACATCTTGTTTCCTACAAGCTGCAGTTAGCTATTAACCCTTAGATCCAAATATGTTATTCAAAAGCAACATTATCAAGGATACAAACTGGTATAAACAAGGGCTCAAACTGGAATAGACAAGGATACAAACTGCGGATACAACTGGTCTTTACTCTGCTGGAGTGTTTTGCTTACAACATTAAAACTGCCAAGTAAAACGGTGGTTCTGGTCATCCATGCCTTTGCAGTCACTTTATGCCTCTGAAAACAGCTAATTAGGCCACGTGCTCATGATCTGCAGAAACAAATTAAACTGGACTTCAGACTTCAACAGTGATGACGGTGGTGCCTCCTCTACTGCACAACCAGCTGCTGGATGAAAAATACCAGTGATTACACAACCTGTATATTGATTTATTGAGCCTTTGGAACATTCTGCAGTGCTGGCAGAGCTCTCTGTCACAGCCCTGTTACCCTCAGGTTTAGACACCTGCCTCTTCAAGCACTCAGGGTGTTGCAATCTTTGGTCTGTCTCCTCTTGATTATTTTATCAGAAGAGGTTCTTGAGGAAAGATGCTTTTCAAAACTTGTCCCACTATAGAGTGCATCCTCTTCCCCTTGTAATTCCCAATGCCAAGGCAGAGATACATTTGGACAAAAGTTATCAGGATGCTCAGGAACTGATGTGAAAGAGATTGGAACATTGCAAAGAGGAGTTGGGGAACAGGGCACCTATTCGATAAAAATACCATTTATACAACAAAAAGGGTCTGATGCTCGAAAGAATAAAGATCCAGAGGCAGCTCTCGGTCAAGGCTTCATTCCAATTCCTCCTTAACCCAGAGATGAATTCCGTGCCCTCTGCTTTCACATCACCCACTTACTCTGGCAGAGGTGGTGACTGCCACTGCCCCAGACAGGCTGGGAGTGCCCGAGGAGCTGGGAATTGTTGTGCTGAGCACAGGGAATGCCCTCAGAGCAGAGCCTGAGGCTTGCCTGGCTCTCGTGGTAACAGTGAGGCATCTATTAATGATCACTGACAAACCACGCACTCTGCAAATCCTTTTACAGGCCTGCTCTGATGCTCACACCAGGAACACTGGGCTCTGCTGTGTTCTCACCAGCAAGAACTTTAATAGGATTTTTTCCTCTGTCTAACTGTTCATTTGACAATTTATCTCAATGCTTTCTTGGCATCTTTGCTCAGTTCTCGTGCCAAATCCAGTCATACCTGCTCAAAGGTGGCTTTTGACCTTGCTGCCACAAATTCAGCGTCTATGAATGACTAATTGAATGCTGGCTGCCAGGTGTGAATGTCAGTGCATGCTACAGTGAATCCATGGCAGTCAAGCTGGTATAATTCTGCTTTTCATGGATGGAAAAGTAAGATGGCAGCTGGGCAGGATGGGTTGCTGTTTTCTGTTCGGCTTGCTTGGCTGAGATGCAGCAAGGTGTTGCTGATATAGGCATCACCTGGTTTAAAAATTGCAAATCACCTGAATTAAAAAAAAAAATAAAAATCTAGACAGCATTCCCTATTGTCAAGCGTTTCATTCCCTATTGTCAGAGTTTTGAGATGTTAAATTAGCAGTTTCATTAAACTGTTGTTAGAAGCTGATGTAAACTGTATAGGATTTGTCCTCAGAGTTAGAAGTTAATGTCTCTGGTGTTTTCTTGCAGGTTCTGTTCTTAATCCCACATATCAAGATGTGGAAAGTGATTGTGAGATCTCTTGCAAACGACATTAAGCTCTAGCAAGGCACTACTGTAGTTCCATGCAAAAGCTTGCTGTTCCTGTTTTATAACCTTAACTGCAAAAACAAAACATCTGGGCTGCTGCTGTTACTAGGTTGTGTGGCAGGGTAATACTGGCTCTCAAATTAATTTACTTCTTACAGTGTTTTATACTAAAAGGTTTCTGTAAATGGAGTGTCCTGAAAATATCCAGCTATGGCAACTCTAAATGGGAAAACTACACATTCATTAGGTTTGTGGCTTGGATGTGAGACAAGTAGAAATAATTCCAGACCTCCACATGATTCCAAATGCTTCCACTTTGAGGCTGGGAACATCCACAGGAGAATTATCTCTGAAGGATTCAAATATCTGTTACAATTCCTGGTTTTAACATGAATTTTGATATTGGTTCCAACAGACCTGACCAGCTGGAATCAGCAAAGTGCAAGATTAGCCCTTACTTTTGTAATTAAATTTTGTAAAACCTGTCATTGTAACAAGCTTACTTTCTGTTTCTTCACTGTCTCTGTGCATGACACTGATCACTTGCTGCATATTCTCTGTAGTTTTCTCCTGTGGAAAATGTTTTTATGTAGCTGGAATCCATTTAATTAGAAAAAGGGAGATTTAAGGACAGAGGAAGATCAGTAGTCATTCTTAGACTGACATGATTGTTGAAAGCATTGACAGACATAGCCTTTGATCTGGTTATCTGACAAGTTTTCTTTTTCAGTACTGAACCAGAAGCAGTCAGACTACCATGTTCAAGCAATTTGTAGTCCATTCCATTATCTAAGAGCACTCCTTTAATAGCTTAATTCTTTATAGAAATCATAATGCATTTCTTCTTAAAACTTCATACACCAATTGCCAAACTTTTCAACAACTTAGGAATGTCTGTCAGGCTTTGTAAACTTTCAGTCTTAAATCTGTGCCATTCATTGAAGACATTTTTAGATTCCTTCTTGCTGCAGTCCTGTGCAGTTTTAAAATTCTAAACCTTTCTCTGAGAGTCCATAAATACAAGTGTGCCATGGAAATATAAATTTGAAATCTGTAGGGAGAGGGAGCAGCAAGAACTGCTGAGCTCCTCTGCCTTTGCACTGAGCTCTAGGAGCCAACTCCCAGTGGTGAGATAAGGGAACAGAGTGTGAGAGGATCAGAGTTCCCTTCTCATCTTGCTGCCTGCTCTGGGAAGGTCAGGACTTTCCTCTTTGCTGGCTTCTCATATCCTCGGGATGAGATGCTGGGCAGATTGTCCAGTCCCTGTCATGGGCATGGTTATGCTGGCAAGGGAAACTGGGATGAGAGAGGGAATCTGTTGTCATCCTTGTGCTGGTAGAGCTGTGGTGCAGGTCCCAGCAGTTTATGGAAGTTTATACCCTTGTAAAAAGACAGAGGTTGAAAGCTATCTCTGCTGCTTTCTCTTTTTCTATTTTAATCTTCTGTTTCCAGAGAGGTTTTGCCCTTTTTTTTCCCCCTTGCTTTGTCTCTTGATGCTGTTATTTTCAGCCTGCTGTGCTCTATGTAGGTAACCTGGTTGTATGGTGAAAAAAGCCCTCTCCTTTTGCGTGAAAATGAAATGTCAACTTGTACTGTAAAATGAACGTATTGTTCCTACATCTGAATATAATATTAACATAACTGAAGTGTAAAAACACTGTTGCTATGAAATTATAGGAACTTCTTCACTTGCAATTTACTCAGGCTCTTGAATGTAATTAATGAAAGGAAGTTTCCTCTCTACTCCCCCAGAGTATCAGCTATGCAGATTTGAGGTATGATGAGATAGCCATGTAGCAATTTAAAATTCATATATTTAAACATCTTTAAAGAGCACAGAAATACTGTGAAATGTGGTTCCTCAGAACCATCAGGGAATCATTCAGCATCTTTCGCAGCAGGAACTGACAGGTCATGTGAAACCTTGCTCTGCAACTGTTTCTGACTCTGAGCAGTGAGATTGCTCAGAATACACAGTGTGAGTTAATTTGGTAAACAGTTGATTAAAAGACTACCCAAATTGCTGATAGTCTCTGTTGTCTTCAGTGTGGTGTTCATAATATTCTGTATATTGTAGTTATGAAAGAGTTGATGTTACACTGAACCAAACCAACAGTGACATTTTTATTTAGCTGCCACCTCATAAATCATCAGCCATTGTAAACTAACTCCTAGTTTTGTTATTTAAAGAAAAGTTCCAAAAGTGAAGTTGTCATATATTAACTTTGAAATAATGGAAAGTACCAGAGATGCTTTGGAAAGGCTTTGGTGCTCATTTAATTAAAGCTCACTGTCCTTATGAAAGAAGAATTTATTAAAGCAAGTTTGATTTAGCTGAGTATAACTCCTTGGTAATACCACTTGCAACTTTGGAAGTGGCATGGCTTGTATTTTTTAATAGGCTGGACAACAAACTTGCGGATATATAGATGTACAAAACCTCCCAGGATCAGTCATTTTAATAACTCCTTACAACCGAAATAATTGACTGGTTCCTCTGCTGCTGTTTCAGATGGAGCATTTTGTCTAAGTGCTTGTAAAGTGTGCCAGATTTCACAGCTCACCAGTTTGGAGCAGTGGTGTTCCAGCTGTGGGCAAGTCCTACAGATGCCACTTTGAAGCTCCATGAAAATCGGGTAGAGTTGGAATAAATGAATGCTGAGTGGGCTACAAGATGAGTAAATCCTATAGGATTGTTGGGGTGCTGGAGTACCAATCACACAGCCGTACATTGGGCTTTACTGCAGTCAGTGCGAAGAAAAGTTTGAGAGATTTGTTATGCAAATAAAACGCCATAAGAGCTGGCACTTCAAAGGCCTGTGCGTGCATTTGCCATATAATTGCCTGGAGAAAAAGGCTGTTTGGATGTTGAGCCTTTATTTGCATTTGGAGGATTAGCAGACTGTTTACTTTACTACCCTTAGCCTTTAAGTGCTCTTAAGCTGTTTTTGCAAGAGAGCTGAATTTATTCAGTGTAACTTCTTGATTGACACAGCAAGAGGAGCACATCAACCAAATGTGCAGGACCTTGCAGCAAACAGCTCCTTTCCTTTGTGACCTTGTTACATGTAATGGAACCAGTGGGTTTGAATTAAAAAATAAATAAATACAGATTATTGCTAGCATTACAGATTTCCTAAGGGAAAAAATGTACATAGATGAGGATAAAGGCTAGAGCTGACAGAATAATGTTTTTTCCCTGTTAACTTTATCATACCTTAAAAATATTCAGTGCATATAATTTATTTTCATTTTCATTATCTTCCCAGCTAAGGTGACATGCTCAGCTTCCAGAGAAGTTAATGGAAATCTCAGTACTGACTTCAGAGGACTTTAGATCAGGCTCTAAATGACAAAGAATGGGCCCCAAATATTTATGCATATTTATGAATTGAGAGAAAATTTGTTAATGAAATGTTCATACACGCTTCATTCCAGGCTGGCCGCACATTCATCTCAGAAAGCACATAAGGGCTTTTCTTTTAGTGTTCTGTTAAACGCTGACCAAAAAGTCAACGAGATTTTGCTGGAATGAGGCTTTTGGGATTTGGACAGAATTCATGTACACAAATCTTTAATATTTATTGCTAAGGATTGATGCTTACATGATGAACAGACACTTTATGCATGGAGAAAGATTGATCCCAGCCATGCTCTTTATTCATCACCTAACACACCCTGACCACCCGTGACTGTTCCTCCACAGGAGCCCCAGGATGTCCTCATTTCTTCCAACCTGCCAATTTTTCCTATGAAACTTCAGTAAAAAGAGACACTTGACTCTGTCAGTTTATCAGATTGGCTTATTTACACTAATTCAGAGCTCTTTCATATGAGAAGGAAGTGGCAGTTGGTGGGAAGCAGAATCCTTGTGCTCTAGGAGGCCACATCTTCCAGGCTGAGCAGCTGCTGTCAGGAGATATCAATCATTGTGCCAAAGCACCTTGACAGTGCCCTCTTGACTGTCTTTTTCAGAAGCAGAAATTTGATTAGATATGACAAATGAGTCTTTCTTACGGAAAGACTGGTGTCCTTTAGCCTGTGCAAGTACAGTTCTTTTGTCTGTGATATGCATAGGCTGGTGCCAATGGATTATGAATTTTTCCTCTTCATCTAACATGGAAACAAATGAGTTTTTTCCCTCTTTTGTCCTTCTAAAGTTGTTCATTGAACATTTAATCAAACTACTTATCTATTAATCTTTCTACTTTTTTGACTTTGAGGCTCTGTTTTAAAATGTCCCTTGGCATCAGGACTTGATTTCAGCCTCCTCTCTGGTGTTACAGTGAACACCGAAAAGGACCTGAAATCTGTATTTCAGACATACAGGTGGGAAAGCATTTTCACACAAAGCATAATTGGGGCTGACTGGCATGGAGAAGGTCACTTCCCAACATTGCTATTGCCTGAGGTAGATTATGTCTAAATTATCAGCACCTAGCTGTGGAATTCTCTGTTGCATTAGCAAATTACTTTTAAAAATAGAGATAAGCATTTGCTCTTGGACAGTGGAGCCTCATTCCCTGCCTGCACACTCTTCATCATACCTGGACCACACACTGATGTTATTCTAATCTGGACCCTCTTTAAGAGACAGGAGACAAGATCTGTGCAATTTTGCCGAGGATTTGACTGCTGTGGTAAGGTTAAGAGGTAGGGCCATTTTGGCTTCATAGCAGGGCATTCACCTGAGAGTTGGTGAATATTAATTCTTCTCTCTTCAATATGAATTTTTATTATATTAACTTAGTTAATTGGTTGTACATGATTCTTTTCCCTAGAGACTTCTCTCTGCCAATCCTCAATTAGAAGCCAAATTTGCACTGTTCCTTACTGTAGACTTCAAGGAAAAGCCCCTTGGATTAGGCTTTTGAGGCAGAACAGTTCTGTTTGAGCAGCCCTCACTGAAATATGGCCAAAATCCTTCCATTCATAACCTCCTCTGGTGTTCCTTGCATGTGAACACTGTGGTACTATTGGCTTGCACTTGTAGTTTTGTGCTTTCAGCATAAGGATTGGCAGAGCAGATGACTTCTGTGATTGCTATAATTTAACAGGTTCCAGAGAGATGGAGCAGCTGCTTGTTTATGCATCAATTCTGTACTTTTACCAGTCATTAAGTGTGCAATTAAGAACGTGCTTTTGGAAAGGCTGGTGATGCCTGTGCCCTTGGTACACCCTGAACACCTCAGAACAGATGTCTCTGGTCTAACAGGAGTGAATGTTTTGTTTAAATATAAACTGAAGGTGTTGCAAGTAAACAGACTTGAGAAATAAAAAAAAAAGGTATCTTTAGCTTTCAAAGAAAAAGATCTTATTTTCCTGGGATCAAGGAGGAAAGTGCTTGGAGAACAGGGACAGGTTTTATAGCCTGGTATCTTCTCATGTGCTGCTGATTCCCTCAACACCTCTGATTTTAAGCCCAGGCAGTTTTGTGCCTCTAGCAATTGTTTTATGGATGCAGGATATTGGTGCTATAGCAGGTAGAGCCTTCTGGAAATCCCACTGCCATCCTGCACAGAGATGGCATGCAAAGCCACAGGGAATGTGCCAGAAAGGGGTAACCTAGAGCCATTCCTGTGTTGGTTAGAGCATAGCCAGAAGTTTTTCTTTCTGGACTTGGGGAATGAACCTTGAGTAGGTTTCTTTTCCAACCATGGATGTCTCACTTGAACTGAAATGTCGGAGTCCTGCAGCAACTGCACTGACCTTGCCATCAAATTCTAAATGGGATCCTCTTCTCCCAGGGCGGTGACAGAGCATCCTGACTGCTTTTCCCAATGACTGAATGCAATACTTTCATGTTTTCAACTAGTTGGGATTTACTCTTGATCTGGCCCTTGTCACCATCTGTGCTGTGGTTTGGGCACATTGTTGAGGGGAATATTCGGTAATTATCATACCTTGATCAACTGCACACAGAGTGGCAGGTTTGTTCCTTTGGTGATCTACTGAGAGTCTTACAGGTGTAGTCATCCTTGGAAGGTTATCCCTGCCACTTCAGCAGGGAAAATGGGACACCAGGGCATGTTCTGTGACATGATTAATGGCAATGTGAACAGCACCCTATGACTTATGATATCATCCCTGTTTTCTCGCCTGAAAATTACCTTCCACTGCTGCAGAAGGGCAATGTTTCCTGTGTAGTTTATAGTGCTCATAAACAACTCCTACCAGCACCTCTGCTGTCGTGTCCTGTCTCTCACCTTCTCCTTGTACCTGTCTGTGGCTGGGGTTGTGAAACTCTTCCAGTGAACTCTCAGTATGGGCTAAGCTGTGAAATCCCAGGGCTCTGCACAGAGAGCATCGATCTTGTGCTGAGTCATCTGTGATGACAGATGCTGGAGTTTTACAGACACACAGAGTCACTTTTGCTGACTTATTGGTTTTAATTTACTGAGTTTTACTTGTTCTGGTCACTCTTATTCAAGGTGTTAATATTTCCTGAAGGGAAATAAGAGCAAGAGCAGCTCTCCAGGCTTAGCCTTAGTAGAAATAGCGAAGGTGAACTTCAGAGAAATATATCTCTAACTTGCCTATGCCTGTACTCATTTTAGAGCAATCAGGGTTCTACATGCTTATGGTGCTCAGTAATTTAAAATGCAATGCACTGTGATTTTCTGAAAAATCAAAACCTGCATTGACAATCCTTTCTTTTCGGAGTGTGAATACATTGGAAGTGTTCAGATGCCTCTTGAAAACTGTATTGTATCAGTGTTTTTTATCTTTGGTTGCATTTTCATTGATACTGTTTGTAGTTACCCAGCTTATTTCAAAGCTTGTCAAACAGCTGAGTTGGAAAAAGCTGTTGAGGTGATCTGTGTTGACGTGGAATTTCTGTTTGCACCCCTTTTTGCTGTCGTTCCCTGCCTTTGTTCAGCTGATGTGTTTGGAGTTGAGACAGGCTTTGAGTTTTCTTGCTGTCATCTCTGCCCCAAGTTTTCTTCCTGCTCTTCACTCCTTATGGTCTCCTTGCCTTCCAGAGTTAGGGATGACTTATGCTGATGTAAAGGGAGTTGGAATCAGTGTATTCCATTAGTGCTGTGTGATTTAGTCCTATGAATTCCTTGTGCATCAGGGCATTTTTTAGACCCCATCTTTGCATTGTGACTCCTCTTTAGCTGGGCTTCCTAATTTCCCTTTTCATGGTGTGCTGCTGCTTTCTCTATTCTTTATACTATTTCAGTCACCAAACCAGTGTAACAACTTCTTTTTTCCCTCCTAAAACTCTCCCATAACCTCCTGAATGTACATCCTTCTCTGCACATCCATTTTTTGAAGGCAACTGCAAGGTGGAATCAAAGCTTGGGGAGAGTAGAGCACAGGCGAATGACAACTCACTAGGGCATATTTAAACCAGAAAATGTTCCTCAGATCATTCATTCTGGCCACTGGGAATTAAAGGATTCTTTCGCAGTGAAAAATTGGAAGTAATAATTCTAATGGACAATTAACAAAAGGATTGTTGACTGACCACTAGAATTTCAAAGTAAGACTGATTATTTCAAATTGCATTCTGACTGCAACGTCCCTTTTGCTGTATTGCCCAAATTTGTCTTTTTAAATTTCTGTAGGTGTTCATCCTATACAATCTTAATGCATCATCCATGCTTGATATAGCAATAAACAGAGCTGGCAGTAGAACACATTTTGTAAAACCATAAATATTTTTATCTGTCTGGGAATGGGAACACAGTTATAACTAAGACAGCAGTGAAAATTTTATTTACTCAACAGAAATGATGTCAGGCTTAAACAGAGTCCTGATCTTCAATTTCTGGGTTCCTGACACATATTTAACCTTAAGGTTTAAATGAAACAAGCATATTTTAAGTTTTTCTCATAATTGCTAGCAGTGGGAAGTGTAACTTCTCACAAGATTCAACAAAGAGCATTTGATTGTAAATTTTAAAGCTCAGGTCAATGTACTTTTAACATGAGTTTTCATGGGAAATAATTTTCTCGGGAAGGTGTTTGAGAATTTATTGGTTTTGCTTTGGCATCCCGTTATGATCCCAAGTTCTAAAGATTTTTTTTTTTCTTAAGCAATCAATATAGTCATACTTAAATAGCCAGCAGGTAAAGAAAACTTGGAGAGTTTTAACTGAGCTGCTCTAAATTTTGATCTGTTGACTGCCTGGAAATTCCAATTTGTACCTTCCTAAGATGTAGCGCTAAGGAATGTTTTTCTGACAAAACCTTAATCAAATCAGCATATTCCCTCAAAAGGGCTGCATTTTAACAGCTGTAGATCATTCAAAAGGAAATGAAAACCTAATAGCAATTCTAATTGCGTGTTATATGATAGATGTGAATGGTTGCTTAGATGAAGATAGCACAGATGGAGCATCCCCATGACCTTCCCTGTGGGTTCATTCGAAACACGCAGTCCAAAACATTCCTTCCTTTAATTTAGATATCACAGAAAAATGCTAAAATTGCTTGGTTGGCTGAGGTATTGGAGCCAATTTGAGCCAAACCTGGTCCATCATTTTTCTCGTTGTGAGCCAATCCCTGTGTCAGTAGGAGCACTACCATGCTTTAATTCCAGAAGCCCAGCTAATCATCTCCTGTAGAAGGATTTAAATGCTGTACCCCAGAATGTATTTTAACTCTTAGGCTGCAGGTTCTCTGTAAATTTTAGTGTTTTATTGAATGTGAATGCATGAAAATATTATGTCAGTAAATGAGAGAATGAAGCATTAAAATGTGTCATAGGAACGGATTAAAACCTATCATAAAATATATTCCAATACTTACTGTCCAGTTAATATCAGTGTGATTGCATTAGCACATAATACCTGCTATTAATTCAACTTCAATTTTATCCCACTGCTCTTCCTTGAAGAGAGGAACAGAGTGACAGCCTGCCGTGAAAATCAAGGAGAGAATCTGTTTGAATAGTCCAACTTTTGTCTTTTTTTTTTAACATCAGCTTCACATGGAGACAATAGCTGCAGGATTGCTTCAACCATTACAAAATCTCGGTCCTGATTCAAAGGACATGGAAATGATTATTGTGTTAAAACTGGTCTTGCTGAAGCTTTCATGCCAGTGAATAGGAAACTGCTGAAGTGGAATTTGAGTGCAGGTGATGTAGGACTCTCACTGTCATGAAGCCTCAGGTCACAGCTCAGAGTGCACAACAAGAATTCTAATATTTCTGGATTGGTGCTTTTCTGGGTTTTTGCTGTTTTTGTTGCTTTTGTCACATACCTACTCAATCTGGTTCACTGCCAAGACCATTACATGGGAGAGAAATTTGTGATTACCTCCCTTTATGCTGTGAACTCAACTTAAGTAGTGTGTCCAGGAGAGCAAGGGGAAAGTTCATTAAAAATTCAAGATTCCCTTTCCATGCTTGCTATTTTGAAGTTGCAGGTTGTATTTTTGGCACAGATTGCATCTCACCCAAGATAACATGAACAAAGATAAATAATGTAGCACCAATGATGAACAATCTTAACAAACAAGAGTATCTTCCTTCGTTTCCTGATTTATACTTTATGAAACATTGATTAATGTGGCTTGGTAACACCTGGGCAAGTTCCCTGTATTTTACAGAAGGGTGAGGGTGCCTGTGCACACCAAAGCAATCCATTTTCTTCGACAGGAGTTCCTCCAGTTGCCCTTCAAACCCAGTACATCAAAAGGCACAAAGCCCCTCCCAGATCAGAGCAGAATCTCCCTGCTCTGCAGTGAGGAAATCCTCACAGCACATTCTGTGTGTGATTTGAATGAATTGCAGTGAGATGGTATCCCCTGCATGCCTCATGAAAGAGTGACCTTCGTGTGCTCCTGCCTGTGGATCCATGGAGGAATCACAATCTGAACACTCCCTTTGATGTGCCGAGCAGGTGCTGGTGGGAATAGAGCAGCTGATCACTGCCCTGTGATAGAATCTGCTCTGTGTGCCAGCGTTTCAAAGCCTTTTTTGTCATCTCTCTTGTAATAAGATGGTTATGAACGTTTCAGAACACGAGTGAGAGGTGGTAAAAGCACAGGAAAAGGAATATTAGACTCTATACAGCTTATAATTAAAATCCTAGAGAGCAATAGCTGTGAAGTGAGTAAAGGAAAGTACAATAAAAGCAGGCAAACAAAAAAACTCCACTTGATCCTGGAAAGCACAAAGGGAGGCTGCTTCGTATGCAAGACTTTCTATTTCAAGTCACCTTATCACCAAGACAGCTTTCAGTTTAGGATGACAAACAGAAAGCCCAAAGGAGTTCTTTGCCCATTCTGAGGGAGAGACAAGGCTTCCATGCAGATGCCTGGCACGTTTGAGCTCCGTCCCACACTGAGCACTTCCACAGTTTTAAACCTCACTGCTATTTTATGATGCTTCCAAGGGATTAACTTGACAGGGTGAAAACCAGCAAGATGTATATTTGAATAGAGATTAAAAACACAACACACAGCATTCTATTCTCCTGTCAACAATTTCAAGGTGAAAAGACCAACAACTTATCAAGTAATAAAAACCACTTTGCAGAGGTTGGCATAATGTAACTAAGGAAAAGGGAGAGAATGAGGAAAAGAGCAAAACATCTTTGGTGTGCTTCAAGCATTAGAGCTCTTAGCTGTGGTCTGAAGATCAATAAGGCAGAACATTCTTTTTATGATATATTAATACTGTGTGAGCAGCAAGCATAGCAACTGCTAGGATCATGTGACTGCTGCATATATGAGCTTTTCCACTTTGTCAAGATGAGTACAGTTAAAATTTCATTTTGTCAGGTGCATAGAGTTCAAACTTTTGAGTCGATGGGAAGTGTAAACCTTCTTTCATAGCACCCTAGAAAAGAATAGAGGGGTTTATTGTGACTTTCTATTGCCCACACCACGAGCTGAAACATTTTCTAATGTAGACTGGTGGGACCATGATAGCCAGGTGTAACAGATGTATGGATTAAGGAGTTTGAGAGCATTGCATTGAGATAAAATTCCAAAGTTAAAATGACCTTGGGAGTTCCGTATTTTTATCATGGTATCAAGTTGTTCTCTTGTTCAGATTTTTTTTTTAATGAAGATGTTGAACTTTCATTTGAAGGACTCAGGGGATGAGAGAATCCCATCTGCCCATGCTTGCACCAGCTGATTCAAAACTTGGGAACTCATTGGGATCTGTTTTCATTTAGAATGATGTTGTGCTGAAAACTTGAAGTAGACTCTAGAGCGAGGTGTAAAATTTGCATGCTCCTCTCTTTTTTAGATATGCTTTTTCTGTTTAATGTATGAAGTGAAGCTGTACTCTCCTATCCATTACCAACAACAAAACCCATTATGATTCGCATTTCTACTAAAAATACATAACTTTTGAAAATATGAAAATTCATGCTTTAGTACAGGTATTCAAAGGTAATTCAGAAATAATACACCAAAAAGAATATTTTCTGTGGGACTGCTAAAATCTAATATTGCAAAGGTATTTTTTTTTCTAGTCTTCTGACAGCAGCTAAGATTGCTGTGCTGGTCAAGTGGGTCACATCTGTAACTTAAATTGGGCAGTTTCTCATTGCTAATCGCAGTTGTGTGAATTGCACTTCAAGACCTTGTCTACATCTGTCTGCAGCACTACTTCTGTTAAAAAAACTCTTAAAAGGGAAGTTAAATTATTATCAGTTAAATGTCTGACATAGTCTTTTGCAAATTTGTATTTAAATGATTCTATGTTTGAAAAAAATCATGGGCTTGACAGGTGCATTAAAGCTAAATTATGTTTGTTGAGGTTAGACAGCAAAAAGTCACATTATTGCTACTCCTGTTGGAGCTATGAAACTGAGAATTCACCACATTCTCTTGCTTTAGTGGAGTTAGTTTGAAGCCATTCAGTTGTGTGGGTGTTTTGAAGCAATAATAAAAGTGTAAAGCTAGTGACCAACGAAAGAGAATTTCTATACGACTATTTGTAATAAATTTGAGCAAAGCCTGAGGGTGACATTGCACAAAGGATGGGCCACTGCTCTTCCTGTGCAGCTCTGTGAGCCTGTAATGAAGGCCCTAAAAGTTTCTGCTGCAGCAGAACTGGGCTGACAATAAATACAGGCTATGGGCTGATGTGGGATGATCTCTTGAACAGCACCTTTAGTATGTTGTCCCTTAATTTCTTGTGGGCTGTCCCAAAGCTCTTCCATTGCAAAGTGGGTAAGGCAGTGTTACATGAGCAGCTGGAGACTTCTCCTGCAAAGCAGTCAGGACTCTTTTATCTTCTTTCCTGTCTCTGCTGAAGCCATCCTTTTGTGCCGTGAGTGATCCAAGAACTGATTAATTCATGTTTGCAATGCACTTGAAAGCTTATCAAAGGGAAAGTGCGACAGAAGAAACAATTTTATTTTTATTGCAGACTGCTGGCAGAGCCTGTGAGCTATGCCTGTGCTGGAGCTTTGGTGCTGTTTGTTTTGAGCACAACACTTGAGTTGTCATCCCGTGTGCGCGGCGAGTGCCGGCCCACTGCTCTCACAGCTCTTCCCTTGCAAATGAGATTCGTCTGTGCTCCCTTGGAGCAGCAGTGACAGCACCAAACACCTCATGGCAATGCTGATTTCATTCCTTTTTCTTTTCTTTTTTCCTCTTGAAAACAAGCTAAAAAGTTCAATCAACATTTTTATTTCAGTTACAGCCTTAAGGAGATTTCAGGAGAGAATGAAGTGGTTCAGCTGGTGACCTCCATGGTGTGTCAGTAGATCTGAAATGGGAATTTCTGTCTCAGTCTGGTAACTGAAATACAGCTTATCTTTAAATCAATATTCAATGGCTTTCTAAAGGCTGGTCTAGCCAATATCTATCTTGGGAAGTTGGAGAGCAACTCACTTAAACTGTGATCCCATTTCAAGTCCAGAATTTCTAGCTTGAATTTCTAGCCTGTAGATCTTGTTAAGATTACAGATTAAGGGCTTTCACCTGAGTTCAGGGGAGTATTTCTATTGAGTTTGACAGGCATAAAATCAGACCTGCTCGGAACATGACAAATCACACTTGTAAATCTTTGTAGATCAGTATCATTCATTCCTTATCTCTTGTGAATGTCTTCTCATTATTTCCATTGTCAAAACTTGAAGCTTTTCATTTTCAGCCCTCTTCTCTTGGGTTGTGTCTTGATGGAACATATGCAATTTCATTAAATCCATGTCATCTTCCTATTTCAGGCAGTGAAAACAAAACCAGAGGGGAGCTGGATGTTTTGCTACATTCAGTATGTAGTGTCAGGATGAAAGATCCCTGTAAACTCTTGTTTTTTGAACGTTGTGCTTCTGTTTATAAGCACGGTGAATTTTCAGTGTGATAGATCTCAACACTTGAGGCTTGTGGGATAAAAGATGCATGTGTTCTGAAGAATGATTTATCTCAAACCCCAAAAGCTGTAGCTGATCTATAAGTGCCACTAACGCATTTGAAAGTTATTATTGCCCTGATTATATCTGAAGCAAGTCCTTGTTACTCTCCAGTGACATCTGTTACCTGTTTTGAAGCTTTTGTGTGAAAGCACTGGACAGACTTGTGGCTGGTGCTGCTTTTTAGGAGGAAGTGAATGCAAGGAACTGGGAAATGTCAGTGCAATTTCAGAGCAGTGACTGCTGTCACCCTGGGCTGAGCACATCCTCATCTCCAGCTCGTGGTGTTCTCCCCTGTTTGTGCTTGCTCTGAGTGTTTTAAGCCAAAATTGTCAACCAGAAATAACAAGAGTTCCTCAGTTTTACAGACTAATATGATCTTCTGCTCAGTTTTGCTGCTAGGCTGATCTGTTCACCTCTCAAGAGATAAGGAGGGAGTGGGAAATTATTTCGTAATGAAACAGCAGCTCTGAATTTGAAAGAGGTGAACAGATCAGCCTAGCAGCAAAACTGAGCAGAAGCCTGGCCTCTGGCAGGGCTCCTCACTTTCTCTGAATTTCTGGATGCTTCCTATCCAGCTTTGGCACCTTTTGTAATCTCCAAATTTCCCTGTTTTATCAGCCCATGAAAGAGAAGCAGTGGATAAAATTGATTTAAATACATGCTAATGCCACACTGGTGATCATATTAAAACCTATACTGTAATTTTAGCCCTCAGTAATTGCATTCCATGCATGGTACTGTCCAGTCAGCCTGTGTGAAGAAGGGCAAGGTTAAAATTGAGTCAAAAATCACAGATGCAAGTCTGTTATCTGGTGGCATGATAGTGCTCCTGTGATGTACAGGTTCAACTTTTTAGTGCTCCTGCTGTCCTTAACGTGTGGATTTAGTCCAGTTTAGAAACAGAGAGTGAGTTACTCACTGCAAAAGCCCAAAAGTCCTGCAGGGGCAACTCAAGCTGAAATAAAATGTTTGCAGTGCTGGAGTGGCACTTAGACATTTAGTAGGACAACACTGGCAAACTTCACACTGGCTTGTAGTGTTGGAGTGAGAATACAGAATTATACAAAATTTCCACAACAATATCCAGTTGTATTAAACCTTTCTGTGGAGAAAAGCAGTCAGTCCCTCGCTTTCAGGGTGGAACTTGGTTAAAAATATCAGTTTCTCTATTGTGTGAATAATTTAAAATGGATTTTAGCCTGGTTTGGAATGAAAATAAATCCACCTATTCATGTGCACCTTAAAATACTTATAGGAAGAGGGTTTGGGAGATGTTCCTACTGGTATTATGGCCAGCTTTTAGTTCTGTCTTTTAATTCATTGTTGAAAATTGATGCATTGAGACACTGAAACGATGAGACTTTAGTGAATTGATGCAAAAATGAAAAAAATTAAGAAGAAAGATGTCTATCCAAGTATCTTTTGAAAAAGTTTTCACTTTTTTTTTTTGGTATAAATTTTCCTACTGAGGCTTTCTTAAAACATTGAAAAAATTATTTTTTCCTTAAAATCAGAAAGTCCTCAGCAACATTGATGGAACTGGTAGACATCAGTTGCTGTTTACCTGAGACCTTTAATTAAAGTATTTTAGCTTTGCATAGCAACCACAGTTCCAGGTTTCTGGCTTAATGAAGAGAAAAAGTTGTTTTCTTCTGTAGAAATGGCTTTCAGAAGGTACAACACTGACAGGTCCTAACCACAGAAAAGTGGCTCGTAATTTATGATGTGCTGGAGGGCTCATAATTTGTGACGTGTCCCAGAACCTGTGATGTCGTGGCTTCTTTCACAGTTTACTCCACTAATTCCTACAGATCTGTTGTAGTGGGCTGAGCCAAATAGATTATTTTCAATTTCAAATCCATCTTTATTCTTCCTACTTGCCTTGTTTAAAAAGGGGAATTAGAATTAATCATGCTCTCCTCCACTGCTTGTTAATAACCCCAGATACCTCTGTGTCTTGAGCTTAATTCTCTTCTTTCAAATTTGCAGCCCTGCTTAACCTCAGGCTCTGCTCCAGGGCTGGGTTTTCAGCTGCTCCAAGTTGCTGTAGCTGTCCCAGGATGCTGCAGTTGTGTTTATTTGCAGCAGCTTCTCTTCTGCCTCACAATTTCCAGTATTGCAGAATAGGGCTGAAACCAAACAAAAAATAAAGCAACAGGAGCAGGCATCCTCTGAGGCAATTTCTTTTTTGAAGTCAATTTTTAAGAAGTTGTCTGAGAGAAGGGTGTGGATAGCTTTTCGTTTTAAGAATATTTACAAGAGGATGGAGGGGGCTTTGTAAGTTGATTTTGGGGAGGAAGGAAGGTATCTACTTGAGCCTCTATTACTCAACACATAAAAATGTGTAGCACATAGCACACTCTACCTCTTCAGAAATGCAAAACTAATTACATCTTAATTTGCATATCAAAGCAAATTACAACCTAATGAAACATTTGCCTGCCAAACACTTCTTTATCTTAATGAACAGAAAAAGAATACCTATTATAGCCTGATTAAAATGTCTTTGTACTTGTCCAACAGGTTGCACGCTGTATATATAAAAATATTTTTTCACCATCTTACTGGCAATGTGAACAAAACAGATTCTAATTTACAGCATAAATTTTATTGCTTGTATCCGTAGATGTAAAAACTGATAGGGAGAATGATTTGTGTTTTCACCGGCAGCAGGAGAGAAAAAAACAGTTTACATTAGAACAGATAGTAATTTTTCTATTTGGAGTCCTGTATTATAAAATAGTGTTTAAAATCTGAGAAATTTGCACTCTTAATTCATATATTACTACAATCGTATACCATGATTTTTTTCCCAATGATATTCATCTTGTGAAACTCCCCTCTGTGAAACTTAAGAGAACTCAGACAGAAAATGATCTAAAACTAAAAGCTAAAGCTGTAGGGAAAAGTTTCTTAAGCCCATGTTACAAGGGATTTATGGACTCCACAGAGGTTACTACAACTTTTCCTGCAGATACAGTGCCATAAATCTGTTGGACTGCAAATAAATATGTTGGGGCGAATATGTTTTATTTACTTAATTTAAAATCTACACACTGTAACTGTTTGGATTATCCTCAGTGCTCTTTAGTAATTAACCAAAAGCTGAAATAAATTTGCTGTACAGAACTGTTCTTAATACAAATGTTAAATCATTTTCCCCCAGTGTAATTGTACCTGAATAGATGCAACAGTAACATGAGCCATAAAAGGAGATAAAGCAGCAACATAATGTACAATTTCTTAGTGCATAATGGTAACTCTGAATAACACATGCTCCATGAAGAAAAGTAATTTAAACTGTATTACAACAGATGTCATATTTTAAAATGGAAACTATCCATCATGTGTTGAGAGAAAGTGTTGGTGAACTACAATAAGTCTAAGGGATGTACTTAAAAATTCTTTTAGGAGTGCATTAAAAATAAATGGATGGACTTGCTTTCAGGACGTTGTAATAAATTGCAAGTGACAGATACATGTATGTTCCCTCCTCATGGTGTGTAAAGCAATAATCACAAACTTGGGGGACAGCAATTACACAGAATAATCAGAAGTGATTCCTATTCTATGGTGGATAAAGCCTTTGTTTTAGGAAATGATTAGTGCATTTATAATTCACATTGTTAAAAATGCCTGATATTTAATTTAGGTTTCTGTTCCAGTGGGTGTTGATTTCTAGCAGCACAGTTTTAACAGTGAAAGCCAAAGCATGGAAACTGGCGGTAGAAAACTTGTGGATCCATGCTTCGTAGTCTTTCTCTAAAAATAGGAAATATGCTTATTAAATCCTTTTAAGCTCATAGATAATTCAACAGTGCATGTGTATATTTTATGGCTTTAAATGAAGACTTCCTGAAGAGTAGAAAAACACTGTTTTTGTAGAGCCCTTTTCAATCCAAAATGGTGAGATTTCACAGAGTGAGGGGGCCTGGCATCCTGCTGACCTGAGCTTGGGCTGATGCACATCACCAGAGGAGGTGGAGGTTTTGGAAAGCTGCAGTGTGCACTGAGAGAATGTCTTGCTGTGGAGGCCTTAAAACCCAGGAAATAAAAGGTCTGTCCCCATCTAAATAATTTTTCTCAGATGAAGTGGGTTTTTGTTTGTTTGTTTCCTCTGGACATTATGGGAGGGGAAAGGATGGCATGCAGGAATTTAGAGGGATTTGTTCTCCCTTCCTCTCTAGATATGCCTCAATATAGAAAAGGGGGAAATTCTGCATATCAGGTGCCTCACACCCTCCGTGATCTGCTGGAATATGGCAAGTGTGTTTCCAGCAAGTTCACTTGGTCTCAAGAGGCCTTGCTCCCCTACTCCTTGCCTGCAAGGCTATCTAGAATGTAGTCTA
The DNA here is from genome assembly GCA_025920805.1 of Petroica traversi. Lineage (NCBI taxonomy): Eukaryota > Metazoa > Chordata > Aves > Passeriformes > Petroicidae > Petroica > Petroica traversi. The sequence goes on along the minus strand of JAHLSL010000036.1, from coordinate 1,652,537 downwards.
TAATTTTGGACCAAAATTTGTATATTTAAAAAGAAACAGTCTTGAGTCAATCTCTCAGTTGGCTCCCATCAGCATTTTGCCCTTAACTTCAATGATTTTGAGTTCTGCTGTTTTTCTGGAAACTGTTTTCTATTTTGTTATGCTGCTTGAGGTATTTTTAATAGGGCCTTCTTAATGCTGCTTAAGAAACACACTTTTGATGCAGCCAGTTTGAGTCCATTCAAACACTTGGAAGAAACAGGGGGAAATGTTCTGAAAACTAATGTATGGCAAAGATGGAGGGGGTGTGTAAAAATAGTGTGTGACTCCTGCTCTTGTACTCTTTATTAACAAAGACTGTCTGTAAAGCCAGTGTGAAACGCTGCAGAACTTTGCTTTGGTCCAGAGAGGAATATAGAGAGAAAGTATTTGACCTTTAAAGTGTCAGCAATGCTTTGGCAGACAGAATGCAGGCTGTAATATTTTGATGGGGTGTGACATATTTCTTTAATCTCCATTCCCTGAAAAAAGAGAAATTGAAATGTACTGTCCCCCCCCCAAGTGTGTGACTCAAAACTAAAACCCAAGGGGATTGACTTCTGCAAATGCAGAGTTTGTTCTTGAGAGGTAGAAGGTGTTGGATGAGGGTTTTGTCTTTGTGTGTTACCTTTGCAAGTAGGAATTTAACAAGGTTCCTGCAGCTCACTTTAATAAATACGTGGAGTGTGCAAATACAACCTTCAGAGAGACACACCCAACCCTGTTACGGGCTGAAACTTCCTGTAGCCTTGCTGGCATTCAGCTTTACCCAACTGCAGGGATTATTTGTTAGATGGTTGTTAGTAACACTAATGAACTGCTTCAATCTGCCATGACTCAGTGGGAAAAAACTTGTATTTGGAACAAGGCTAAACAAAACCTGAGAAATGCAAGAGACAGGAAGAAACCACAGTTTGGATGAGATGATTGTAAGGGCGTGGAATCTTTAATTATTTTTTCCTGTGGAAAGTTTTGAAGAAGAAACAATTTTTGATTAGAATTGAATACTGGCTGACTACCCCATATTTTTTGGCAGATGACTGCCAGAGCCTGAAACTTTGTTCTTCAGCTACCTGAGTGTAATACATAAAGAACAAAGACAGATACATCTCACATGAGAACCTGGCTATGTAGCTCAAAAATTCTTATTTTAGAATTCCTGTCTGTGTGATACCTTTGTACACGTTTAACTCTCTTTGTGTATTAATTGCTTGCAGAGGTAGGAAAGAAGTGTAACGAGCTGTTTATGTTCATTGGCAGTGAGGAACCCAAAGTTTCATCTTTCTTCCCTTAATGTGTTGACCATTGGCATGTTAGTAGATGTGAAACAGCAATTACAGCTTGCACACACCTGACCTCCCAGGCTGAACAAGGAGCATCCATTATCCTCCTCTGTTCCCCTGCACGCAGGGAGGGAGGCTTTGCTGTTGTAATTGCACTTGTAAGAGGCTTTAATGTAACAGCAGTGATTTAGGAAAGCTGAGTGAGGTGAGACTGGAGGCAATCCTGGGATCCCCTGTCACAGGCTGAGGAGATTTTTTAGGGAATGATCCCTTTTGAGGCTATTGAGTTGTCAGCCTGACTTTATTGGGCTGTTGGTTGTGGCTGCAGTGAAATGTGTCACAGCTGCTCCACACTTCCCCTGTCAGCCTCAGCCATGGAGAGCTGCCTCTCTTTCTTTCTTCACTCCCTTTTAAACAAAGCATCAAACTTTCTTCCAAGCTTCAGTGAGAATAAATTCGTAAATCAAGAAGATTTTCAGGTTCTGCAGGGATTTAGTCTGTGTGGAAAAAAGATGTGACTGTATGCTCGTCATTTCAGACATTGTTAACAGCGCATTCCAGAGACAAATGTTCAGTTGGAATGAAGTTTAGAATGTGACTCTCCTTTCTTGCCCGACATGTAGTGATACTTGAAAGGCATTTTTCTAAAGAAATTCAGTTCTATTTATTGCAAAGTCAAGGAAACAAACTTGATCTCAAACTAAAAATACAGTTGATAATTGGTTAATTAGCAACTGTAGTTCTTGAGTTTTGAGTTGTTCAGCTGATGAAGAGAATTGTTTCTATCATAATGACTGGAAAATATATCAGATTTTTAAAAAATTAAATCCCTTCTGGCCACTTTCTTCTGCAGGAAACCTTTTTCAAGTCCAATATTTCCTATTCCAGGTACAGTATATCATAGAGCTAATTTTCCTGGCCTTTTAAAAGGTGATCCTAGGGGTGCTGTAGCTCATCCAGCCTGCACATCACTGACAGACCCCAAGTGCTCATCCTGAATCTTCATCTCTGTCTGGAGTGACAAACTTTGCTGAGTGGGACATCCAGCTCTGCTGGTTTAATCTCAGCTTAACTGAGATTCAAAGCAGAACAAGGCAGAATAACTTCATTTCTCTGGAATTTCTGGGGGCTGCTTCATCGTTTGACCTTTAGTATTTGCTTTATGTGGAGACAGAGGGCCTAATTTCATAGAAGTACAAAGGAAAAAAGATACTTATTTGGATTATCAAAGAAGATTTGCACTACAGGATGTCAGCAGGTGATACCTGATAGGAATTTGCTGCTGCTTTTTGTGATTTGCTTTGCAGTTCCGGCCATGTTGCACTGCTCTGATTTCCTGGCTTACATAAGGTCAGAGAAGCTTCCTCAGTAGCAAATTCAGGATACAGCTCCTGTTTCAAGTGTCAGCAGAAAGGGCCTCAAGTGCTCTGACTGATTAGGCAGGACTGAAAACCAGTGCAAAGTGCTTTGTTTATCAAATGAGTCTTTTTCTGCTCATATTTGCATGCACACAACTGTAAAATGTCATAATTCAAGTGGCAATTATGGCAACATGTGCAAATTGGGTGATTCTGCATGCAGCTGGCCAGTTGTGCATGCACAATTACCCAAATTACAAATGCAATCACAAATAAAGCCTATAAATGCTCCTCAGCAGTGTAAAAATTGCCTATTTTCTATCCCAGGATGATTTCTTGATAAAGCTGTAATAAATTTGAAATTGTGGATTTTTTTTTCATGGTCAGGAAGTTACTTGGTAGTGAGGGTGTCTTTTAAAATTGTGAACTGTTGGTTCCTTGAGTGTTTTTGAACAGAAAAAGTCTAAGATACAGTTATAGATCAGAACATTCCTTTTCCAGGGCTGTGTATAACACTTATGTGTTATCTTCACAAGCATTATTCCACCAATATTTTAATAAATTGGATAATGTGATATATGTACTAGAAAAGTGGGTTTTCTACAGAATTCACTGATTCTGAATAGTTTTACATGTCATTTTCTTTAACTTCTTAGTCTGGGAAAGGCCACACTCTGAATGGGAGAATTTAGTGTGCCTTGATTTGCTGCCTCCAAGTGTCTGAGCTTGAGATGAGAAGCAGAACAAAGCTCTGGAATGGGGCTTTAACAAGAACCACAATGTTAAAAAGAATAGATTTTCTAAGTCAAATTAGTATAACTTTTTTTCCATGGAAGCAAAAATTAAATGTTCCAAGTTCACAATAAACTATGAGAAGGATGTGAAAGGGCCTTTGGGGGGGGTGTGACATTCTATAGGAGCTTGAAAAGAAGTCTTGGGAAGGTTGGAGATTGTCCAAGGCAGAAAGTTGTGGCCAGAGGGAGCCTTGCAGAGCCAGGGCTTGCAACAAGAAGTGGAACTAAGAATACTCTCAAAAAGTATTTGGTGAAGAAGCAGTTCCTCACCTTGCTTTCCAATAAAAAATAATTTAATTGAACTTTGTAGTATTGGAAAGTATGTTTCTTCATGGTAATGAACTAGGCATAATTCATCAATATTCAATTATGTAGATATGAAATTTATATTAAATTTTAATATTACAAATGACTCATTTCTATCCCTGCTCCCCTTGTAGGAACAATGGAAAAATACATTTAACAGTAACACATAAAACTGAGTGAATAAGAACCATTTCTTTATCTTCCATCAAAACTCAATTTCCTGATTGAAATATTTCACATGGAGAAGTAAAACACAAAATAATGAATGACTTTTAAAATGCTCCTGTCTGAGCAGGCTGATCTCGAGCTGGAAAACAAATCCTTGTGGGTGCAGGCTCCTGACAGGAGTGGGAAGGATGGGAGGAGCTGCATTGCAGGGGCCCAAGCAGGAGATAATAATGGAGCTGTGGGGGCAGGGATGGGTGACGCGATGATGCCTGAATGCCCCAAGAGTTTTAGCAGTGCCAGTGGAAGGGGAGGGAACAAACTGATGGAATTTTCTTTTTGGTACAAGCCTTCTCAGAATAAATAATTTTCTCCTGGGGGTAGCACATCCCAAGTCACAGATGCACAAGTTTAGAAATGATCAGCTCGAGCATCTTAGCTAAAATTAATTAGCAGGAATGATCATTGCAGTGTGCAGTGAGAGAGTCCCCCCTGAGTGAGAGGAGAGGATCTCATGCTAATGAAGACAGAGCACCGTGCAGATGGGAGCCAGCAGTGCCCTTCCTGAGCTGCTCTGGAGTGCCAAATGTCATCTCCAGGACGTGGGACAGAGGCAGCCTGGCCCTCAAGGGTACAGAACTCACTTTTCTGGACACTTTTATATATATAGGTCATCCCAGAGTTCTGGAAGAGGAAATCAAGCCAGCTCAAGATGCATTTATTTTTAAATTTCTTATAATTGATTTGTGTTTAGAGGGCTTCTCCTTCAGCTCCACCTCAGATGTCAGTTTTAATACTTCTGTGCCTGGACACAAACTAACACAGCTTCTACTTCCAGGCATTTATCAACCAAATAGTCCTGACTGATTTGAGTAGTAGATTGATGTTTAAATAAATGTGGGAGACCAAGCAATGGGAAGATGGGATATCTTGGCTTATGGTATGTAAATATCCATAGAAACGTTGTCCATCATCTCTTCCCCCCCTCAAATTTCTCTTTTTCTTAGCCTTCTGTCTGCTTATATCAACCTTCTTTTACAAACATTCAAATCTCTGTTAGTTGCACAAGGACTCCTATATTTATTTCTCAGACATTTTAATGTAATTAGGACAAATCCAACACCTTTAGTGTGGAAAAAAAAGGACCACAAGTAGCTTTTTTGGAAAATGTCCTCACGAGAAAGTCAGAAATAGGAACTTAAAGTACATCTAATTCCAGGCAGTGGAAAAAAAGTGAAATGAACATAAATGAAAAAATCTGATATAGGAAAAGCTGAGTTTATTTATCATGAGGCTGATTCAAACCCATCAGCCTGACGTGCACAAGGACAATCTCTGTCCCAGCCCCAGTTCCTCGAGCAGGAGTAGCTCAGGAGCATTAGATTGATTGCCTCTAAGTGTTATCTACTCTTCATAAAAGGGAAATTGTTCCTTCTCATTCTTTCTGGCACCAGTTTTCGCCTTGTTTCGCCTAAAATATGATTCCTTAATGCATGAAATTTTAAAGTATTTGGACTATCTATGAAGGCTAAAGGAGTATATTGGTGCTAAATGTGATTATTAAAGGCTCTTTAATAGACTCCAAATGATGCTCTGTGCTGGCCCCAGCCTGGCTGCAGCTCAGCACTTTGGGGCTGGGGCTGTGCAGCTCCCACTCCTGGCTCTCAGCTGTGCCATGCCCTGATTTGGGAGCCCTGCAGGAACTCTGCTGTGTCTGATGGATGCAGGACCTGCCCGTGCTCATTCCATCCCCAGTTAATCTCTCCCAGGCTTTTGGAGCAGAGTAGGGCAGGCACTGGTCTGGATCCTGGTCAATCAGTTCACTGAGCTCTACTCTTCCCACAACTGGAAACAGCTGATAGGAGAGGAGGCCCAGAGCTGCTGATAAAGCAGCCAGGCTGGCTCACCCCGCTATGGCCACTACAGATTCTCCCTGTTAATTTGTCAGATTAAGCAGCAGCAGGGATGTTCTCTGTTTATCACCACAACACAGCTGCTCTTTCAGCTTACAGCACCCTCCTCTACACCAGCAAACTGATCATTCTTCTTTAGTAGGTTCTTCCATTTACAGCAATTTAAACTTGGTCTAAAAAGCACCACGACTTTATTTCTTAAACTGGAACTTTTTGGGCCGTGTCTCTGACCTGATCACTTCCCTCTGTAGGGCAGTCATTTGAAAAAAGCCACTTGCAGCCCAATGGTTTGCCAAATTGTCACCTCTCTGGCAAAACAATTGCCACAGACTAATTACACAGCCACTGCTTCATGCACGCTGTTTGTCACCATTGCACATGGAATGTTGTGGTTCCTGCAGAGCTGGGAGCTTGTCCTTGCCCTGCTGTGCCTCCAGATCCAAGCAGTGCCTGATGCTTCTTTGACTTTACCTGCAAATCCCTGAGAGGTTTTATGGCAGGAAAGCATTTCCTGTGTGTTGTAGGCATATATGGCCCAGGCAGTGAGTTGGCCTCATTTTTTTTTTTGGCTAAATCAGCAAAATGATAATGGAAAAAGGGACTCTTCAAGGTTTGTGGGAGTTGCTTTCTGGTGTCTGAAGCAGCACATCCAATGAACCCAGGTAAGAGCCCCACACTCTGAATTAATCAGGGGATAACATCAGCCTCCCTGTGCCAGTGCAGACAACCAAGCTGCCCTCCCCATGCCAGAAAAGAAATTATGTCAGTGGAGCTATTATGTTTCTGTAGCTTTAAGTAACTGTCACGAACACAATTTCCAAGATAATTTCAGATGGCTTATTGGATTTGCCTCTGAAGCAATTGTGTCATTGCAAAGACAAAACAAAAATCCCCACAACATTAGAGCCGCTTTAATTGCCTCTAAATGCGTGGTGTTACCAAAATTAGAAACATGATTAGAATGAAACAGGTTTTTGTAAAATATCTTTTTTCATTAGTGTTATCGTGTTCACTTGAATGATTCCTGTATTCAGACAAGAATGTAACTGGCTTTTGATACAATCTTGTTACGAGCCAAGTGACCTGTCAGTCCATAAAGAACATACTTGTTTTTTCTCCCTTTCCTCAATTTAGTTGGCTTCTGAAGTGACCTCAAGTTCACTTAGGTTTGAAATTACCTTCCAGTCCACAAATTGTAGTATTTTGGGCAGGAAGAATCAGAAATACTTTGGTATAAATGTCTAAATAATAATAATAACAATTTTATTAATAACATGCAAGTGAGTTTACACAAAAACTACAGAGACAGATGGTTTCTTTTTACCTGTGTCATTGACCAAGGCAATGTGATAAGAAAGATTGATTTGAAATGATCATTTGACTGCACCAGCTCTGAAAATATTTTAGGCAATGCCTGCTGCCACAGGTGTTGGAAAGTTGGCGGAGTTTTTGACCAGTGTGGATACACGGAGGAGATCTGGGTGCTATGTGGCCTCATCCTGGTTTTATTCTGAGCTTATTTAAATTAAAGATATTTTTTTTTCCCCAAAACAAAACCACTTAATCCTTCTGAGCTTTTAGACACTTGCAGAGGAAGTGAGAGGGAAGTGCTCTTGGCTGTGATTCTGTCATTATCCTGCCCTGGCCCCCTTTGCATCCACACTTCTATTGCTTGGGAAGAGTTTGGGAGCAGAATAAACCCTTTATAAGGATCTGCATAAAGAGAAGTCCAAGCTGGAATTCTGCTTAGTGCCAGTCAAGGTGACCTTGAATAAAAGCTCTTTCTTAACTAACTACTATTAGGTATTAATTTTTTGGTGTTTAATTAGCCAGAGTAACACCAAAGTGCTTAAGCTATCTCTTATTTCTGATATTGCTTCAAAGGTATTCCAGTAATCTTTTTAAATATCTCCTAATTTGATTAAGAATGCAATCGGACTTGTTATACAGTTAAATCTCATTTTTTACTACTGATAATTAATTATTGAAATGCAAAATGTGTGTATTCTGTTCTAAATATCAGAATCCTCTTGTATTTATGTATGGTTGTATCACTTTGATTTCTTTCATCACCTCTGCAGTACAGCTACTAATGTGTGGTATTTCATCAAGACAAAACACACTTACACACATTGCTCTGTTGATTAGCAGTTTATTATTTCCTTATAGAAAATGATTAAATTTCCTTAGCAGTAAATTAGTGTTAATTCAGAATCCAAGGAAAGGCTTTATTATTACCTTTCCTAGCACAGAAGAATACCTGTTTTTAAAATAAGTCTTTAAAATGAGAGATAAAGTTTTCCTTTCTCCATTTTCATCTATTTTCTCATTAGCTCCATGCTAGGTCACACCTTTTCACTGTCTTTCTCTTCCCTTTTTTACTGGGGTTTGTTTTGGATGGTCATGTGTTCCTGAGAAAGAGGAATGATGGCTCTTGAGCCTTTAATTATTTGATTACACTCTGGTTGTAATTCTGGTCTTAATATTTCCCTGAGACCCCAGCATGCCAGATGAGAACCCTCCTCAGAGGGATTTCCAGTGGAATGCCTCACAGCCAGCTGTACTGGGAGTTTTCTCCTGGGGTCCTTTGCAATCACCAAAGATAAGGCTCTCTGCTGATTTTATTGCTGTTTTAGGGATACAGCTATTTTGGAGCTGGGATCTACCATTTGTACATGAAAAGAAATCCTCTCTGAGAATTCTTTGAAAGGAAACACTGCATGATTGTCTGCACATTTCCCCTCTAACAACCTCCAAAACTCCCCCTTCCCAAACTGAAACTTCCTTCTGTTCCCCAAAAGACGGTTATGCTACACACTCCCTGTGGCTGGAATCTACTTTTATTCAGAGCAGGAACCTTCACCAGCAAAAAAATTCTCCAGTGCTTCCCATTCTCTTCCCAGTTCCAGTGTTCCCTTTGGCTTCACCAGGATACCTGTTTGTTCCCATGGTAAATGGGAATCTCCAGATTGAAATCCCAGAGATGTCTGAACTTGAACAACAAGAGTTCATTTGTATACATTGTGGATGGTAAACAAAAATCTGTCTGGAACCAACCTATTATAAAGTCTGATCAGGTCCCATTTCAAATGACACTCAGCAAGAGCAATTCTGACTCTGTAATATGTGTGACAGCTATTTCTAGAGTTCCTGCCATTGTGTGGCGTGAAATTGTTTGTCTCATATCCAACTTTGGCAGGGAGAAATTTGATCTGATAATCAGAGCAGCAAAACTCTGTCCTGGCAGCACGTGCCCTGGGAGCAGAGATGTGTAAAGTCACAGGTCATGGTGTCACTGGGGACAGATCTCTACCAGGAGTGTCTGGAGAAGAACATTGCCTTTTAGCCTTTGAGTTCACTGAAAAGATGTGCTGTTTCTTTTAAGCAAGGCTCCATCCTTTGGACATGAGTCACTGGCATTTCTGCCCAGCCCCGGCACACTGGGAGAATTAGTTCCATTGTTTCACATGGCAGGGGAAACATTTTCAGATTTAAAGGATAAGTGGTTATGTGCAGCCGTAATCAGTTGTTGCAAACATTATTCTAAATCAGACTGATTAATGACTGTATTATGATGGCTTCCAAATGGACACAAATCTGGATGTTATGTTTTTGGCAGTGAGCACAGACCGTGTGTTTTGACTGCTTGGATTGGTTCAGAAATTGATGTTCCCTTTTGATCAGTTCCTGTAAAGATCTGTTTTTCCTTTACAAACACCTGGAAAAAAGAAATGCAAATCAACATTATTACTTTATATAGTCCAGACATAAAAATTGACCAAACCTGAGATTTCTGTCTATGGGAGAACAGCTCTGTTCAGACATCCTGACAGTTTTGCAGGGGTTTGCTAATCTTAGAGATGTTTGTGTTCTTTTACCTGAAAAACCTTCTCTTGAATGAGATAATCCAGACACCAGTCAAAGTGGTTGGCAGAGGAAGTATTTACATGCAGACTTTTCCATACTCATGCAATTCAGCCGTGTCCCCCGAGGGGTAGGAAGTTGATGAAGCAAAAATGAAATGTAAAACAACTTTGTGAACATCTTTACTACTAAATAGGAAAGTTTTCTGTTCTTCTGGTTCATGAGTCAGAACAATGCATGTTTATAAAGCCAGCAGAATGAAGTGGGGTTATTCTGGTCCCATTGGGTAGATATTTTTAATCATTTTTTATCCTTTTGGTGTTGCTCCAAAGTGATAGAAAAAGGTTGGCTTTTATTTTTTATGGTGTTTTCATTTATTTTTATCTGCTTTAATCTTTTCAATGTAATCTTCTGCATTGAAGCTTAGTCCCTTTAGCTGCCAGATGTTTGTCAAAATATCATCTTACCCTTTCGTATTTTTCTCCTTTTATTGACCAGATGAGCATTCAAATGCAAGAAACTGCAGCTTAGTGTAGGCATAGGAGACAGATATAAAGACAGATTAGGGGATGGTTTGAAGCCATAAAATCAGTGACTTTTGCTGAGCCTTTTCAGCAGGGAAACTGCACTTTTGTGTGTTAGAAAGGCTGACACTTGTGTTACTCTCTGGGCATTCAAATTTATGTGACTCTGTGTGATCTCAGGAGCTTCTTTCTGTAGTGGGTGATTGTGTATCCTTGGGTTCTGTACATTTGGGGGTGTATTGTAATAGTATTGAGTTTGGGCATGTCTGGAGGTTCTAATTTATTTGGCTGGAAATATGAGTAATTATGACATTTTGGAGAATTTTAATAAATCTTGAATTCAGAGTTTAATGCAGAGCTCTGGAATCAGACTAATCTGTAAAGCAGAGGAAGGCACCTGATGTTCACAGCAGGCATCTGGAACACCAGTGGAGACAGGGGTAGGATAAATCACTCTGAGTAAGAGTTTAATTAATTGCACTTTGAATTCCAACAAGAGATACTGACTTTGTGTGGTGAATACCATCTCTTAATTTCACATTCTGTTTTAGACTTTGGGTAATAAACAAACCTTCCATTGCCTGTGGATTGACTTTAGAAAGTTTTAATCTTATTAGAGAACATTTGATTATAGATTAATTTGCTATGCATCTCTTAAAGAATTCAGGTTGATTCTGAGGAATGTGGGGAACTTGAAATTATTTTTTTCTCAAGCAAAAGAAAGTTGCATCTCCCATGCACTTAAAAACTTCAGTTTTTAATGGATCCTCTCCATCAGCTTTCCAGCAATGACTTTATCTGGACTATGTTGTTGTTGCAAATAAAGCATTTAAGCAAACACTTGAGTTTCATTATGATTGTTTTCAGTAAATAAAGAAGGATAAAAATATCTGCCTCTTAAAAGTAGTTGACAATAGTTTTGTGTCTGTAGTGAGAATTGAGGAATTGGATTTCCCTGTATAAAAGATGGTGACTTTTATAAATTTCTGGAGCAGTTGGATAAGACTAAGTATATTTATATGTGTGGAGAGAGAGCCAGATTCTCATAAATGCCCCTTCTTTGTGTGCTTCCTTACACACATCCCATCTTGTTTCAGGCTTTGGCTGTAACTGATCTCATTTTCCTGGCTATTTTAATAATTAAGCATTTTTATCTTATGTACTTGATCTTTTCTTTCAATACAGTCTTAAAATAGGTCTGAATAGTCAAATTATAGAAACATCTTGCTTTCCATGGATCAGAAGGCTGTCAGTGTGGAGATCACATTTTGGAATGCTAGCTTGTGGACAGCTGCTGGATCATGGAATATGAAATAGAACTTTGTGTTAGTCCAGCACTGAGATCCCAAACACCACGTGGTGTTTTCCAGGAAGGACCCACAAGATTTCACTCTGCATCTCTGCAGGGTTTTACCACAAAGTTTATTTGTTATTAAGTAGAATCCCTTAACCACTGAGCAAGACTCATCTCTGTTTCAGGAGCACAGCTTGAATGTCAAAGTTATGCCAAACCAAAGCCCTTGCCGAAGTTCAGGCTGTATTCCCATGAAAACATTCATTTCTAAAGAGGGCAGATCATTATTTCTATGCAGAATTAGCTCTTGGATGCTACCACTTAGGTCTTTGCCCATTGGGAATAGGAAGCTTATAAATCAGAGATGATGAATTTTCACTGGCAGTTTTTCCTGTGTTGATTCAAGAAACAAACCCTTCCTTCAGCCCTCCTTGAAGGAAAAAATTAAATAGTGTAAGTAAAAGTCTGCTTTGGTTTTTACAGGTGACTGCAGACTATTATCTCAGTAAAGTTCTTAATATATTCTATTCTTCTTTAGACATATTGCAATGAGGTTAAATTCTCTAATAAACTATTCAGCTGTGTATGAGAGCACAGCTGTTAATCCAGAAATTTCCTGTAATTAATCATGACTATTTCTGTTATGTAAAAGTCACTGTAAGGTGCATCCAGCTCCATGAATCAAAGTGACCTGTACAAACGTCATCTTCATCAACTGGAACCATAGACAAAAGTAGAAATAAAACTTCCACTCACCTTGTGCACAGGAGGACTTTCTCCTTCAAAATCAATCTCTGAATTGCATTTTTAAACATTTCTTTTCCTCAGAAAATTAGATGGTGTGTGTTTGAAACAATCTAGCCCTCAATGCAAGTCAGTTATGCCTACCTGCCTTAGCAGAAGTATTCCTTTTTTCTTCTATTTTTTTACCCTCTTTCTATTTTTTTTTTTCAACATATACCATTATCTACTGCACCAGGGAGTATAATAAGTTAAGTAAAAAGAAATCATGGTTAAAATCACAACTCAAGAATTAGCTTTCACTTTGGGGGGGGAAATTATTGAGCACAAAGCAAAATACATTTTAGTGAAGGAAATAATGAGAGACTTACTTATGAAAAATACAATCATTTTAGAAAACCTTGTATACAGTGAGTAATAATCAGTTCTCCATAATATTAAAGAAGAAGCACTTAAATTTTTTGACATCCCTAATCATGGAGCCTGGGGAGCCGTGCAGAACATTTGCATTAAATTACTCCTCATTTCCCCAGCCCTATCTGCCCCTTCCTTAGGTTTCTCTGCCAGTATTTGTGAATTTGGCAGAAGCCTACAGATTTTATAGCTGATACTGTTGTCTCCTGCCAGGAATATCAGAGTAAGGTGCATTAGATGCTGCATGGCAATTAATGGCTGGGGGAAACCACGCTGATTTTCATATGTGGCACCCAGGTGCCATCGTTTGTATCAGATTACTCGAGTGCTGTGCAGGGTATGCTCCTGTGCATCACTGCTGATCTCCTGGGTATCTCTGGAGCTCAGGCGAGCTCTGCTGGGGAGGAGAGGAGCCTGCAGTGTCCAGAGCGTGGTGGCAGAGGATGGAGCAGCTCTGGTGAGCTGTGCTGCCTTTCCCTGGGCTGCAGAGCAGGCAGCTCTGCCTGACCTGTGCTGACATTTCCCCTTCTGGCCTTGCATTGCCTTCCCCAGTGCCACTGTCTGGCTCCCACCTCAGCACTGCTCTGTGGGTTTTGTCACAAGTGGTCACTCCTGGCCTCCTCCTGCTTTTATTTAATGCTTTTCCATACAGGAAAAGTGGTGCCAGCTTTGCAGTGTCAGCAAACAGCTCTCTCCTGGGGCAGACCCAGCCCTGTAGGAATGCACTGCATGCATGCAAGCACTGCCTGTTAAACCCAGCCTTTGCTGCATCTTTTTTTACCCATGTTATCACTTTGAGTCAAAACCAATGTAGTCAGTGGTGAAAGCCTTAATGCTTTTGGGGAATAAGCTCTAGCTGTAGAAGTGTGTTCATACAAGGGTCGGTAATGATAGGACAAGGGGAAATAGCCTTTGGCTGAGGGAGGATAGATTTAGATGAGATTCCATGAGGAAATTCTCCCCTGTGAGGGTGGTGGGACCCTGGCACAGGGTGCCCAGAGAAGCTGTGGCTGCCCCTGGATCCTTGGCAGTGCCCAAGGCCAGGTTGGATGGGGCTTGGAGCAGCCTGGGGCAGTGGAAGGTGTCCCTGCCCATAGCAGGGGGTGGCACTGGATGGGCTTTAATGTTCCTTCCAACCCAAACCATTCCATGATTCCATGAAGATTCTTTAGCACGACTCATTTAGCTGATTATGAAAGAAACCTAGGCTCTTTAGAGGAATGGTGTGTCTGCTTTGGAAATTCAGCAGTAACTATGCCCAAAAACTGTGTAGCAAACACAAGTGTACACATTTAGAAAGTCCCCCTGAGGCTTTTAAGCAGGGTCTGTTCTGCTGGCCACGATGCTGCAAGCTGAGCAATCTTCCCCCTGCTTCCTGAATTAACAGAGGTGTAATGCATGTTCCTTCCCAGGGCTGTAATTATAGATGACACCCTTAGGAAAAAACAAGTCTAGAGCATCTGGGTTGGGACGTCTGAGATGGAGTGAAACAAAATTTCAATTAAGTGCATTGGATTAGCACTGACTGGGAAGTGGAACTGATATTCTGAAGGAAAGGAAAACACTTCAAGGAAACATTTGAAACCAGTAAGAATTACTGTAGTCCTCAAATGCCAAAACAAACAAGCAACCCACTGGAATTGTCTAAGTGCTGTATTTTCTCATTACTGTACCACTGTGGTTTGATATTAAATATTAAATTCTTTGGCATTATATAACTCAGTATTATGTAGATCAGAACATTAATTCTTTTGGCATCACTGGATTCAGGTTTAAACAGAAATACATGCCCTTGAAGTGTTTTATTCTTAGTAAAACTGCCTTTTCTAATAAAAAGCTCCTGTGTTAAAAACGAACTGGTCAGCTCTGTGTTTCAGCAAAAATTATCCCATTTGTGTATCTGGCTCTCTCCCAAACTGTTTCTGCTACCAGAGCTCGAGAGGGTAAAAGTTTTTGGCATGCATATCTTCATGCATGCTGTGTAAAAAAGAAATAATAATAAATATCCACTATGGGCTCTATTTATTACTTCCTCTGTTGATACGACTTAATGTGGTATAGATTAAAATTAAGATTATTCTTGTTAAAATGCACAGAGTGATTCAGTCATCATAGGGACTCCTTTTGAGTTGTTGTGGCCACTCCTGAAGCCCCACGCCATGGAAAGCCTCTCTGGGACAAGGCAGGTAAATCTCATTTCCAGGGAGTGGAAAGCTGTTAATATTTTAGCAGTTTTTTTGGAGTTTCAGTGCTCTGTGACACAGACTCTGCTCCATATTTAGGAGCAGAGTCTGTGCTTTCCATCACATGAGAATTCTGACCTAATACTTTTACATCCCTTGCTGAAGCTAAGTCCTTAAGCAGGCTATTTCAGTGAGACAGAACATCCTCTTGTCCTTGGAGCTCAGAGCTAAAGTCACTGAACTCAAAGGAAGAATCACTGAGGGAAGATATTTGGCATTTGCTATGTAGAGGCTTGGACCTGGGTGATCACTGTGTTTCTTTTTGACTTTAAAATCTGTGTCACCTTAAGAACTGTAGAATTCTAAGAAGATTTATAATTGCTTCCTTGGAAGTAGTCCCAGGGATAGTATCACTGTAATGCTACGAGGGAGCCAGAGCAGTCTCGAAGCCACAACTTCATATGGCACGTAGGACTTCAGTCTATTGAAAAGCCCTCTACACAGCAATTCTGGGGGAGGGAAATTAAAAATGCAGCCTGAAACACTCCAGTGATTTGCCACAGAGCTTGCAAAAGCAAAGGCACTTCTAAGTCTACCTCCTCTTGCAGTATCTTTCTCATTTATCACAGCCTTTCAAGGAGTTCCTCTTTAGGAGAACCCAATTCCCTCCTTGCTATTTTGTCTTATTGTGACTGTGAATCCAAAGTACAGAAGCGCTGTTGGATGGGATTCTCTTCTGGCAGGCTGGGAAAGCTGCCTCTGGAGTAAAGTAGCCAGCCTGATAGATTTTTTTAATCCACATTCCCTGGCTTCTTTCACTAAAGACTCAGGCGCTGCAATGGGATCACTGCAGTGGGACTGAGATCTCAGTGGCTGAGAGCTCTTCCCTTTGACACGTGGCTTTTGTTTGCCACACAGGTGGGCTTTGTATTGAAATGGGCTCTGAAAGCAAAGTGGGAAAGGGAAATCCCCAATTCTGTGCCAGTGGACAACAGGAGAAATTGTGGATTGGTGAGCAAGCCTGACCAAAGCGTCCTGGGATCAAGGACAGGAGTGTAAAAAGGATGGGCACATTTGACAGCTGTTATTTGCTGTGTGTGCTCACTCCGTGTCAGCCCAGCATCTCTGGGAGTGTGGTCGGGGTGGAAAAGGAATCTCTGGGCAGCAGGAAATCTTCCTAATGGGATTGCTGTCTCTATCCAGGAGATGTTTCTAAGGCAGTGAGGAACAGAGTAAGAAAGTGATCAAATTACATTGATATAGAGCATTTTCATAACGTAGTCTCAAAAGAATTTAATAGAAAGGTGGATTAGTTGAGAAGAAAATGTTTAGAGCTGAAGTTAGATCTTGGTTTGGTTTTCTTTTTGGTTTTTTCTTAATTAAGCCTTCTAAATGAAAAAGTCCTGTAAATTTGTTCTTTACATAAGTGAAAAATACTGCCTGTGGAGCTGCTGGTGGTTTATTAAACTGAGTACAGTACCTTGTTTTAAAGACTGTTCTTGCAAATGATCATTTTCTATTTCTGTCAGCCTGTCCTCACACTTGGGGGGGCCCTCACTGAACCAAGTAATTTAAAAGTCAAAAACTCAGTAAGCGTCTTGGATTTTTTTTTAACGCTGAATATCGTAGCAAACATATGTGGCATCTTTGCTTTGTTCCTTAATTGCTGAGAATTCTTTTTGGATTGATAACTATCAGGGAAATAAATAGAGACTTTCTCTCAAATCCCATTTTTAAGGCTACATTTGTGACTACAAACTGAGAGGACTGGGACAGCAGAGAGGGTAGGGAACTGTTAAAAGGGAAGTTTCTGGATGTAAATGTGCTGGCAAGGGGAAGAATTCTTAGGGTTCTTATCTGTGACCTGATCCAAGGAGAGACTTCCAGTAGACATTGGATCAAATCAGATATGGTTGTGTGGCTTTGTAATAAGAAACCTGAAAAAGAAGATTATTTCAAGGACTAATATGGCCTGGATCACTGGTGGTGTGTGCCACCAATGTGCAAATACATTCTAGAGATGAAAAGATCAATTGGGTGATATTGTTCTCATGCTTTGCATCCTCCCTGGCTCTTGCAAAATTGCACCAAAAATATTAAAACCTGCTCCATGATGAAAAAGGTGTTTTGAAGTATCTACTGTTGATTTAGGGAGTAGGTAACTAAAACAGAACATTAAAGAGGAAAGGAAGGACACAAACCAATGTCAGTCAATGAAATTTTCAAAGTCTCAGAGAAAGAACATGATAATCCAATTTTTTTTTGCTCTTGGCTCTGACTTGCTGAGGTGAAACATAAGATAGCAAGAAATATTTTCTATAGAAAAGGAATATTCATATGAATATTATAAAATATATATTTTATAGTCTTTTCACATGTCATTTATCACTTAGGTTAAGATACTCTGTCTTTTTTTCTGCTTTTATTATTTTTGTCAAGTCCTACAATATTTTATCCTTTCTATCCATTTATTCTTTTCAGTTTCTATATAGGAGATACCATAAATCCTCCCTCTGACTGTGCATTGATGTAAAATTGAACAGCCCATGTTATGTAGGTGCTGCTGATCCCTGGCAAACATTGGCAGATGTTTGGATACTTATTACTCTCACTTCATGATCTTAGGAATGTGATCTCTTTGATTATAAGGAAACATTTTGTTGCTTATCTAATCTCAACTCCATATGGTTTCTGGACAGATTTTGATTGATTTCCGTAAGTTTTGGAACATTTCTTAAGATCTTTCAGTTCAAAAACAACTTGTGGCTGTGTAGAAAAAAGAACATAGCAGGGACATTGGCAGCTTTCTCCCTGGATTTCCTGAGTTTCTCTCCCTTCCTAGAGTCAAGGCACAGCCTCCTCTGCTGCTCCTGCCATCCAGAAGTGCTTTCCTATAGCTCTCTGCCTCATTGATTCTCCATCTGTTTTACTCTGAGCATCTTCCTGGTGACCTATGTTTGCATCTGGTGTGAATATGCTACTGTTCAAAGTGCTTTTACTCTGTCACTTACCATTTCAGGGGATGATTTATTGTAGCAGGGGCTCTGCGCTCTGTGCTGGAGGAAGGGAGGAAATCCAGACAAATCCTGGAAGATTTCTCAGGTCTCGCCTGGCTGGGATTGGGAAGCAGAGGGGATGCGGTGCCAAGAGCTGTGACTGGTAAATCTGTCCCCCCAAATTATGGGGTAAATGAAGGAGCTGGGGCTCAGACAGGCAGAGAAGGCAGCTGTGTTGGACACAGCGCCTGCAAGTTGTGAGGGACCCGAGCCAATCCTCATGGATGTCAGTCAGAAATCTGCCAGCCACTCTGAAAGACATTTGAAAACAAATGCTGGAGCTTTGATTCACTTTTCTGAGCTGGAGGACAGTGCCTTCATTACAAGGCACTTCTCTCCTTCTGCAGTTAGAAAAACAATATAATTCATATAGATGGAGCACCATATTACTATCTAATAGCAATTTGTATTCTAAGGCTGTACAGATTTTTCTCCTATTTCAACACTAGATTAACAGGGGAAAGAATTACAAAAGAATTGCTGTTGGAAAAGGAATTTGAATACAGACCAGGTGGCTAATTTGCTCCCATTAGTTAGTATGTTTAACAAGGGAGAGTGCAGTCTGCAGTCAAGTCTCTGGAAGAACATCTCTATTGCTATTTGCTGCACAGCTTTGAATTTTTGCCTGCTTTCCTTTATGCTGGAGCTTTTTTTCCCCCCAAAACACTGGGCAAAGAGAATAGCATATGGATGAGAAGTGGCCTATCTGAACAGCTACGTGTGTCTGATACATGAATTGGTACAGAAGAAGAGGATGCATCATCATGCTTTGATAACAAGCAAATCAGGAGCAATTACTTCTTTTCTTTCAGTAAAAAGAGGATCACTTACAGTACTTCAAAATAAGATTTTTTTTCCCCTGGAGAATAATAATCATTCTCTGTGTAAGCAGAGACACTATCATCTCTTTCAGTCTGGCTGAGTGTGAGCCATGCGTGGTGTCTGAATGCATCTCTGCACTTAGGAAATAGATTGGATAGGCTGTGGTGATGTCACTTCTTAAATATCACTGACTCCTGATCCAGTTGGATCAGATTTTGATCTTTATAACACATCCTGTCTTCTGAAGGAGAAAATGAGTAGAACAGATTGTTTTCCATAAGGTTTTGGCAACTAGAAAACATTTGTGAAGTGATAACGTAGTGATTGCTCATGCCTGAGCATGCAGAATGAAATTCTATAAGGAAATCCCTTTATTTCCTAGCAGAAGCTCGTGGCAAATAGAAGTAGCTTGTACATCACAAATCACAGGTGGGGAGAGAAACCACGGTGCTATTGGACAATAAACAGCAAGTTCAAATAATGTAGATTGATATTAAGAACCAAAGACAAGGGCAAATATCAATCTGTTAAAATTATTCTTTTTTTTCCATGCCTGGCTTTATTTGCATTTAGTTGTTATTTTCCAACGGGATTAAAAAACTTCAGTAGTTCTTTAATACTTGAAGTAGCCATATGGAAAAAGCCCATTCTACTGTTTATAAACCCTTGTACATAATTAATGAAATGAAACCAGTTTATTTGTTAGCCAGTGGTGCAACACGCAACAGGAAAAGCTGAGGTCTTGCATTTTTGTCTGTATTTTCTTTCACTTTTAGCTTTGCTCCATCACAAGAGGCAACAATAGGCTGGAATGGCTTCTGAGGCTGAAGTTAATGGTGCCTCTCTCCACATCTTTTCCTCATCCAGCTGCAATATCCAGGCTGGCCCGGCTGCTCCAGTCCTTGCCCTGGTGTCCCCTGCAGGGCTGTCCCTGCAGCAGTGCCCTGCCCCAGGCACAGGAGGTGACACCGCAGTTTGAGCCCTGCATCCTGGAAGCACAAACAGGACAATTTCTACAATTTCTTCAAGCCTTAATTCACCGAATCAGCCTCTTTTTCATCTTTGAAGTTGCTCCTGAGCTATTGAAAGGCTGTTTAAGTTTGCCACCTTGCTCACCACGCTTGCCCTCCCTTTTGCTGCTTAATGGCAGAGCCACAGAGGGATAGCATTACACTGGCTCCTACTGTGCCGAGCAGAATTACAGGAATCAACAGAGCAGCTGTAAACCCTGTGCTCGGAGCAAGCTAAAGATTGAAAAAATACTCATAATGCCTGTCTTTTGGTGTCAGTTGTTGTCTGCAAGGCACAATAGAACATCTGGAAGCGAGAGCCCTCCTATTCAGGTAGCTGAAATTGCATTAGCTGCTCTGGCAGAAAGGACAGGATTAGAATGACAGACCTCCCCACTGAAATATTTGCTTTTGAATAAACTTGTCAAATGCAACAAGGGGTGTCATGGCAAAACTTCCCCGCTTCTGCTGTGAGAAGAGTTTCTGTTTCTGTGATGACAAGAGGGCTGTGTTTAATTGAGCTGCATTTTGCTGCTGTCTGCTGTAGGCAGATACAATGAAAGGGGGAAAAGGCCAAGTTCAATTCATCGCTATCAAGCTTCCTTTCTTCTAGGAGCAGGTAACAGCAAAATAATTACTGCAGGCTTAAAACAGGTGTGTTGTGGCAAGAATGGGGGAAGCAAGAAACTGCTGCAGAAGCCTCACATTAATTTATGCTCAAGAGAGATTCACCATTCTTTATGGCACAACAGGGGAGCCAAACATAATGGGGAATACAAACTAAGGGAGATAATGGAGAAGGAAAACGTCCTTCAATACCTTTAGAGTTCACGTGTTATTCCTGTTTGCCAGAATCCACTTTGGGGAGCATTCACTCAGCATAATGAAAGCGTAGCTTACGGGGTGGCTTTGTAGAAACTAGGTCAGGTAAATTGGAGATGCTATTATAGCTTTATTCATTTTTAAACTATAGATCAAATGGTTCCAATAAAAAACTTTAAAAGGGTAGATTTCAGTAGTGCCCATCACAAAACTCTCATGTCATTGAGGACATTAAAACTAGACAAAGACCACAAGTTTGGCTTGCAATACTTTAGGAAGTTATATAGGCAACTTGCTGATAATTGATATGCTTCAAAACATGGTCCTGTCATAGAAATGCTTGTCTTTGCCCTTTAAGATTACTGTTTCTCCCCCAGTATTTATTTCTTTGTTTGTTTTAAGTTACTCTGTAAGAAAAAAACAGAACTCATTTTACACCTTGGCTGGGGGTTGGAAAAACATCTCCTCAGCAGGGCAGTGGCTTTGCCTGCCTTACTCAGGGGCTTTGGGCACTAGAGACAAATCTTTTGTGTTTGTTCAGCTTTCTCAGTGGGGTAAAGTTTCATCCTCTTCCTCGCAGGGCTGTCCAGCCTGCCCTGGGATGCCTCACTAATTTGTCTTGTTGCTTGTGCCACCTTGATGTGTCTACAGAACACTGTGCTGACCTAACCCAGGGCTTGTTTGCCGCTGTAATGATGGCAAACACTGACAAAATGAACTGGAAATGTTGAGCCAGTGACATGGAGCCATACAGGCCACAAAGTGTCCTCTCTGCTTTCTTCCAGAGAATTTTGCCTTTTCTCCTCCATTCAGAACTCAAAAATGGGAGCGTATTTTAGATTGTGTCATCTCTAGTTAGGACACTTCAGCTCTGAAAGATTAAACAAGAGCTCTCTCTTTGGTGCCAGTTTAAATATGATTTGGGGTGAGGCTTGCTGGTCTTGAGGTGCCTCATCCCCGGACCCCATTTGGCTGCAGGGCAGGGACACATCCAGAGGGGCCACTTGGGTGGAGATCCTGTCACACACAACAAGAGACACAAAATTCCCAGCCTCCAGCACATAAAACAGCAGTTGCAGAATTCAGCTAACGTGAATGAATTCATATGATTTGGCTCTTAAACAAAAAAGAAGCACGCTGATTTGGGAGTCTTTTAACTGCTCATTTTGTTCAAAAATGCTAAAACAAAGTGATTCAACACTTCCAGGATGGGTTTTTTTCCCACACACTTCTAAATTTAAAAAATGTTTTGTTGGTTTTTATGGTTCCAGGGTTACTCCCATAAAGCAGTGATATTGCCCAGGGGAGGGGAAGAAAGATCACATTTCAATTCTTTCCTATGATATTTTTTAAGTTATGCACAACAGATGACAACAAACATGATTAATATTAATAGAATGGGATAGTTTTATTTAATTTCTGCGTTGCGAAGTCCTGTTCTTCTTCATGCTTGGATCCAGGGGGAAAAAGCAGTTTAATATGATTTCTTTTCCTAATTTACTGTTTGCTAGTCTCAGATGGTTCTCTGCTCTTCCGCTGCAGAGCTTTAATAGTGACCTACCTCAAAGATATGGATTTTATTGTTTGTTCCCTGAGCTCTTCACAATCAGAAAGGTGCATATCAATTATTCAGTAGAAATTTTCTCCCTGACAAAACTTTCCCTTGATATCTTACCCGAGCACAGCGCTACTTACATTTTGATTTCTTGCACCCTTCTAGCTTAGAA
The DNA here is from genome assembly GCA_025920805.1 of Petroica traversi. Classification (NCBI taxonomy): domain Eukaryota; kingdom Metazoa; phylum Chordata; class Aves; order Passeriformes; family Petroicidae; genus Petroica; species Petroica traversi. The sequence goes on along the minus strand of JAHLSL010000036.1, from coordinate 1,630,243 downwards.
ATCAGTGTCTATTAAAGAGTTAACTGAGCTAATAATTTCTAGCTCTTAACGTGTTTAGTGTATTTTAACAAGAGTTAATATTGTTGTGGAGGTGAAAGTTATAAAGCATGTTGATCTGGTCTGGCAGCTGCAGCCTAATTTCCAGGGAAATTGGAACTAAATACGATTGTATGTGCAAAATATTCTCTGTAAATTCTGCCTGTGAGCACACAGACCACCTGCGTCTTCAGAGCTGGCACCTGGACACTCCTGGGAATGAGGTGGATGTTCCCCTCTCCTGGCTGTGGAGGGAATTCAGGGACATGAGCCCCTTTCAACTGCCAGATAATCCTGGCAGCCTCTGGGGTGGGGGATAAGGAAGCAGAAATGAAAGGCAAAAAAAGGAGAGAACCCAAATCTAGGACACAGGGATAGCTAAAAACAAGAAGTAAATTGCCAAGTGAAAAGGCTTGGAGATTAAATAAAAACAAATGGGATGGGATTCTGGCTCTGTCACACAGGAGACTTTCCTTAGGGGTTAGGATGGATTTTGCCTTTGTTGGTTGTTGGAGTTCTCCATCCCCTAAGCTGACAAGAGCAAGCTATGAAAAAAAGAGCAATTATTTCTTCTTTCTCGCCTGCTTTTAACATTTTTTTGGTAAGCATGGAAACAATATGAGCTGTGTTAGTGAACAAATTGGGCAGCGGTTGGTGGGGGGGAAGAAATGGGTCAAAGGTCAATGGCCAAATACGGGCATCAAAGGTCACGGGTTAATGGTAAGGAGAGAAAGGTCATGGGCCAAGGGTTGGAGGGCAGAGGAAATGGGTCAAAAGTCAACATCCCCATATGGGTGTCACAGGTCACGGGTTAATGGTAAGGAGAGAAAGGTCGTGGGCTAACAGTTGGTGAGTAGAAAAAATGGGTCAAAGGTCAACGGCCAAATATGGGCGTCGAATGTTGTGGGTTAGCAGTAAGGAAAGGTCACGGCCCAATGGTTGGCAAGCGGAGAAAAGAGGTCAATGGTCAATGGCCAAATATGGGCATCAAAGGTTGCAGGTTAATGGTAAAGAGAGAAAGGTCACTGCCCAAGGGTTGGAGGAAATGAGTCAAAGGTCAGCGACCATATATGGGCATCATATGCTGAAGGTGGCAGGTTCGCAGTAAGAGAGTGATGCCTTTTCCTGGTGTTAGGAAAATGCAGCCAGACACGGTTAAAGGGGTTGGGGTCTTTACCTCAGTATTTGAATCAGGATCCCATTTGATGCATCCACTTCCCCCAGGTGACAGCGTGGCAAATGCACCCCCATCAATCACACACACCAGTTCTAGACTTTACACAGCACAGATCCAACAAGGGAGCCCAATAATGAGGTTGGGGTGGGCTAACCCCCAGTTTACAGAATCTTCCTGTCAGGAGACCTTGGGTTCCTGAGCCAGGGGGAATGTTTGGTGTCCCTGGCTCTGCAGCTCTGGGCTGTTCAGTCTCAGGGTCTGCAGAACACTTACAAAACACTAAGCACTAAACTCAGTAAAAGGTTACAAGTGTGCATGCTGCTAATACTTGTGGATACAGAGAACTGTGTAAAAGGTATGTAAAAGAAAAGACAAAAATCATTCCGGCATCAAGAGAAAGGTCGTGGACCAACGGTTGGCAAGTGGAAAAAAAAGGGTCAACTGTCAATGACCATATATGACACCATATATGGGTGCCAAAGGTTGTGGGTTGGTGGTAAGGAGAGAAAGGTTGTGGGCCATGGGTTGGAGGGCGGAGGAAATGGGTCAAAGGTCAATGGCCAAATATGGGCATCAAAGATAACGGATTAACGGCAAGGAGAGAGGTCCTGGCCAACGGGGGGAGGGCAGAACAAATTAGACACCGAGAAACACCTGTGCCCTCATGAGGGCTAGAAAAGCCCACAGACTGAGATTTCTGTGAGCTCTTGGGGGCTGAATGTGCAACCACAGGATGCTTTCTGTAAGAGCTCTGTGAGCTTTCAGAGCAAACAGGACCATTTTTCCATTTCTTCCTCCTCATCTCTCCTTCAGATACTCTCTCTTGTGGATTTCCCCCTTGGGCTAATTGATTTTCATTGAGTTTTTCCTCTAGTTTTTTATCAGTTGATTAGGAAAAAACCCCAAATACCCAGAGCCAACCTGCAAGTGTCTTCTTATCTCACTACATGAGAATAAGTTATAGCAGCAAATTCTTGATTTCAGGAACTTCTCTGCTGGTAGGTACCTATTACCCTGTCTATTGTGCCTACTTTTCTGGATTTTACTGGGTTTTTTTAAATATAAAGTAAAAAATGAGTGGCTTCCCAGACATCTGATCAAAAAATTTCCCATTCTCCATCTGTTCCATGTAATATTTGCTCCTCTTGCTACTTGGCACTTTTTTGTGGCCAATGGCTGCAATAAGGGATTGTAATTTAATTGTTGGCAGAAGTTAATATGATCCTCTCATTTGCACTGTGGCTTTACTTTTCAAAATATCCTTTGTTTCTTACAATGCAGATCACTGCTTTAAATTAGAATTGTAAAATATCCCCTGTGTGAATTTGAAAGCTACTGTCACAGCATAAACATCTTTCAAGGGCTTTATTCTTCAAACTTGTGTATTAAACCTGATTTTATGTTAGTTACTAACGAAGCCTTTGCTGTTGTCAGGGCACTAATGAGTGCAGAAGGGAAAAGACAACATTGTAGGATGTGTGAACTTAGAGAACAAGTTTTAATTGATGGGTTGCAGTTCACCATTTAGAAAATGTGAACCTTCTGGAAGCCACGGGTGGTGTGCTTTGTTCGCTTGTTGCTTCTGCACTAATAAAGAACTCTCTATCAGTGCTGGAAATCACAGAACTGAAAGTTTGCTCTAATTTTCCATGGTGCTGAAAATGACATAATGCCTGGATTTTGTCCTAAATATGTACCTATAAATGCACCTACTTAGCCTAATTAAAAAGAAAATAATTTGAAGTCTCAACTTTTTAATTCTTTTGTTTTGTAGGTATTTCTTCCTAGTGTCCTCTAGAGAAAATGTCTCTTTCTTAAAGTTTGATAAATTTCCTCAAGTAAATCACAGAGCCTCCCTGCTTTGTGTGTTAATTGCATTATTGTCATTTGCACAAGGGGAAACATGGGGTTTGCCTGTGGTGGGGCCTGAGTTTGTCTCGTGGCGTGGATTAGAATTGAGGGAGGGGAAATCTTTATCACAGTGACTGGGAGCACTGGAAATGAGTGAAACCTGGAGCCTGCTTCTACCTCCTGCACCAGAATGGCACTACAAAATGAGTGAAATATAGATGAAAACTTTCATATTTAAAGTGAGGCTCCAAATGACCCAGTTTGCTGTGCCTTCTTGTTTGATTTTGGCTCAGTTCCTAATCTAGTTTCTCACAAGAGAAACTCCTACTGTGCCTAGCTGCTTCTTAATAATAGAATATTACTTTACTGATTAATATTTGTTGGACACTTAGTCTAATTACGGTTTCTCACAGCTACTTTAATTACTATAATACGAGGTTTAACTTAAGCAAAATATTCCAGATGAATTTAGCGATGCTTCACCACTCAGTTCCATACATGGGATTGTGGCAGCTGGCTGTTGGGAGAGAGGAAAACACACTCCTTGCTGAACCCAGGACACGTGTTTGGGAATGATAAGATGTGTCAGTATTTCTGTTCCTGAATCAAAAGATGTAATGCCGAGGATTTGCAGAAGCTGGGAACTCTGAAGCCTCAGCCTGGGGAATAGCTGCAGTGAGCACGATTAACTGGATAAAGGGGAGCTCAGTGCAGTGCAATTGAGGATGTCAGTGCTTATTTGCTAATTGAAATTGGAGAGGCAGAATTAAAAGCTGGTGATGAGGAAGGCGTGCCAGTATCTTGGAGGACTGGCTGCTGTCTTTTCAAAGGTGCAGAGGAACATGGGATTGTTTTTCTCAGTGAGAAATTATCCCATTTCTTCTACGTCATTTGCCTTGAAAAGAGAAAGGTGAAATACGGAGATAAGACTTTGGAAGGAATTAGTAAGTTTTTCTTTCTGGGATATCCCATTTTAAACTGGAGGTGTAGTCCACATTCATATTTGCTTAATATGTTGGTGGGAAGTACAAAATACTTGGACTGGATTTTTGTAGTAAATGTCAACACCTTGGCAGAGCATTAATGAAGAATACCAGGCATGAAAAAACCAGAGAATTCATTGAAAATGTGACATGACCCCTGCAGGTCTCAGTTCTTCATTTGTGCATCTCCAGTGCCATTTGTAAACGCTGCACCTCAATTTCCTCTCTTTTTATAGAAAAAATGCTTAAAAGCAAAGTATGTTTTTTACTGTTGAGAATGTAGTAAGAATAATTCAGTTATCAATTTAAAAAACCCCAAGCCCCAACAGATTTCTGTACATCAGTCCTGCTAAACCAGGAATGATAGCCTTGAAGTCCAACCTGAATTTTGCCATATTTAGTATTTATCAAAAACTTGCACCAGAAGTGTTTGAGCTCCTGAATATCCACAACAGAGCACTTGAATCCTTGATTGATAAAACGTCTGATAAGACAAATGCTGTGGGAATAATCCTCGTTTTCTCAGGGACTCACACTTCACTAAAACTTTGTTCACCTCCTTTGAAATGGTTTCTATCAGTTTAGGGAAGCAGGAATATATGTAGCTTCTGAAATGCTCCTGCTTCTTAAGATGTAGGAAGGCATGGGAATTTGATTATTGAAAGGGATCTCTTACAATATTTAGAAAATAAAAATTAGGTTTCTGGTTTTGCATAATGCTGATTTATTTTGAAGTGTAATGCTTTATGCTTTCACCCTTGCAAACTGATTCTTATTTATGAGATAAAAGATTGTGCAAAATATAATATTCCTATATAATTTAAATTACCTGATAATGTGCTAGAGCCTCCTAGAATTCAGGCCCAAACATTAGGCATTGATTTAAAAAAAAAGGCATTTAAATAATTTAAAATTGTTCAATGCTGAGCATGATCAGCACCCCAATCATTTTCAAATAAAAGTACCTATAAAAATTGAAGCAGTTGAATAATTTTAAATTGCTTTATACTGTGCAAGCACAGAACCCAAATCACTTTCAGGCTGAAGCACATACCAAAAAAAAGATTGAAGTGCTCCAGTAAATTTAAATTGCTATATATGAGTAAAAAGACCCTTGAATTATTGGACACTTGATTTTTTTCTTTAAATTTTCTTATTTTTATGTACAACCCAAACAGTTTTACTTTGTCAAAACCATCTCATTGTATAAACTTGCAAAACAATACATTAACCTCTGCTCCGTATAGTAATGGTGGGACATTCCACAATCAAATATCCCATATCCTTCTGGAGGAGTTCTCAGTACTGTTATTATTAAAGGAGGATCCAGGCCAGAGATTCTCATTTTTTACAACTTCTCTTGTGTTTTATGTTTATTGCTCGTGTCTGCTGCCTGTTGAATGTCACGTGGACCAGCTGATAGGTTTGGTAAATGCAGATAATTAGAGAACAATTAAATGAACAATTAAATCACTCCTGGAAGTGATGTCCATGAGGTTAAGTGGGGAAGCTACAGTGGCTTCCTGTCCACTGCAGGATCTGAACTTGATTTAATTGATGGATTCCAAAAGCAAATTCTCATTTACAGTAGAGGTTCCATGGTGGAGTTTGTGGGATCCAAGGTCTGTTCTTGTGCCTCAGGACTGGAAGCTGCTTCTCCACCTAAGGAAAACATTGTTCTCATGGGTACAGATAATTTTCTATGATTGCTTCTACAATAGACAAAAAAAAACCCCTTTGACATTTTTAGCAATTAACATCCAACATTTCCCAGAAACACCGTTCCTTGATTGTTGGAAAAAAGTTCTACTGTAAAGAAATAAGAAATAAGTATTTAACAGGGTGTTACTGAGGCTTTCTCCAATACTCCTGAGATCTCATTCTCAATGTGTCAGGGTTTTCTTTGACTGTCTAATACATGTGGGGTCAATAGTTGTATCTTTTGCATAAAAGACTTCATTCAGCTCTTAAATTGCAAGCAATTATAGGAGAGAGGGTTATAGACCAGGGTCTTGGTTTCACATTATTTATGTTCTAATTAACTTACCAGACTGAATTTTTTCCCCCTGCTTTGGCTACTAAGTGTTGATCTTTAATAGTTATCATGTTCCTAGCATTAATGGGTTTTATTTCTTTGGAAAGGTCATTCTTGATGTAATGTCACTGTTAACACAAGGGAGCCTGTAAGTTTTAGACATTTTGCTTGATTGTGATGCACTCAGAAATGTTGAACTACTTGCTGTCTTTCCCCTGGGGGTTGCTTTCACCCAACTCAGAAGGGTCAGTACAAGTTCTTTTTAATTTTTGACTGTATTTTTCCATTCATTAAAAGTACTCCTCAATGAGCAGCTGACATAGCCAAAAGGACATTGGTCTTTTTAAAAAATCCTTTTATATTTATTTCTAAATGATTCCATGAGCTTGAGAATTACTACTTGTTGTAGGTGAATACATAAAGTCTGGTCAGATAAAGTGAGCAGTGATGCAAAAATTTGGGTCAAAACGAGTTAAATCCATGTATGGTTACTACTCTACTGCTACTGAGGTTCAGTCACTGCTCTTTAGGAAAAGAAAGTAAAATCTCTTAAAAACAGCACTGAAGAAGATTTCTAAGCTCAGCTCACAGGATTTTTATGAAAATGAGAAACAGATGAGAAGATAGAGAATGTATTGACCCAATAAAAAAGATTAAGGTGCTTTACAGCCCTGTCCTTACTAAGAGTTCACCTCTGAGCTTTGTTTTTAAACAGAAATCCTTAGGAAGCCACCTTTTCAGTTATTTATTTTGATAATATCATACTGTTATTGCTCTGTATTATTTGCTGTAAAGAAAAATTAACCATGTGACATGCAGATAACTTTGTGAAAAATGGTTTGTACAGTTGGTTTTACAGAATAGATTGTCCTCTTCCTGTTGATGTCAAATAAAAGCACTTCAGAATTGTAGTGAGGCTTGTGTTGGGCTCCTTGTAGAAATTTCTCAATTTTTACTAGAAGTCTTTGCATGTAAGACTTGTTTTTTCTCCAATAACCTTGCTGGAACCAAGGGATTTTACTTAAAAGTATTAATTTTCAAAAAATCATGCATTTGTGAGTGTTTAGGAGAAGGTCAGAAAATGTTCAAGGAATCATTTTTTGAAGTTGAAAACCAGACATTTTCACTCATCCCTATCCTTTTATGAGTTCTGGGGGTTGGTTCCTGGTTTTGTAATGTTTGAAGGTGATAGAAGTGCGTTTGTGTTTAATCCTCAAATCCATGTTACACTTTCAAAGATTGTTTTCAGCAAGCTCATTTTCAGTTTCAGCTTAGCAGTGCAGAAGACAGATGTTCAGTGCTACACTGAGTTCAGTTTGTGCTGCAGTAATAATTGCTTTAGACTCTAACTTTGTGGAATATGAGGAAAATAATAGGTGGAAGGTTGCTTTTTCTTTTTGATAACTATCACACTGCTGGGAAATTAAACATGTATCATGTTGCTTAGAGTTTCCAGCCATCCTATCCAAAACCCACTATCTGCTGTAAGAAATATGATTTTAATTTTTTCCCTAACAGCTTTTGCCACATCAGTGTTTTCCTATGTGGAATAATGACTTTTGCCCCATGCAACTTCACATGAAGGGTTTTAATTTATTTCCTTTTTAGAAAACCAGAGATCTATATTTTCATTCATCTAAATGCTTCATGAAGTCATTACTGCTGGAAAAGAGGACCAACCTGTTTATTTCATTAGGCAATAAATAACTACAATGTTTGGTAGAAGCAGATCTTCCAACAGGTTATTGTTGAGGCGGTTTAGGTTTCAGCAATTGCACACCTTGCTGTACAACCAGTCCAGACCTCTGACTTCCAATGTTTCTTCTTTATGCCTCTTTCACTGGAACAGGAGTGCTATGGAATGGCTCATTTGCATTATTCTGTGGCCTGTAAAATTAATTTATTATGCAGCATCTCTAAATAGGCTAACCGGTTGTAATCTCATTCTGGTGGTGTATGGGTTTCAGCAGAACATGATTACTTCTTTCACAATGCCTAAAAATAAACAAAAATAACCTTGGAGCCCAACCTGTCCTTTTGCTTGAGTCTAGTGTGTTAAATGGTGCTATTAATCACCATGGGTAGTTATTTACTTGTTAAATACTTGAGTAATTTAAAATATTACTTACTTTGAACACAAGTAACATGTCTTGGTCTCTGTTATTAATCAATACTTAATGAAGTGGGATGACAGCCATTCCCTGGATTACAAAAATCTGAACAATGTTGAGATACATCTACAGAGCTGAAAGAGTGAAGCTGATCCTGCACTCTGAGCCATGCGGGTACAAGTCATTCTCAGCTAAAATCTGTGTGCAGAGGGAAGGCTGAGCTTGGGTTCTGGGCTGGAAGTTCTCTCCTGATCCTGGGCAGAGCTGGTTCCCATCTCAGAAAAAGGACATAGGTTTAACAGTGCATGAGGGTTTACATCTGTTTATATTTCATAAAGATTAATCCTGGCTCTGTTTGCAGAAGCTGCTTAACATTGTTGTAGGTAAATGGTGGCTGTGCTTCCATCAATGTCAAATTTCTCAGTTCCGTGTGTGTTGGTTAATTTTAGAATGGTTGTGAGCCACCAGCATGACGAGACTTCAAAAGGAAATTTAGGGAGCATTAGGCAACATATTTTGGACTTAAGGAAATATCCAGACTTTGGAGAACATTTATCTGGTATTCGTTATGCATTTTGCACAGGTGGAGCCTAAGCAGGCAATGAGATGTTACTGAGAAGATCACAGGGATGTGTCCAAATAGAAGGAGATGGAAAGAACTTGGTTTGTCTGGCCTAATAAATCAAAGATTTAGAGGGGACAGAGGTTAATTAAGTTATGAGACAAGACTTGAACAGGAATAAATGGCTGTAAATTGACCGTGAACAAATTTATTCTGGAAGATATGAAAGGACCATCAGAATAAGGGTTGGGAATTGTGAAATGTGGGAATTATTTATGGTCGGGTTCAAGTGATGTGGCCAGCAGATCACTGTGCTGCTGGTGACACCAGAGGTGGTTCCTGTGCAAGGGCTTCACAGAATCACAGAATTGTTGGCACTGGAAGGGACTTCTGGAGATCATCCAGACCAACCCTCCTGTCCAGATTGGTCACCTGGTTCAGGTGACACAGGAATGTGTCCAGATAGGTTTGGAATGTCTCCAGGCCTTCCCTGGAATTTCCAAGTCAAGGGAAATCTAAGCTACCTCAAATTCTGAAAAATGGAAAATATGTCAGTAAGAATTTATTAGAAAGCTTATTTTAGGGTGCAGTTTCATGGCAGCTGCCCCTGGTTGGGGTGCAGACTGTGGGGACTTCACACCAGGTTCTGTTTATCCAGCTACAGCATCCTGAGGTGCTGAGGTTCACAGAGGGACCTGGCGGCTGGGCTCAGGGAGCAGATGGGACTGGGGAGAGAGGACTGTCCCAGCTCTGCCTTGAAATGGGGATAATGTCAGAGCGCTCCTGATTTAACCCATATCCTCCTTCACCCAGACCAGTTTGGGCTCCATGGTCACTTTGATCTCTGGGAGCAATAAAAAATGAATAAATAATTCCTGAGGAAAATGCTGGTGCCTCTTCCAGAGCTGCTCAGTTTCAGCAGGCAAGTGGATGTTTGGAACTCCCTGTTCTGACATCACCCCTGGCAAACCTCTCCTCCAATACCTTAACGAGGTTCCAGTGCCA
>JAHLSL010000036.1:1486741-1620473 GCA_025920805.1 Petroica traversi | reverse complement strand
GGGAGATGCACACCTTTTACTGAATATGCCATAAAACTCTTTATAACAAACATAGGTATGCGAGGAAAGTGCTCATAAAAGGGAAGTTCCTGTGGTAGATTGTCTCACAAAAGAGTTTGTCACATTTTGTTTGCAGTTAATGGATGCCTAGCGCAGTCACAGCTTCGGTGACAGGAGAGCTGAATTCATTTAAGCCAATAAAGTCATTCTAATTTGCATTTTCATAGCCCACTCTTCAGTACTCCGAGTGTGACTTTCGCTTTTAGGATGGAGCTGTGCAGTAAATGGATAGGTAGGCCCTTTAAAAGGGTATTTATCATCCTTGAAGAATCTTAGTGTCAGATCTTAATAGCAGTTCTTACAAAAATGACTGGAATTCTCTATCAGATATGGAGGTAGAGCTGTAGAGATTGTGAACAGTCTTTTTTAAAAACTTCCTGATAAAAAGAGGAGCTGTCAAAAGAATGAAACGGTGGAAGTTTCCCCCAAAAAATTAAAACATTGCATAAAAAAATGCCCCAAATGGTAGCATTCTAGAAATCAAATTAATTTAAAAGAACTGTGCATTTAATTAATTTAGTCATATTCAGAAATAAATAATTCAACATACCTTTACATTAAGTTGAAATATCTTTGTTAATTATGCCAATCAGGGGATAATTTATTCAGGCTTTTGAGGTTTTCTTTTTTTTGTTCTAGTTGATATTAAATACCACAGAAGACATGGAGAACTTCATGTCCAGCTTGTGTGTGTGATTTGATGAAATAATTGCCTCAGGACCTGCTGACACTCTAATTGGAGCCTGCATAATGCAGAATCAGAGCCTTACTTAGAGCAGTGCTCTTATTTTAAATACCCCTCCGTTAATTTCATTTAAATAACTCATTTAAATCTAGAGAGAAAACTTCAAATTTCATCATCTCCCTGTGACTCTGTGCTATTTATCACTTGTTTTTTCTCTGAGGACCTCCTCCCTTTCCATTTTTGTGGCTCTGGTGCTGCAGCACCTGAACATAGAAAAGGTTTTAAGATTCAAAGATCTCCATCTGCATGATAAAAATATTTTGCCATGTGCAATTTAATTCAGTGTTGGCAGTTCTTATTTTTTTGATTACTTTTTTCTCTCCGTTCCCATCTCTAAGGATCATCGTATTTCTTATGAAGATCCGAAGTTTTCATATGCAAAAAGCAAATTTCTAGTTCTCATGTTTCCACAGAAAAGCTCAGAAGCATAAATTTTCAATACCCACTTCCAAGTGAGTCAAATAAAAAAGAACCCCCCAACCCATACTTTAAAAGATAAAAAATCCCAACCCTACCAGAGACTCCAATCAACCAGAACCAAAGTCGCATTTCTCAGGAAGTGACTCATAATTTTTGAACTCTTGAAATTATTGCTCTTAATAATAATGAGTGTGATTTCAATTTAAGCTCCCCCTTTTTGTTTTCTATGTTGATTTGTTTTCATTTCAGATTCCTCTCCTGAAGTCAGAGGTAGAATGTGGTCCTGCAGAATATTTCCCTCTGAAATGAGATTTGTTTACATTTACTGGGTGTAGAATTCCTGTCTGGGCAGATGGCTTTCACAGGTGTCTGCACCATTTACATTTCTAATTAAATAAAACCTTACACAAGGATGAATTTCGCACCATAAGAATGTGTGTGAAATGCAATTAATATTCTGCAGCTTGTGTTTGTGTGCTGGGTGATCTCCTCGAGGTAGGGCCAATGAAGATGTGAGGGTGTACACAGCAAAAGGTGAGAAAATTCATTTGCAGAGCGAGCGTGTGGCCAAACTGCAACTGTGCAGGTTGAGAAGAACATAAAGGTTCTGAAATTCTTTGGAAGGACCTTTCTGAGATGACTTTCAGTCACCACAAGAGGAGGTAGAAGGGCCCTGTTTCCTTGAGGTGCTGTGACACCCAAAGGTACTTTAACACCAGGGGCTTTATTAATTTCCTCTGCAGTTCAGTACAAAATTGCTCTCCTTTTTTGCTTTCCAACCATATTCTACATGAGCAGTTTTCAGTGCAAATGCTGAGGTCACTAAAGGTCACCAGCTTGTGCCTGCTGCTTTATTAACTATAAAAAAGGTGTTTCTTAGGCTTGATATTCTCACCTGGAGTACAGTTCTAGCCCAGTGGCCAAAGCAGCACACGAGTTATCTGAACTGTGACATTTCCTTACACCAGCTGGCAATAAACTGAAAAAAATTGTCAGAATGTTAAAACTGGGTCTTTGCTCTGTACATTTTTGAAAAGCAGGAGGTTATGAAAAACTTTGATTTTGCTGTCAGTGAACACAGGATCTGGAGGTCTGAGAAGTTATGACTCTGCTTTGCTTTTCAGACTTCTGCCCTTTTAGGTTTTCATGAGCAAAATATTTGCTGCATAATTGAAATATTTGTTCAGGAATTTGGATTTTTTTTCTTGGTAGCAGGTGAAAGATACTTTTGTACTAATTGCCCAGCATTTGACTAAGTGTGTGAACAATATTTATATATTAGGAGTTCTACATATGACATTTAAATATTATTTACCGTGTATTTATTTAGATGTTGAAGTTTTATTTAGACTGCTAACAGCTCATAAACCTTTAATTATATCCAAAAATATTAAATCTACATAATGTTTAAATTTAGTATGTATTGTGTTTTATACAAGTCTCTTTGCATTAAACATATATCCACTTGGCTTGTTTTTCTCAAGATATTTTTAAAGACTACTCTCCTCAATATTAAGAACCTTAACAGAAATTATTTTAATGAGACAGACATTTAATTCAACAGAATTTTCTTCATGAGAAAAATAAATTAAAAGAGTAATTTTCCTTTTAAAAGACAACTAATTAAAAACTCTCCATGTGATGACAAATTTAACATTTTTTCTGACATGTTGAGAAAAAGAAAGTGCCTGGGATTGCACAAGTGGAGTAAAATGTTCCATTTCACAGCAAGGCCAAGCTTGAGTCTTGTAATTATTTCAAAGGGAGTAAAGGTCATTTTCTATTTGCTGCATCTGTATTATGTGAGGCTTCTGTACCAGGCTTACAGAAGTTAACTCATGACCCATTTAGATTGCCCAGATTTCAAAGTCAACTTACACTGTCACAAATCTGATAAAGTAGACATATTCCCTTCTCTAAGTACCAACATAGATGATGTCCAAAGAGGCTTTTTATTTATAGCTCTGTAAGACAAGAGTTTCAGCTTTAAGGCTCCAGTAGCTGGGAGATCAGAACAAGATGTGCCTCGTGCTTGCTGTGTTAATCCTTTAGGGGAAGAGCTGTTTGTAGATAAATTTCAGGATATGTGGCTTGGACTGCTTTTCTGCTGGGGACTCAAATAACTCTGCTTGCATCTTGAGATAGGAAGAGGTTTTCTCCTGCTGTGATTGCATTTTAATGCATATTCATCCAGGAGCACTGAGTCACAGAGACAGGTACTTTAAACCTGCACCTGTGCACGCACAAAATGGGTGCAGAAGATGCATGTGTGCCTTTCTTGCTGTGCATATGCCCATTGAAATGCATATAAGGCAGGTTTTTAAACAATCAGTAATCAAGCTTTATGCACGATTTTCAGGGCAGGCTCTGAATACCTCAGTTCACGTTTGCAGATGTCTCCTGTTGGAAGACTGAAGGGGACACGTCCAATTCCCAACCCCAGTAAAATCCATATATCAATGTAAATAAGAGAATGAGGGATTGGGAGCTGTGGTTTCAAACCTTTTTAAGAAAGGCAGGTGTAGTGTGGTGACTGCAAAATTAACTGTAGTCAAGTGTATTGCACTTTTCTTGGTTTATTACTTTAAATCTTCCTCTTCTTTCTTGGTTTATCCTTCCAAGGAAGCAACGTGGAGAAGATCAGGATGGAAGGCAAAGGTGTCCATCTGCTGCCTTTACCTTCCACCAGATTAATTGCCATGAAATATGCTGGCTGTTTCTCACAGTCTGCTGGCACTTCTGGCCAAGCTTTTATAGCAACTGTCAGTGACAGGAAACAAATGATGCAGCAGTTGGTTTCCATAAGAACAACTTCTGCAGACCAGGTGGGAGATTGCTGCCTTTGGGTTTTATAAATGGGATCACACAGAACTTAAAAAGAGTGGGAAATGCAAGAGGAGAGAGAGAGCAGCTCCTGTATCACTGTGATTTAGCAAATGGGCTGTGAGTGGTGGGGAATAGGGAAACGTGCAGATGCTGGAGTTTTGTGGGAAATTTCTCTGAGATCAGGATCAGCAGATCAAATGGAGGTGGGACTGAGAGATGCTGTTGGTGTGTTAGGATAAGTGAGAGTGCAGCTGTCACCTGAACTGGTGAAAGAGAAAAGAGCCTTCAGCATTCCCTGCTGTGGTACTGGGGAGAAATTATCTTCACTTTCCAGCTGAAGAACTTTGTTTGAAAAACTGGGATTGTGTGTTGAGATGTCTTGAGTAAATAGACCCACGGTGGAGAGCCACTTCAATTGAGGAGCAAATGTCATGCAGAACACCTTTTTGTTTCCTTCTTGTTGATACCTGTGCCTTCCCTGCTTGATTTTTGTCGGGCTGCCTGACAGGGAGCAGACTGACCAGAATAACTTTGAGATCTGAGTGGTCAGTGCACCACCTGGAAGTCAGGTTTTGTAAAAAACCTTGTAGAACTTTTAGATGTTCTAAAGCAGAAAGTACTTCTGAAAATGCACTTGCACATATACGGGTTGCAAATGTGATTTGGCTTTTCCTACTCTTAACCTTGCTTCCTTTTCCCTCTCTCTTTAGCCTGTTAAACTTTTTAGTAATTTCTTTTTGCTTTCTGATTCTCTCTTGGCCATTCTTACCTCCATGCTCTCATTTTAAGCTGCCACGATGAACAGCCTTTCAGGTTGTTTTCTCTATTCAAGGATAAAATGCTTCAGAATCTGAGATCATAGCAGTACCTATCCCCAAACAATTCTATTTTGCTTTTAAGCTTCCTCCTTTGATGTTCCTGTGGTGACACAGGACTTGGGTGACAATGTACTAACAGTGACACAAATTGTATTCAACTGGAACCTTCCGATCCACCTCCTCTATGATGCACCCATTTCTTTTGCAGCCCTCCCTTGGTGTAAACAAGCTTTTTATTATAGGGAAAATGGACAAACTGTGGCTTAGAGGGAAAGAAAAGCAACAGTTTATACTTGCTCATAAAGAACTTCTTTTATAAATGAAACTTCTGTATGTGAGACTTTACCCTTGAATATAGAATTTCTTCTGTAACTTAGTGATTAACTTTGTGAATCTCAATTTGCCAGCTATTCAAACCAACTTGCATGTGCTTAATTTCCACACATATTTAAGTCCAGCTGTATTCAGCAAGGCCTAATAAATGTGACTTTCAGGAGCAATATTCCATGCTATGTTTTTGCGGACCAATAACATTCTCTATTGATATTCTGAACTGAACTTCACCGTGAAAGCAACTATTTTGAAATTTCAATGCCAGCCCATATATATAAAAGCAAAAACCTTACATAAAAAAATTGTTTAGCAAGATTTGAAGGGGAAGTGTGATGTGATGGATATTTTGTTTTATGAGTATGGAGCCCAATGTTTTGTTTTATGAGCACTGAGCCTAAACCCAGTATGGTTCCCAGAAGTCAACATGATGGATGAAGGAGTGGATGTTAAAAGTCTGTTTCTGGTTTTTTTCCCCCTCAGGTTCTGCTGCTTGCATGTGCAGAAGATTTAGAATGTGTCCCTGGATTCCAGCAGAAGGTTTTTTATATTGAAAAGCCATTTGAATTCACAGAGGACCAGCTGGTTCTGAACCGTATGTTATTTTCATATATTACTATAGTGCAAAAATCAGAATTGTTTATGTATTCATTTCATTCCTGCCATTTATCAGAAAGCTTTTTTTGTTTTGTACCTAAGATTTTGGATATTGCCATGATTCAGTCTGAGTTCCCCTGAATTAATGCTGTGTCTCTACAGACTTTGTTCTATGTATTAGAAATGGCAAAATACAATATATAATCATTTAGGGCTATGTGAATATTGTGAAAACATAGAATCAGCCACTTCTTATAAATTAAATTTACTCTGAATATTTTTAAAATCTTACCTATGGGCTTGGAAGTCAGGACTTGCCTAACAACATTTCTATTAAATTAACTCTGCAACTCAGATTTAGAAGTTTGCATTATGAAAGCATTCACAAGCTGAATTTCTGACATGAAATTCAGAGGCTGGAAGAAGTTTGGGATCATCAGTGACAGCAAAGTGTCACACAACTGGAATATTCAGTATATTTCCATTGAGCAGGTGTCACATTATAAAACCCAATCTGGCACCATATCCTCAGAGGAGATTTAACAGTTTTTCACTTCTGGTGTTAGTTCATTCTGATTCTTCAGGGTTACAAATTGTTCAGTTCTGGGCCTTTGGGACTTCAGCACTGTCAGACTAAGGTAGTGCCTTATCCAGTGGTCTATGTCTTTAAAGACGTAAAAAAGGATTTAAGTGCTGCCATTTTCATCCCTTCCAAACACACCTGAACCTTTCCATGTGATATTTATTATTAACAGTTTCCATGTCGGGCTTGGCTGCTGGTGCTGAACCAGGAATTCTTGAGGGTGTCCAGCACAGGGCAGTCATGCTTGGCTGGATGTGCAATGTCTGGATCCTACAGTGAGATACATCCCATAGCTCGGAGGAACCAAGAAATGCAAACCCATATTACTCACCAAACACACACATTTCCCATCTCACTTCCCTCCAGATATCACTGCTACATATTGATGTATTTTCACTTGTGTAATCTGTGCACATTCACTTTAAAATAGCACTAACTTCTCAAAATGAAATGTCAGAATTAGTTGCCAAAGTCTTTTGAAAGAACTCTCTTAAACTGAAGTATTCAGCCTTTGGAGGCACTAAAATAAACTTCTAGGATAACATTTTTAGTCTCAGAATTTTGAGATGTTGCTTAGTCTGAGCTGCTTTTTCACAGGAACTTTAGATCACGAGTAGTAATACTAGTTAGAGATGTGAGCTTGTTGTTCAGCTTAGAAAAGAGATTTCAAACTTCTTAGTTCTTTGGGATTTTTTTTTCCTCTGGTATTCTTATTTTAGAGTTGTCAAACACATTATTCCTACTTGGTTAAAAATTACTTTCTTAGAGTACAATAGATTTAGTAAGCATGCAGTTTTGAACATCTATTAAAAGAAGCAACATGGATAAACTTGTGTTAAATTGAATAAAAACAACTTTTGTTGAATGCTCCCTCTGCTCCAGAACTCTGAGGCTGCAGTGTGTTTGGCCAGATTTGGAGAGGATCACCCCAAGGATGGGTTGATTCAGCCAAACTGACTCCACTGCTCTGTGGTCACCCAGTCGTTTGTGGAGGCATAAAATGAGCACGATAATTAAGATGCCATCATTCGTGTGAGGAGGAGGGAAGTGCAGGAAGAGACTCAGAAATGCCTGGGAACAATCTGTGGAATTAAATTATTTTAATAAGCAGACACTAAATTGGCCTAATGTGCGGTGTTGGACAGAGGCAGAGTGCCGGCGTGTGATCCTGGTTAATTCAATCGCCCCTGAACGGGGCATCCTTCCTGCAGCACCATTAAACCTCAGCACAGTTCCTTCATTTTAGCTGTCAACAGAATTGATAATTTTAATTGTCTGTTTGAATACACTTTGCATGCTCTTGCATCCTTTTCTGCCCACTACCAAGTGTAATTTAGAAGTTGCATTGCAACGTGAGGCTTACCAGGGCTTTGTAAATTAATAGAGCAAATATGTAAACCAGGCCTATAGCAGTGATTGTTTTTGTAGTCCTCAATAAGCCAAGGAGCTCCTTAATTCTTTTCTGAAGTGCAATAAAACAGTCTTTTTCCTTTTTCAATTTAAACAAGAGCCTACTGTACGTTTCATTGCTAGCATCTCCCTTGTAATGAAACATAGGTTGTGGCTGGCTCTGAGGTATTTATTACTTCTACACATGGCAGTGTTAATTATATTTTACATTTACTGAGGGGAAGAATGAAGAGAAGACCATACTGAGGGCAAAGAATTTTCTTTTATTTCTTCTTCGGATTTGTGGCAATTTTTATTTAAACCTACTTATAAGCTGGCCTTAACAAGTCCAGCTGTGTGTGCATATTCTCCTTCCTATGAGTTTCACTGGTATTCAGTTACTGTTAGTTTTTCTGTCATTGTGCTCATGCTGAAATTCCTTTTTAATTCTTATTTATTTATTTTCTCTTGTATCTCATTTTGTAGCAACCCCTAGGCTTTGGCCATTTCTTTGTCCCAGTTTGGTCATTATTTTTTCCCCTCAGACCTCTTTATCTCCTTATAAGTTGTGTTCTCTATCACCATAAACAAAATAAGGCAATGCTCTTTTACTTTTGGTCCACCCAATTTTTTCCTCTGTGTGCAGAACCAGATGTTCCCTTGATGTGGGGGAGAAAGACCCATGGAGTCACTTTCTGGAAATAGTAATTATACCCACATAATTATTATTCTAGCAAACAATTGTGCCACTGTTTTTTCCCTTATAACTTTCTTTTGGTTTACACCTAGGACTGTCTTGCAATCCAATAGGGAAGATCATCAAGATTTCCACATTCTTGATGAAGTGCTAATTGACAGCATTTAATTACAGGTTTTACACCTATCAGAAGGGCTGTCCCTGCCAGGGCTGGCAGGTCACTGGCAGTGACAGGGCTCTGTCAGCTGGGCTGAGGGAAAGTTCCTAATCAGCCTCAACAAACGTGGCAATGTAATTGCGTTACATTAATCACGTTTGTACTTAACACACATCGGGCTTGGCTTTTGGGGCTATTTTTAATTGACAATGAATCAAATAGTGCACTTGAATAATGGAGGCAATTAACATAAAGCACGAGGTGATGCATCGTGCATACTGAAATGGGGAAGGCATTGCCAGTGCTTTAAATGTCAAAACAAAGGAAGTTTTGACCCTTACTTGAAAAGCTTTAATTTGGATGTTAATTAATGGCTGACCTGTTGTGTCTCTTACGTGATAGATTGCATGTTCAGAGCCTGGGCTGCTTTAAGATCAGGTTTTGTCTGTCTGCATTTGGGTACTTTTTGTTCTGTGGATTTTAAAAAAGACCTTTCTATGAAACCATATGAAAATCATTGTTTACTCATACGATGTGAAATATCTTAGGGTACTTAATGCTTAGAAGCAGCTTTTCAGTTGCCTAGCAAAGCTGTGACCTCCAACAAGATTTACTTTGTTTGAACCAAATAAAGCCTGTGGGAAGATCAGAGAAGACCATTCCTTTTCCTCCAGCCTCGTGTGCACACGGATCACAGCCCTGGTCGTGCTCACATCCAAACATTTCTGTGGATTCTGAGCTGATGCTGCCATGTGAGTGCTGTGATTTATCACATCCACTCTTCCTGCTGGTTCCATGCCAGCTGATGCACAGATGGGCTCTTCCTGTGCCTGTTCCATGCCACCAACAGTGGTGCTGTTCCTCTGCTGCTCGTTCTGATCCTGGAGTTATCACAGCCACTTCATCCTTCATTTCCCCACACCTTGCACAGGCCCAGCCTCATTCAGCCCCCTGTGATTTGCCAAAGCCTCTGCAGGGCTCTCACCCGAGCTCTGGATGGGGCTGTTAACTCTTGGTGCTGGATATTGCAGGGTTTGGGTAATTGGGATTGCACGTGGTAGTTGTAGCTTGCAAAAGAACATGTTCAAGAGAGGGAAGATTTTAAGCTTAGCAATTTCTTGCAGGGAAAACTGTCTGGGCTTCTGGGTAATAGCTAGATAACTGGATTTTTCACCTGTTCAGCGTGTCCTTGCTGAAACAGTGTTGTGGCTTTTCCAAATGAAGAAGTTTTCATTGCATTCTGAGTTTTACAAACATCTTAAGTTTTCTTTCAATTCACCTAAATCTCTCGCCGTGTTAAGAAAGTGCTTCAGAAAATGTTTAAAATTATCTTGGTACCCATTCCTTGGCATGAGGGGACAGGATCTATGGAAAGGCCTCTCAACTTTCCTACCTACATAGGGGAATACTTGTTATATCCTAAAATCTACATCTCAATGGGCTCATATGGTTGGATAGAATTTGAATGCCAGAGCTTCAGTCTCACACTTGGATACGTGGTTAAGATCAGGCACCTGGCACTCTTATTCCATGTGGACAGAAATATTGGTCAGGATTTGAAGCAACACATCTTAAGCACACTATTCTATTTAAATGGTCACAGGAAAACCAAGTCATGTTGCTAAAATTTCAGGAAATATCTGAGGGTGTGTGCAAAATGGTTGCAAAATTGTGGAAGTTTTAAAGTGGGAGGTAAGGAACTTTACAACGTGTTTGTGGAGGCAGTGAGGAAGGACCTTCTGCATCTCAGTACCTGATGCATTGCCTTTGAATTGAAATTTGATGCTGAACTCCTACATGGAGGAAGAAAGTTGTCTGGGAATACATATTATGCTTAAATAATACAGAATGTTTCAAATGTGTCTCTGAATAGATACCTGCAGGTTGGTGTTGCAGCACAACAATCACAGATCATCTGTTCAGCTGCTTTCACACGTGATTAAAGCAAAACAGAATAGGAGGGAATATTGTTGAGTGCCAGGTGGTCACACAATTCCCTCCCAAGCAGTGAGTGTCAGCTTCCAGAACCTGAGGGGGAAGGAGTCAAAAATAGAGTATTTGATTTTTATGCCTATACATTTAATTAAACTAGGGTTTGAAAAGGTAAGGCTTTAGACTGAGCAGAGTGAAAGAATCCTTTAGTCTCTGAGAAACATTTTTAGGGCTGAATCAAAGCCTCTCAGGGGTGCAGTCAGCTCTCGTGGAATAACAGAGGGAAAGGCATAAGTGTTGGTGAAACTTCCTCTTGGCATTTTAATTCCAGGCTGCAGGAAATGAGGATCTAAACACAAAGTTTCTTGTGTGTTTCATTGAGAAAAGCCACACAATCCTGTTTAAAAAACAAACCCAAACAAACAAACCCTCAGGAAAAGTGGGTGAGGATCTCTGCAGTGACAGTGAATGCTCTGTTAGCAGCTTGGTCTGGATTTAGGAAGATAAAAGTAGCAGATTACTTGGTTTGAGATTTAATTTGTTTCTGGAGACTTTCCAAGAGCCATAATGTTTCACAGCTAATACTTTTTTTGAAATACGTGTGGGTTTTGGTTGGCTGAAATGTGCCAGCTGTTCTTCTAATAATCCAAATCAATGGCCAACTGCTCGGTGGCAGCAGCTTGGGTCTCTTGCTCCGTGCAGTGCAAACCTTGTATTAATAATGTCCCCAGGTGCTTTGGTGGAAGACTTCTCTGCTCATTTCCACTTGGCAATTTCAGAACAAAAAAAAATCAAATTAGCTCAGCTATTACTCCTGAACTGATTACCCACACAGGCCACGAGGCAGCTCCTTCTCTGCAGGTGTAGAAATACTTTTGAAGGCCAAAATCTCTTTTAGGAGAACGTAGGTGGCTTAGCTTAGGGCAAACTCTACAAGCAAATAATGTGACACTGATTGCTTGTGGCTGCAATATTTTACCAGGGTCGTGTTCCTGAGGAAATGAGAGGCAGGGACAGGAGATTTCTGGTTATAGGTTAGGGCTGGGGTCACTCTGGAGAGGATTCAGCACCAGCCCAGCTTTGTCAGGAGGAAATTTGTCCATATCTGACAAAGAGATGCAAATCACCCCACACTGAGACTTTAATGCATTTCTGTAGAACATTTCATGGTATTTTCACAGACTGCCTTTCTGACAGGACTTTTAATTTGAGGATCTTAGGAAAGCACCATTCAAAAGAATCATGGCTAGCTAACCTTTTCCATTACATTTCAAAGTGCAGTGTGGACATTTAGCGAGAATTAATGGGAGGATGTGAGGTTAAATCTTCCTTTAAACATAGAATTTCATTTAAGTTAATGATATCTTAAAGCATGCAAGTATTCTTGAAAATAATTGTAGATGTAGTTCACAATTAATTCTGAGCTTTTAGGATTTCTCCCTGTTAATCCAAATCAAATTATAACTTTTCTAATGTAATTATGATCATGCTTCAACTTGCAGTTTTCCTTGCCCTTTGCTTATTTAAATCAGTCCCTTTCAGACAGAGCAGTCCATCTGCTTTAATGGACACATCTCCTTTTCACACAGCTTTCCTCTGCCATGTGATTTCTCAGTCTTGCCATGAGAATAAGCACCACTGGCTGTAAATTCAGGAAGTCTTTCAGAAATTTCTTAGCTTGAGGGATTTTTCTAGCTGGAGGCTACTGCTCTGATTTTGTTTTATGCCTCTGCTCAGCCCACCCACCTGAACTCTTTCCTCTAGAGAAGGGAAAGCAAAAATAATTTTAATGGGTTGATTCTGAAAACTCTGGTTGGTCTGGAATGACTTTGTGCATATTTGCATGCCTTGTACCTGCTGCTTCTGGGGCAGACAAGTGAACCTGCAGGTAGGGGAGTAAGAGCATGTAATATTCTGTGATGTGAATATTAAATAAAATATCTGTCTTGTGGTTTTTTAATCCCCGAAAAAATATCAACCTGGGCAAAGGGTAGGATTTGCTCAAATAAGAATCCCTGCCTGAAAGGGATTATTTTTTAACAAAATTTGAAATTCAGTTACCAAGGACTTTTTAAAAAACAAATTAAAATAAAACTAGAAGCCCTAGGAAGGCCTAAAAGGTCCTTGTAGCAATCTGGGATGTTGCTTTTGAGACAAGAATTCCACTTACAATACTCACTTTGATTTGTTTACTTTCTTTAAAAAAATAGCAATAAAAAACCCTTGCTGGCAAAGTAGCAGGACCTAAAGCAGGTTGGGCTGAAGTAAGTGATGGTCTTGATGCACAGGACCTTTCTGCTGCTGGGGGTTTGGTTTGTTTTACTGAAGAGCAGATCGTGAATCTTTTCTCTTATTGTGAATGCTCTGGCTGGGCCTGGATTTATCTATAAACTGAATTGTCTCACCTTGGACTTTTCTAAACCAGTTTAAAGCTGCTTGTAGAAAATGGGTACATTTTTTATTTTGTTAATATTGTATTCTATAATTTAATATCTTCTCTACTCACCACACATAGGTGATAGAAACATTGTTTATGTAAATGTATTAAGGCACGTGGGTTTTGTTTACCTTCCTTTGTGTGGCTGTGAACCAGAGGCAACACAAACTGTGCTCTGGTCTGCTAAAAACCCAAATTGCCTGGTTAGTAGCAGGACCCCTGCAGGCTTTATTTAGCTGGAATTTTAATTACAGTGCCAGCTCTCAACACTCACAATAAAACAGTAGGGAGACAACTATAATTTGACCTTTATAAAACATTAACACCAACCTATTCAAAAACACAACCTCAGCTTAAAAGAATACAGTGGGAAGCAAAATTCAAGGAATTATAAAAATTGTGTACTTATGATATTTTATGTACTCTTGGAAAAATACAGAAATAGGCTCCTCTGGACATGAAAGTGAGATATTGGTGTGTTGGGTTCCCTGAACCATCTCGTGATCTTCAGACAGAGGAACCTTCTCATGGCTTTTTTTATGTCTTGTGGAAATCAGTGCTGCTGTGAGGCTTGGGGTAAAGGATGCTGCCCAAACCCATGGGAAATGCTGCTGGATAAATCCCAGCGTGTTCCTTTCCCCAGAAAAGCCAGTTCAGGGAGCTTCAGGTGCTCACCCATTCCCTCAGAATCTGCTCTTGCCTGCAGTGTTTGTGCCAGTCCCCTGTGCTGAATCACACCTTGACCAAGGGCTCCTGGCTCCTGCTGAGGGTCAGAGCAGGATGAGGGGTGAGAGGAGGAATGTGTGTCTGTGTTGGGTGGGAATGTCACTGCTGACCTGTGAAGGGGCACCAGGACTGGCTCCAAGGTGTAGAAGCATCAGAAATGGTCAATCCAAATGTATTTTTGGTTAATTCTGGCTAAAATAGTCCCCAAGTCGTGGTGTGGCTGCTCACAGGATTTTTTAGTCCTGTCATCAAGCAAAGATGATGAAGAGTGGGCTCCAGGTCTTCTCTTAATTTAATATAATTATAGTTAATAAACGCCACCTTTTTTTCCCGGAACTGACTTGAAGATGTAAACACGAGGATGCTTTAAATATCCCATAATAAAAGGAACATTTGAAGATGTCTGAATGTCTGATTACAAATTGCCTTCATGTGACCTGAAACACTTTTCTTTTGCTGTTTGCTGTCATGCAAAGAATCAACTGCTAAAATCTCTTCTTCCCTAGCTTTTGATGTGATGCTTCACAACACTTTTATATTTGTGTTCAAAGGGGATGCTGAATGCAAACAAAATTTTGGAGGGGAGGAAGGCAGATATTGAATATTGTGGTCAAGAGCTTTCCAGGGGTTCATTTTGCCAGAATGAAAGGCCATGAGCTCAGCTGCTTAAGGTTTGGTCTTTGACTGTCCAGTTACTATTGCTCTAATTTTTTGGGATTTTTTTGGTGTTTGTTTGAATTAAGGCTCTTCTAGCTGGGATTTTTATTCACCTTGGTTTGTATTTATGGAGGAACCATTCAAGCATGTCATTAAAAAATATGGGAAATAGTGATTTTATTATATTTTTCTAGAGCAATGAAGGCAGTATTGTGGGAGTTATAGAGGGTAATTTGCAACCAAAGAGCTCATTTAATTTAAATTTTTAAAAGTTACATTTGTGACAGAGGAAAGAGACTAAAATTATCTTTAATAACAGAGCTGATGAGTTCACTCTTCCGATTAATAAGAAAATGCAACTCTCCAAATGTTCTGTAAGATTTGGTGTTTCTTCTGAGAAATCAGTCAGATCTCATGCAGGTAGGCAGAAGGGCTTTGGCATAATTGAATAGCAGCTTCTCTCAAATGTAAATCAAAATAAGAAACTTTATTTAAAATTACATTATTACTTCTGGCACTTTACTTTTATTCTTTGAGACACTGCCTTTAATAGCTTCTCCAATAAAATTCGAAGAAGCTGAAATATAGAAGCTTTAACACTTCCATAATAAATCTATTAATCCTAATGTCTCTGCAAACATTAGGCATTGACTACTTACTGCTGTTTTTACAAGTCAGCATCACTTCCCAGAACTGTCTGATGCTAACTACAGCTAGCACTGGTAATTAATTGAAATGAAATTACTTCAATGATGAATGAGGGCTGGACATGTTTGACTTAACTCTTTCTGGCACTGTAGCTGTGCTTTAGATCCCAATTTAGAAGGTATTTAACAGCACCTTAATTTCAGTTCCCTCCAGACCCTACAGAACTTTGTCAGTGGCCCAAATTCTCCCAGCTCCAGCAGCAGTTTTTACTTGCACAGAATGACCTTTGGCTGTTCCCCATGCAGCCATGCAAAAGGGAAGGCGTGAGATCTTCCCAGAACAGGAGTTTCCTGTGCTGGCCCAGGTGATTTGGGCTGGTTGTGCTCAGAACCAGAAATTCAAGGAGTTCCATTTCCACAGGTGAGTGCTGGTCCTGCTGGAATTGGGTTTTTCTGCACAAGTCTGTGCCAAAACTCTCATCCTTCCTCTCTGCAAGTGCTTCTGGATTGTAGGTAACTGATCAAACAAGAATAGACTGTTTTTTTAATGTTCTCTTAATGACCTCTTAAATGACAGGAATTTCTGGGTAGGGCTGAGCTCTGGAAGGAGGTGCAGGGGCTGGAGCTGCACCTGCTGCTGGCAGTGCATGGGTGAGAACTTGGGATGCTGAGCAGGGCCTGGGGGATCAGCTGGCACTGCCCTCAGGACAACTGACAGAGTTCATGGTTTAATAAAGATATAAGTCCTTGCTAAGTGAGATTAAAGACTGGATTTGATGCGGCCACATTGAAAATCATAGGTTATGGTAAAGGTGAGAGAATTGCTCTCGGTTGAGCTTTACTATTCATTCTGGTCTCTAAAGCCAGGTTTTTTAGCAGGTCTTCCTGCTAAATCCTGGGCTTTGGAAAACCCGGAGGCAGCCTCAGCTTTCAGTTTGTCCTCTGGGAAAGCACCTGAGGAGCCTAACAGAGCATTGCCAGTTCAGGAACGGTGGGAAAGCGCAGGTCTCACTCAAGAGGAAGCTTTCCAAATTTCATCCTGAGTGCTTCTTGCCATCAAGGCAGCAACAATGATCCTGTAAAGATCATTTAGAGACAAAAGGGCATTGTGAGGTTCCCAGGCACTGCCCAGTTCATGCACCCTGTGCACAGCAGGCGTCTGGAGCTGGAAGGTGTGCGATTTGGGGGGTGGCCCACGCTGAGCCAGCACCTGACAGGACTAAACTGTGCTTGGCTGGTGCTGTGAGGTGACAATGGGACCTCCTGCCTCCATGGATTCTCTAAAAATACAAAACCTCACCGCCAAAACACCAAAATCAACCAAACCCCACCAAAACAAATATAATCACAGAAGAGAGCCCTCCAAAGAAAAATTTTTTCAAATTTGATTCTGGTGGAACTTAGATGGTGGAACTCCTCGACACCTTCTGCGCGGCGGCTGAACCAAAAATAAATGATTTGCACAGCTCTAATGGTGGCAGTAAATTGATTTCCCTAGAACACAAGACTGCGTTTCCTCTCTGGAATGCCCCAAAGTGATCGTTATTAATGATAAACGACAACGGAAATTTTGCAGAGAAATTAATAAGGGGGATGTTGCTCTGAAATGAGAACAGAGCGTGGATGCCCTTGAAGGATACTGAGCACTTCAGCTGCTCCTCGTTCATGAACAGGTTCTGAAAAGGCCACGCAGTGATTTATTTGCCAGCTGGTTTGCTCTGGGAAGGGCAGGATTCTCAGAGGCCAAGCTGAAGTTACCTGGGCCTGTCCTGCTGTGTGGGACACAAGAATGGCTGGAATTTCACTCATTTTTCAGAGCAAAGATCAAGCAGTAACTCACTGCTGATGGTGGATTTCCAGGAGGTCTCTATGGATTTAGAGAGCATGTGCTTCCTCAGGTGTGTTTGTTTTGGAGATTTTAGATGGGGGAAAAGTAGAGAAACCTTCCCTTGAAAGAAGGGAATGAAGCAAAAATGAAGAAATTACCTTTAAGAAGAAGATTTGGTTAGCAGCATCTTCTAATAAATTGTCCTGATCTTAAAGCTCCTTTTCTGCCATGCTGAAACCAGTGATGGTTTTTGCCAATTCTGGTGAACCTGAACTCTGCAAAGTCTGATGTAATGAATGCAAATAATGTTCTGGGTATTCCCTTCCAATTCTGTGCTAAAAATTACCTAATTAGAAGGATTACAGGAATTGAAAAAAAAAATGGGGGGAATATACATTAATTTTCCTCCCCAAAAAAATAGAAATACAATTGAAAATTTTGATCTGAAGGTTGCAAGGGTTTTTGGAAACTGTTGAGGTGTAGTCATGAAATCTTACAAGAATTATAAAAAGTGCTGAACACTGATCTGCAAATGCCATTTGTAGCTGACTACATGCAGTTCTGTTTTACCTCTGGAAAGTAAAATCAATTTCAGATTAACTTAGACAGGGAGGTGTTGAGGTGTGTGAGTCAGCACTTACTCTGATATTTCTGCCAGCCTGTTGGGAAGACAAAGAATTGTGATGGATATTATCAATAACAGTGCACGCCTGAGAGGAAAATTGGCAAACTAAGTTAAGAAACACTTTCCTGCCTTGTCCTGGCACTCTTCACAAAAAACTAAATTATAAGTTGTTATTAGTGTACAAAACTAAAATTTATCTTGAGATTTAGGAACATTTTTTTCCCCCCTGTTGTACCTTCTTTTTGTAAAAAACCCTGCTGTTATTGCTTTTCCTGTTTTTTCCACCATGAAATCTGGAATAGCTTTTTTTGTCTGAACCACTGTGTTTGGTAAGAGTCAGTACAGCACAACTGAAGCAATGAGGGATTTCATTCTTTTTTCCCACAATAGAGCAGCTATATTTAATAACCCTTTATAATAATCTTCCCACTATACTGAATTATGTATTGATTCTTCTTTTACAGAAGCTTCATTACAGAATTCCATAAGGAAAATGGGCTTTTAGATGTCAGCCTGACACTCTTCACAGTTTTGAATATGGTGTTACACGTAATTCTGTGAGGACCTAATCACACATCATTTGATTTCAATGAAACAACTCTCATTGACTTCCCTGAGAGCTGCCTGAGACTTGGCTTGAACTATTGCCGTGTTATTGAAAGCATAATAAGCATTTTGATTCAATTTTCCATCTCTTTCTAGTCTCACATTTTAGCTTTGCTGTGCTTAAGGCCCTGCACAGAATCCTGGATTGTTAGGTTGGAAATGCCCTGGGAGAGCATCCAGTACAGCCCTCATACCAGCCCTGAATCCAGGTGTCACCTCCAGGGCTGGGATCCAGCCACCGCCCTGGAATTCTGCTTCAATGCTTAATTACTCTTTTAGTGAAGGAATTTTTCCTAATAGCCAATCTAAACCTCCTGTGGTGCAATTTGGGGCTATTTACTCATTTCCCATCACTTGTTAATTTTGAGATCAACCTCACCTGGCTGCAAGTTCCTTTCAGGAAGTTGTAGAGAGCAATAAGTTCTCGGCTGAGCCTTCTTTTCTCCAGGAAAAACATCCTCAGCTTCTCCTCTTCAGATTTGGGGTCCAGGCCCTTCCCATCCCTGCTGCCCTTTGGCCCCACTCCAGCACCTCAGTGTCTGTCTTGTTCTCACAACAGGCAGGGCACTGTGAACCTTGGCTGGAGCTTTCAGAAAGACACTTTGAGAAGATACTTTGAAAATAAAAAAATATTTACTCCTTTTTAAATTACAAATTTCATTGATGGAGCTGCTGCAGATGCTGTGTGTGACAGAGTGTGGAAGCTGGGTCTGTGCTCTGGGTGCTCCTTTGGCTGAAATTCCAGGGGTTAACAGCTCTGGAGCACGCAGGGGTCTCTGCTCATTGATTTTTAGTGGTTGCTGTTACACAAAGTACGAGTGGCATTTAAGAGAGACAAAGCACCACATTAAAGTTAATGCCTTTGATTTGCTTCAAATCATCTGTAATCCATGTGGAGCTGTCATAATTTATACCTGGCTCGGCCGCAGCAATAAGTCTGAAAGTGTCACGTAATCTGCATCCACACTTGTGCACCAGAGAAATGGCACGTGCTGCTCACTGCAGTGGTGCCCAGGTATTTATCTCTCCTTGCCCAGAAGGCTGCCCTGAGCTTAATTGGTGTTTCTCATTATTTATATTGCTAGGAAAAAAAAGATAGGATTAAATACCGGGAGAGGAAGATAACGGAGGTATTGCTGCGTAAGATAAATAAAAATCAATTCCTGTTTGTTTCTAAACACGATCAATGTGGTTAGGGGTTTTTTTTTTGTCTTCCCCATGCCCCCAAAGTCTTGGGGGTCTCCTGAGGATAATCTTAATAGGATAAAGTGGTCTCTGAAAGGCAATTAGCACGATTCCTATGAACTGGGCCATGCATGGGCCATGCTCAACCCTCTCCTGATTAATGCTCATCTTAATTCCATTTCTTGGGCTTTATTTACTCATTTCACGTATAATGTGTTTAGTTCCCTTAGCTGTGCTCTGTGGTTTGAAAGCATCCTGGTGCCTTTCCGTCCTTGTCCAGCTGTACCTGTGAGCAGCCAGCAGCCCCAGAAGGGCTGGGTGGCAACGGAAAATGAGTTTAGATCACTGACCAAGTGTGGTGAGTGCCAATAATTGAAATAATTAATGCTGCAATGAAGCTTATGAAAAGGGAATCAGTGAGGAAGGTACTGGGCTTTTAGGTTGAAATTCAGCATCTCATTTTGTTTAGAGGAATCTTATTTCTTTATAGCTGTGCAGATCAAAGCTCTGGGGAAAGTTCTTCTCTCTTACCATTCGCCTTATGTGCTATACCACTAAAATGTTTTTTATTTCTTTATGTTTTTAATTCTTTCCTAAGAAAGAAATTTGAAAGTTTGTCACTTCTTACCCAGTCTGCATCCATGGCTGCAGTTGGAGAATTCCAGGACAAGCCAGGATCTGTTTAAGTGTCTTCCAGCAGACACTATTACATATGTTTAATTAATATTGCACCCTTAGTGCTGTAACTTCTCTGTTCAGGAAGACTCTACCTCCAGGAGGCTTTTGAACTCATTTGATGTGCTTCAACACCTTTTGTGAGCCTCACTTATTTCTTTTATGTTTATTTCTGTCTCTGGAAATTGGTGCAGTGGGAAAGCGAGGTCCCTGCCACCCACCTGCTTCCCTGAGCTCGAACACTCCAGCACCAGCCCACCTACAGACCAGAAATACACAAACAAACAGCTCTGACCAGAAGGTTT
This sequence comes from Petroica traversi, assembly GCA_025920805.1. NCBI lineage: Eukaryota > Metazoa > Chordata > Aves > Passeriformes > Petroicidae > Petroica > Petroica traversi. The sequence goes on along the minus strand of JAHLSL010000036.1, from coordinate 1,600,228 downwards.
CAGCAATCAGCGTGTCCCTCTTGCTCTAAAATTAAATGAGACACAGAACCTGTCTCCAAACAGCCCGTTTGAGGGGCAAGAGAGAAGAGAGGTCCATTATTGGAATTGCATCCTATTTACACCTCGTACTGCAACATCCTGTAGCTGATAAATGTTCTAAGTGCCTGAAGTAATATGACCTCTGAGGCAGGGAATATCTTCCTCCATCTATTTTCAGTTAGTGAGAATCTTAGTAGAGCACGGCTGGAAATAAATGGAGATTAGTAAGTTTTCCTGGCTTTAGAGTGCATCGTAAAATGTTGGAAATATTAAAATAATTCAATATGTTCTCGGAAGATAAACATGAATAGGGCACTGGAGGCCTTGGAGTTTTGGGTAATGACATTTCTCGGGGCTGTTTGAGGGCACTTTGTCCTGTGCACAGGCAGCTGCTGCCAGACTGGAACCTGATGCTGGAGGGACCTTTACACCCAGGTGGTCACTTTGAGCCCTCATGCCAAAATAGTTGCGGGTCAGATGTGAACTGGTTGGAGTCACTGTCAGCACCTGCTGGATCATTCCTTTATGGGCTCTCTCAGGATCTTTGCAGTGTTTTCCACCTGGCATTGCTTTTGTTCAGCTGCTTGCACTGCGCATTGATGTTGAGTGCCGGCTGATTTACAGGCAGCATTCACCCAACACGGTGTGTGCCCTGCCAGGAGAGGACACAGGAGTTCAGCAGGTCCTGTCTGTGCTGCTCATGGATGCTCTGCAGGCACATTTGCTGTGGTGGCAAACGGAGCTGGCTCGGTGGCACCTAAGCCAGCGGGCTCTGAACTGCCCGAACCCAAACTTTTACATTCTCTCCCTCTCCAAAGTAGAGTGGCTGAGTGAAAACTGCTCCCTGCGAGGGATCCTCCACCCTCGGAGCAGGATGTGCAATGAGGCTGCACAGGGAAGCACAAATGGCAAAGAGAAGGAGCTGCACTAAATGGCATCGAGGGTTCCACTGCAGCCCCTGACAGCAGTTACCTTGCTGCAGCAGTTTTACCTTGAGCATTCAACAGGAAGGGAATATTTAGGAGCAGTAAGAGCTGGAAAAAAAAGTGCTTAGGATTGTTGGAAATGCATATGATTATGGAGTTAAGATCCTAAAAAAAATCACTGCTTTTCTTGGCCCTGCTTATTGCACAACGTACAGAAGTACTTCCAGTTAAGTCACTGGGGCTGCTGGCAAACTTGTGCAAGCACTTATGAGGAAAACATATGCTTGTGTGGAATGCTGACTGCGAGTTTAGCTAATGATCTATTCAGCTCTGGGTGCCATACACAGATCATGAAACATTTACTTCCAATAATTAGCTGTTTTGTAGTTTGGGGCTTTTTATTTTTTCTTTCTTTTTGTTCTTTTTTAATCCTACTCAGGCATATTGACAAACATGGCTTTTTGCACTGCTCTTGGAGAAAGTTGCAGCTGCAAAGGTCCCTTGAGTTATGCCAATCACTTGCAGATGTTCTTCAGAAAGCAGAAATTAAATAGAATTTCTTGATGCCAATAAATTAAAGAAAAATATTAGATAAGCTCTTATCTCTAAAAATGTGTGTTCTGGTCACAACACACCAAGTGCTGCTAATATAATGATGACCTTTTGAAAGAAAACACATTATGCTGTAGCTGTCTTTGTATTACACCTGTGGAATGCTGGTATGCAAAAGTCAAGCCATTAAACAGTGGCAGAAATGGAGTGAAAATAATCTATTTTGCTTTTTTCTGCTGTTGCTGTTCTGATAGGCACATTTTCTTTTTTTCCCCTGTATTCGGTTGTGCTCTTCTTGAAACCACAAAACGTAGACATGGATCAAATACATGATAACATTTGGAACATTAAATCCTACGGAGTTTTGATGAGTTGGATCAAAATCCCAGTGACCAAAAGCTGTTGTTCAGCAGCAGAAATGAGCAGAACTGCAGAGGAAGATAAGCAGAGTCCTTGTCTTCCCTCATCGTGGTCAGAGCATTAAAAAATGAGGAACAAATATCAGTCTAGAGACCAAGCACTTGCTCAGAACTAAGATTTCCATTTACTACCCAGAAGCTCAGATTTCATGTGAGCAGTTATTTTAGCAAAGAGGCCTGAAAGGTGTTCCTGTACTTGTGGTGATCTGTGCCTAGGTATTCACCTCTGTCCATCACAGACTTGTGGAATCAGAACTCCTTTCTTTACAAGTTTGTTCTGGGACTGGTTAAACTCACATTTGCAAGTTATTAAATACCTACCAGCACTGAGTCACTTCCAGCCACGTTCCAGATATGCTGTAAGGGGCTCTGAGGCAGACAGGGAAGGGGAGATGTGCAGTGTTTGCACAGGGACTTTAATAAACATCTCACACTGTTATAATTTTCTGGTTTTCCCCCATATAAAGAGCTGCTGGTAGCTTGTCAGTCAGCTTCCACTTTGGTGCTACTAATTATATAGGGAAACATTAAAAACCAACTAAAAAAAGTTTCAAGGCAGATAGCAGAGAAGTCAAAAGGTTCTCAAAATTGTGTTTATCTCCTCTCGAGATAAAGGTTTTTCAGAAGGCCTTTCAACCTGGAGGATCAAAGGGAGCATTTTGTTTGTAATGTTTGTAATCAGTACATCCTTTAATTACCATCCTTGTTGGTGTCTATTAACAAAAACCCACCAGGCTCAGCAGCAGAAAACATTAATTTAGAGTAATGGACAACATTGTGTGAAACACATTGCTGGATATAAATCACTTGGTGTTTGAAGACTTAGACCAAAGTCATGTTTAGAATATTCGTGTTCCTCCCTCCAGCAGATGCTAATTAACAGCAGTGATTTGTCACTGGAGTCAGCAGGAGATGTTGAATCCCTTCCTTTGAAAAGGAGCCCCTTTCTTGGGCTGCTCCCTTCCAGAGGCTCCCAGCCTCTGTTCCAGCTTGGTGTGTTTGGAGAAGAACTTGTTTGAAATTTGCTCTCCAGAGCCTTTTTTGTATTTCCAGCCCTCAAACCTCCCAAGGCTCCTGAGCAAACTCTTTTACCATCCAGATGAAGCCTCTTGGCATTGTTTAATCACCTTGGGGCTGTGGTTCTCAGGATTCCGTGTAGCTGCTAGGGAGACCAAACTGACCCTTAAAATAGCAGCACTTCAGGTCAGAGCCATTGCTTGTGGGCCTGGCAGTGGATTGGAGCACATCTGGCAGTGCCAGCCCGTGCCAGGCGTGTTCCTGGCAGGTTTCTCATGTGAGGATCAGCAATATTGATGCTCCGAGCGGCCAGAGCTGCTGGAGATGAGCGGGGCTGTTGTCCCTGCCTGGCAAGGATGTTGAACTTGTGAGCAGCCTTGACCAGCTGAGCTTTCCTGGGCTGCAGAGTGTGCACAGCAGGCCCTGACCCGTGTAATGAATACGTTTAAGAGTTTGTAGCAATTTTTAAGTACTGATCTGTATTTGTAGGGTGAAGGCTCCTCAGCCTGAATCACTGCAGTGCAGAACCAGAGCAGAGAGCAGTTAAACACTGTGTAATTCTTGCTCTGTCAATAGCTGAATGTGCTGACCAACCTTGATCAGTCATTACAAGTTTAAGCGCCCTTTGCCCATTCTTGGGACTGTTCTGCACTTCTCAAAAGCCAATCTTTTTCCTGGAGGACTCTCTATTATTACTCTGTATAAATTTGTCAGTCTCTGAGCCAGTGTTTAATTTGGAATCCCTGTGAATGAAAGTCGTTTTCTGTGTCTGACTGCATTGTTTGTATCTGAGGGCTCTTTTTAAATTCAGGATGTACAACTCTCTTCTGATAATGTGCTGTTAGAAATCTTACACAAGATAAACTGCTCTTGCTGTTTTGACTTCTTTAACCAAAACCCCCATTTGGTGCATGTTTGCAAGCTGATGAGTGAAATGGTCACTATTTCTTTTTCTCATTTCCTTTCGAAGCTCAGGCAAACTAAATCAGGTTTCCAAATGTCCATTTGCTTTATGACTTCTGTGAGGTGTTTGCCATCTCTGGTAACTCTGGGCATCTCTGAGACACAGACTCGAGGTCAGCAGAACTGAAGGTGAAGGTTTTGTAAGATTTTTCTGTCGAAATTGGCACTTTATTTCAAAGCACACAGGGAAGAACTGCTGACATGGAACGTGTAACAAAATTTCAAAGCCACCCAGAATGTTTTTATCCATTTTTCTTTTATTTGGAAGAAATAGAAGTGGTTATCTGTCAGGCTAAAACTGAGTTCTGCTCTAAAGAGTGATGTTGACAGTGCTGGATGTTTGGAGGGAGAAAAATTACACTTAGTAGAAGCTCAAAGATGTATTTTTAATCCAGATGGGTTTTAATCTTCCTATCAATACAATCTCTTATGCACCAACTTAATTATTTCATCATTTATCCTCATTAAAGTTAGTGAATAGCAGAAATTATTGCTGTATATTAAGAAATTTTATTTTATGGATACTGCATATCTTTCAAGAATTAGTTTCCTCTCTAGAAGAATCAATTATTTTCCTCAGTCTTCCCTGTGTATTGGGGTATTGATTGCACTTATGAGAATCCTAAACTGTACATTTCTAAATATTAAGTCATGATAAATGTCCCTCCCCCTCCGGAGTTTTTGAATAGTATTAACCTTTACAAAAACCCCAAATCAAACATCAGCATTTAAAGTTTTGCTGGAAAAACAATTCTGTAAAGTATTCCTAAATGATTTATGATGAGAGTCTGCAATTATGGAAGTTAATGTACCTTAATGGACTTAATACAGGTGGAAGAAAAAAAAAGTTTTGTAGAGTTCAGGTTGCCTAAGCATTTACATTCAACTTCTTCATTTTCTTAATCTCTCATATCTGAGACTTTTTTCCCCAGTTGTTGGAAACAGCAACAACCAGTTGTTTTCTTTATTTTTATTTAGCTTGAATTTTATTTTATCTTGGAAAACAAGCCTCAACCAAAAGGAGCAAAACAGTTTTCAACTCAAAAAAGAAAACAGGTATTTTATATGCAGCAGAAAGAAGAATGCCCATTTTCTTTCTGTAAAAACAAATCCTGTGCAGCTCACAGTTCAAGGCGTGTAGGTGGACAGCTGAAATTCAGTAACACAGAATTACTCATTGTTAGGAAATGTTTTTATTTGGGTGAAAACTGGTTTTGATTTGGCAGGAGTAGAGGACTTTGTTTAAATAAATAAACCAGTATATTCCGTGTGTTTGCTTTATTGGGCAGTGTGAGCCTTTTTGAGGCTTCAGTATTTTTATAAGATTCAGGCTCAAAACCACTTTATTTTCTTTGTATGTGACATGATATCTGTCCCAAAAGTGTGTGTTGAGTTCTTCTCTTTCAATAATATATTATCCTTAAATAATAGAAAATTCTGTATTAAGTAAAGAGTAAATTCTTCCAGTGAAAGTACAAAATGACAAAGTTAAGTTTACATGAAAACTCAGCTTTTTTCCCCTGTAAGAATGTTCTGTAATTGCACAGTTCCATCCTATTTGTCAGTTGAACTTTCTTAGTTGTGTTTTCTTTTGAGAGCTCAGCAGAATTAGCATCCATGAAATTAATTTATATCCTAGAAGCCTTTTAGAAGGTTGCAGGAAAAAATGTTGCCTCTGTGCTGCTGTGAAATCATTCTAAATAATTGTGCTAAATTGTGTTAAAAAGCTCCAGGACAGAGAACACTGAGCAGAAGGATAAAGGTCATGTCTAATTTCTCCTCTGCAATTCAAGTGAGGCAATCTGACATTGCACAGTCAACTGAAAGGCATCTTTTGCAACCAAACAGTTGGGGGGTGAGCACCCTGATTTTGGCTGTTTATTCCAGGCCATGCTTTGAGGGATGGTTTGTCCAGGGAGATGGTTCCTCATCCTGACCCACCTGGGGAGGGAAGTGGAAGGGAATTAAAGGAAACACTGATGTTAATGAGTTAATCTGGAGGCTTTGTGTGCCATGGAATTGCTTTAGGAAAAGCTGCTTCTGACTGGAGCAGCAGGACAGCCACTGCTCTCGCACAGTTGGATTTCTTGGCATATTGTTTGTCTATCTGTTCCTCCAGATTTGGTTGTGATGGGCTCTTTGGGCTTTCACCTGGATTGCTGAGGAGAAAGGTGGGCACAAACCAGTGGGCAGAGCAGAGACTGTAATTCCATGGAAGTACTGAGAAAGCAGCTGGAATATGGTGCCTCCTGCAGGAATTTTGGTGATAATTTTGGGTTAGAAACACAGAGCTGCAGGATTTAACTCTGTGGAATTTGGTTATGAGGGTAAAATAGAAGCGAGAGATCTCTAAAGATGGGGTTAGAGCATGGGAGTTTATTGTGAACGAGCGTGGGTGTCAGAGGCTGCTGGGCTGCAAGACACAGCTCAGAGCAGGCCAGGGACAGAGAGAGAAAGAGGCAAAAAGAGAGAGCAAAAAGAGAGTGATTTACCATTTACAATACAATAAATCATCTTCTCTGTTGAATATTCTAATTCTCTTTAACCAATCTGAAACAAGCTACAAACTCTACAATATTTGCATGCAACCTATAAGAATCATTACATTACCATATGGGGTTATATTTTAAACCTTAAAAAAACTGCTTTTGGGAATCTCTAGCAGGCAGGCAGGGTTTGCTCTGCCCTTTGGACCTGCCTGGGCAGAGGGCGTTGTTCTATCAAGAAGGAGGATTCCCTTCAGCCAGCTCTACCATTGTTTCTTAGTTACTCTTCAACTCAAACCTTGTCCTCATCTCAATTTCGATTCTACTTTCCATATTTTCAGCATCTTTTGCAAGGTAATCATATCTATTAGGCTTTCCTATTTCATCTTCCCCAACACAGAGCCTTTTGCCTTCTGTCACAGGGGCAGAAATGAGTCCAGCACAATCCTCTGAAGAGAAGGGGTGGGTTGAACATGCAGGTAAAACAATTTGGGCTGGTTTCTGGACCTTTCAGGGTTTTGGATTGCAGTTCCAAAAGCAGTGGAACTCCTGCTGGGCCATGCACTCATCTGTCCTGGAAAGGCAGGGATGCCAAAAGCAAGTTTGCTTTGTTTCCTGAAGGGAGAAGAGAATTTAAGAGAATGGTGTTGTCTGGAATACCTCACACATTAGAGCAGCTAACGGGTTCTGGGGTACTTGCTCAGGAATTTGAGAAATAGATAAAAACAGGGACGGTTCAGGGTTACAGAGTGAGTCCAGTTAAAGAGATAAATGTGGCAGAGGTGTGGGAATCTGGCATTCATGGTACAGAAGTGGGAATGGCAATCTCTGGCTGAACTTGTCAGTGGTCACAATCCTATTTAGCCATAGAAGGAAGAAAAGCTGCTGCAATGTGCAATAACTGAACAAGGATTCTGCTGGAGGAGAGAGGTGATGATAAATGTTCTGTCATGTCCCAAGCATTCAAATGGCCATGCATCACATTCCAAACTTCAGCTGGATCAAATCCTGATCTGCTGCTGGCAGGGACACCAGGGACAGCCCAGCAGCTCTGGAGAGCAGAATTTCTTAGGCTTGGGCAATGATCTCTTGAGAATGAGTGGCAAAAGCACTCCAAGGGCAGTGCATGGACAAAGTGCAGTCATTAAAAGTGGTTCTCAAGGGTGAGCAAAGCTGGGAAAGCTGTGAGACAGAGAAGGGAAGTGTCCCACATTTCAGAGTGACACAGGCAGCTCTCTGCAATGAGATCAGCCTGCAATGAGACACAAAGATCAGCACGGTTCATTGAGCTCTGTGTGGTGAATGCAGCCCTCTGCAGAGGGGTCTCTAGGAAATATTCCAGTGGGGATGAAGCAGAACTAATCTGGAGAAATTGTAAAAGTGGGAACCAAGCTCAAGAGTTTCAGATTGTTGTGTTTTTGTTTCAACACCCATTCCCACCTTGGTTTTTTCTCCTTAATTGCTGTTTCCAGTGTATACTTATGGCAATTATATACACAGATTTACTTTTTTATTTGCAAAAAGAGTTTGAATATACACTGTGAATATTAAACAGTCTCCACAACGAGTTTTTGTCAAAACAGATGATTATGAACATAGTACAACATGTTTTTCAGCTCACTTGTGTTGGATTAGAGCTTAATATCTTTTCTCTTTATGTTTATTTTAAGATTTATTCTTTAATCCCATTTTCATGGAGTTGAAGATTTTCTTTCTTGCAGCTTTTTCTGCTTTCTCTGCCTGTCACCTTTGCTGCAGATCTGAACCACACTTTTAATATTTCTGCTTAGACCGACTCTTATTAGTTCAAAGCAGAGCTACATATTTTAAATTGATCAAGGTTTCTGAAGCAATTATAACAACTGCTTTTGGAGGACACAGTTGCAGTTTTCATTTTGATATTATATGAAAGTGTGTTTCTTCAAAGCTACAAATGTAAGCTAGTAAGAGGCAGCTGGTAATTATTCTCTAATAAACAGAGTACGAAGAACATGAAAAACCTTAGGGGACACATACACTGCTTGCAGAGCAATTAGTAAAAATCTCAGGACACTTAAAAGAAAATTCAGCCTGAGAATATGTGTGCACTTGGCTGTGAATTTGAGTCCATTCCAAATTAACAGGCCTGCTGTGATCAAATTTGTTATTTGTTTACTAACACCCTTTTGCTTGTTACCGTTCAACAGACTTTAGGAGTTAATTTTTATTCTTAATCAACTCTTAATTTTATTTATAAATCCTTTCAGCTTCCAATATCTACTTTCTCTAAAGCCCAAGGTATCAAAGTTTTGATATATTAATTCCCTCTCTATTTTTGTTTTACTTGCAAAACTGAATGGATCTCCATTAAATAACCAAACTACTCCAAACAATTTGCAAAATTCCTGTCCTTGTGCATGATTTGTTTATGCATTATGCCTCGGTTTTTCTGGCATGTTATTACCTCTTCTGACTGCGTTTGCTAAATCAAAGGTGTTTATTGAAAGTTGAAAAGACAAAAGTGTGACCTTGAGAAAAAAGCAGAGAAAATATTTATTGTAAACGAGCCACATTTGTGGTTGCTCTCAGGCTGTGAGTGCTTCGTGTTTGCAAAGCAAAGGCCTGGTTTGAATGAAAACCTGAACCCAAAGCAGGACCTGAGCAGGAGGGAGGCACAGGGAGTTTATCTGAGCTGGGGTTTTCCCTGCAGGGATGGCAAAACCCTCACAAGCTGCAAGGCTGCCCTGTCAGAGCTGCGCCTTTGGCAGTTCTGTAAGGCAGAGATGGAGTAACTGGGTTGGCTGAAATGTGTTCCAAGAGCTGGAAAAGACAAAGTGAGAGGAGGAAAAACATAACTCAAACTTCCATAAAATTTAACCTTTTCTTCGGTAGAAGAATAAAAATTTGCTTTGAAGAGTTTTTCTCTGTGGCATCAACAAATGTAGGCTGTCATTGCTTTATGAGTGGAGAATTGCCATGAACCTCAAATCAGTTGGGCTTGTTACTGCCCAAACTCTGCAGTACTTGCTCAGAAGGGTGAAAGATGCTAAAAATACAGAGTATGTTCAGCCCCTGATGGAACTGAAGGTTGTGGGTTTGCCATCAAAAATGTATCATTGTGGTTTTGTCATTTGAATCCAATTCATCCATCTTGTAGCTCTGCCATAGCTTTGTTTAGTGCTCTTTTAGGGCCAGCCCCACAGCTTGGGCCTGCACCCACAAGCCTCCGTGGTTTTCCCTTTTCAGTGCAAACCACCTCATCATGGAACACTCTGTAGTTTATCCTGTGCTGATGTTCCTGCAGCATCACGAGTGTGCCAGCACAAAAATCACTGCAACAGGCACAGCTGCACCTTTCCTGCTCTGGGAGCAACCACTTGAGGGTAACTGCACACTCTGGTTTTTGTGGTTTTATTTTATTTTTACAAATAAGCAGCGTTTCAAAATGAAGTGATAAAAAGCCTGCACTCTGCTGATACGGCAGTGGCGTTTGTTGTTGCACGCGGTGTTAGGCAGGGGAGAGAATTCTGTTACTGATGGTTCAAGTCATGACTAATGCTATGTGCCAACAACAGAGATACAGATTCAAATTTAAATGAACTACCCAGGCAGTGTTTTACAGGATGTGTTTCTTGTTGGCAATTTGTTGTTCCTGACAACCTCGGATCCTCAGGCCGTTGTTCCGCCAGCCGCTGGGATTAGAACACACACAGGCTGAGCTTATAAATGTTTCAAAGCTGCTGCGATGGAGCAGCAGAATTTTAAAATGTAATCAGATCTTCTTTTGAAAGTGGCTGATGTGAAAGAAGGCAGATTTGGTGGGATTGGGTTTTAGTTTTGAAGCAGCATCTATTTTAATACTTCATTATGTTTTTCTGATGCTGCTTCCTGCAATCTACCGACTTCTCTTGTCCACTAGAAATGAAAAAGCCAAGGCAAAGCTGGAAAGCTACAGCAAGAAAAGTTTTTGGGGCTAGAAGACTCTTCTGCTTCAGGTCCATAAAGGAGTAGATTTTTGTGGGATTGATCTCTGTGAAACAGACGTACCTACAACGCTTCTTCACAGCATCATTTCATTATTGAAGGCTTTCTTCTTGGATTCAGTATTTCTCATTGGACTTTAATGACAAAAAAGCCTATTTTGAACTTTAGAAAGCTGCGTTTTGTCAGTCTGGCTTTTTATTTAGTCTTTTTATTGGAGCAATCTTTTATAACAAGATTAGCACATGGAAAGTGGTTGAGATCTGCTCCACAGGGGCCTTCACCTTTATCACACCAGTGCTTCAAAAGTTCCCTGACAGCTGCTCAGAAACCCCTTTGTGAAGTGCAGCCTATTTCCTTATCTTCCTGTGGAAACGCTTCCCAAGTGCCTGTCCACAGGCATTCAATTCCAGATCTCCAAATTAAAAACTGCTCCAAAGGAATACACGACAGACCGGGGCTCTTTTGTCTCCTCTATCAGTTCCTGAAGTGAGATTAAGGTAAAAGGTATTTTTATACAAAATGAGGTCTCTGTTTCTTATCTCCGTGCTTATCTAAAATGTCAGAGTTAAATGTATCAGACACGAATGCTTTGTGGGAGCAGAACAAACAGTTTATCAATCTGGTTATGATTGCAATAAATCCTTTGATCCTGCTGATGCTGCTGCTTCCTTTAATACCCAATCTGATTGATACAAAGTGTTTTCATTTAGGAGTTCAATGTTTGACTTGCTGTTTTGGAATATTAACATGGCATGGAAGTTGTGTCGTGATTATATTTTGTTTATCCATGCATTTTAAACTACGTAATTATAGAATTAAGTTAATAGTCCAATGTGTCATGGAACTAACACATTATTAATGTGATTATTTCAGAAAAACACAAATTTGTGATATTTAATACCTTATTCAGTTCTTTTTTTCATGGAGAAGCTGTGCATTTTGGTAGAAACAACCCCCAACCCCCTGATATTGCTAAGATGGTATAAGTGAAACATAAGACCCTGAAATACAAACTGTTCATATCTACTCCAGTCGGTAAATGTAAAGTTACACTTTATGATAATTTGCTCTAATGCATTATTCAGAATAATATTTATTTTTAAGAATTTACTAAGAATCTTTTCTTTGTGGTTGAAATATTGGTTTGAGTCTCACTCTCTCAGAAGAATCAGGATCAGAAAGTTTTCTTAAAATATTTTATGTTTTTTATTCTGTATTTTTATTTCTGCCCATACAAAGGCTCAGGAAAAATCAGTAATTCTTGAATTATTATTTATTTTCTATTGTGGTGACCTAATTTCCCACACATCCTCCCCCACAAAGCCTGACCTAAGCATGTCCCTAACTGTCCCAGTGTGGTGGCATTGCACTGACTGCAATTGGTCCCTCCTTTTTGGGAGCTTGGATAATTCCTGCACAGGCTTTCATCTGTAGTTGTATTTCCAGGATTCTAATCCTCTTCTCTTGGAAAATATGGCAAAGTCCAGTTAAATTCTTTGAGGTGAAGAATAAGGTGACTCCTCAGGACTGGGTAACAGGAATGTGCTGGTTGTGCCATGATCCCCTCAACATGATGTTTTACACAGGGTCATCTCTGACAAGTGCACTCAAAAAATGCGAGTTATTGTTTTTACAGCCATTACTTCAAATTTCATCTGTCCCATGTCTTGTTTGGAAGGTCAGTAAGTGAAACCAGATTTAGTGTGTGAGTGTCAGACCAGGTGAAAGCTCTGCTCTGTGACTTGGCAGCAGGTCCAGCCTGGCTGGGAATTGGAGCAGCCCCGTGAAAAACCCAAATTCCACAGCATGAACCAAGAACCTCAGTTATGTCCAGTTCTGCAGCTCCAGGCTGCTGAGCCCTGCAAGCCTGCATGGAATGTCCGTGGCCCTGGCATGGTTGTATGAAATGAGATGGGAACAATTCATCACCAAAGCGTGATTTAATTCATTCCTGTCATTAGAGCAGAGGATAATTTGCTTATTAGAGCTCAGAGAAGCACTGACAGTGCTCACTTTTTTTTTTCCCCAGTACAGGATGAGTGGTGAGCCTGCCCAAAACTCCTTATCTTGGTGTAAGCACCTGAGTCCTTCTGTGGCACCAGATATCTGCTGGTGGCTTTTAGTGATTAATGGCGGATTTCTGTACAATGCACCTTTTGAAAGCCTCGTGCTCTTATGGATTCTGCTCTGTCTGGAAAGAGCTTTTCTTGTGCAATTCTGTGGCCTGACAGCAGCAGAAGATACACCAAAGTCAGCTTAACCTCCACGTGGAGCTACCTGAGCCATTAATTGTCTCTGTGCCTTGGTGCAGGGGATATTTCTGTGTGAGCTGAGCCTTAGCTGGAGTAGTCACATCAATTAATTGCTCATAACAGGGAAGTACATTAGTCAATAAACACTTTCTGTGTGTAATTAAATGGCAAACTGAAGGTGAGGGATTTAGTAATCCCTAGGAATATTTGTGAACGTGCTGCAAATTGTTGTGTTTATCTCCTCCTGGGTGGTGAGAAAAAGGGACATTCTGGGTTCCACAAGGTAAAAATAATGAGGAAAAAGCTCATTTCTGTGGCCTTGGAGCACTTGCTTCTTGTTCAGTTTTTCCACTACTAAGAATTGGGTCGGTGTCCAAAGGCCTTTATACTTAAAAAAGGAAATAAAGGGCTTTTTTCTCCCCTCAAAGAAACCAAAACACACTCTCATATCTAGAGAGGGAAATAGGAAACTTCCTCTGAATTTCTTCAACATGATCTCTTAATGCACTGGGTTTATTCCTGGCAGTCACAGTTTAAAATTCCAAATTAGACAACAAAGTATCATTGAGTACTTGTGCACTTCAGAGTTAACCAGATATGAATTTATTTGAAGCATTTAAACAAATCTAACAGGCAGGAGTCTGAGAGGAATCTTTCATCAAAGCTGTTTTCCACACATTTCAAACTGCTTGTGTTAAACGCTCTGCTCTAATACCTACATTTAATGTAATATTCAGGAAAAAAAGAATAATCTGTAACAGATTACAAAAAAAAAAAAATAAAAAATCCCCACCCAAACCCAGCATAACAACTTTATGGTAATTTATTTTCCCACAGGTAGCACCTTACTCTTGAGATGTGATTCTGAGAAAATTTATGATCTCATGTAAGGAAAAAAAGTGCATTTTTTTCCCCCATCATTAGACTTTCCTCCAAGAATGCCTTATTATAAGTTTGGCAGCCCAGCAGGATTTATAATTTTGAATACATTGTGTCAGCTCTCTTGTTTGCAGGAGGATAAAGTTCCATTATTCAGAGCTTTGCTTCAAATCCATCCATTGTGGTGCAATTAAACGCAGCCCTTTTTTTAGGACTAAACCTCATGCTTGAAGAAAATAAGCTTTCAGGATGAAGAATGTGGGGTTTGTGTATCACAGGTAAAACCCCAGCTCATTCCTGGAACACACCAGGTCTGAGCACAGCAATGGCTGAGCAGCTGAGGTTGGGCATAATCCCTGCTCCTTTGGGCTCTTTATTCTCTGCCCTGGCCAAGGACCATGTTCAGGTTGCAGAAAACACTGCCTGGACTGGAAGGATTTTATTTCCTTTTTCTGTATTTAATTATCCCACTAAAAACATGAGCTGGGTTTTATGATGTAAATAAGTGTTAGCAAGGTGAATTATGCCAGGGAGCTCAAGCTATTTATTTAGGCCTTGTGGAAATAGAAAGGATAATGTTGAAGGGGATAGAGAGGACTTGTAGGTCTTTGTGTTTTCTATTTTTCTTTACTTTACTGAGGACACAAATAAACATGATATGTGCCTGTAGGGCTTCTGAGTGCAGTCATGTGCCCCAGGAGTCCTGCAAGGATTTGGGCAGTGTGTGAAGGAGATAGGGGATTGTTATTTGTGCTCTTTTACATTTGGATTAGTTCACCTCAAAGGAAAAACCTGTATATTCACTGAAGTTTCTGATTTGGTCTGATGTTTTTTTCCATCATCAGATTAAACAAGAGGATGAAGCTCAGACAGGAACAGTTCCTGTCTCACTCAGAGCTGGAAAGTTTGGTTTTAGTTGTTCTCAGTCATTCCAACTCAACTCAAACTGAAAACTCACAGTTCCTGTTTGGATTTATTTGAATATTTCTGTCTTTAGGCAGTGGTTTACATGGGTGCTGTTTTCTTCTTGATGAGGAATTTGCAATCTTGATGGTTCTGTGGTTTCTTTAGGTGGACTTATGACTTGGTCCTGTGACATCCAGAGCACTGAATTGCAAATTCAAGGATTCTGAACTTTTGTAAACATCCCTGAGCTATGAGAGCTTACTCTTTATTTCTTCTTGTTTGAAAATAAACAAGTTCTGAAATATTTCAGCAACTAGAAAAAGTATAAATATTTCTGACAAGTCCTTGGCCTAATGTAAGTACCAGAACTGAGGTCTGAAGCCCATCTGTCAGCACACTGAGCTAAAAACAAGGCAGAAATAAGAATATTCACATCACCATAATGGAGTTTTGGAGTGCAGTGGGAAAAGAGCCATTTCCTGCATCGTGATTCTGGTGTTATTTATTGTATTAATATTGTTTATATTCAGCTCCTATGACCTTTTGCTTTTGCTGTATTTTAAAATATATACCTTAGATATTGCATCAAGTACTATGAAAGACTGCTGGAAAATTTAGTTCCAACTGTATTAGATTGCCTTGATTTCATAACCTAAATTCCTCTCGTAGTTCAAAAATACAAGAAAGATGTTTGTTTTCTTGAAGAAGGCAAGTTGGGGAATTCTTTTTGTTGATTTTCTTCCATTGATGTTCTTGCTGCAAGGGAATTTTCTGACTTGGAGGGTTTACAGATTGCCAGGACAGTAATAAAACAGATGTTCATATAGATTTCAAAACCTCCCCAAATTAGACTTTCTCCTTACAACATCCCTAATGTTCCAGCTCTGCTGTGTTGGAGTTTGCAGTTATTTACAGCCCAAACTCCACTGCACTTACAGGCTCCCAGCCTAAAGCTTTCTAACAAGTTAAGTCTGTTGTTGACCAGCTTAGTGTATTATTTATTACCAGAACATCAGTTAGGATAAAGACTCCACTGCTCTGTGCCCTGCCTGGAAGGGTTTTCAGCCTAATTACAGAGTCAAGTGGATTTTGCAAACACGGAATAAGCCACAGGACAGCTCTGTGTGTGCCCAATCAGTTCTGGGTCACTTATTTGTGAGTTACTACCAAGTTTTCCCCTGAATTCTCAGCGCACAAACTTCAGTTATTCAAAGAGGAGTAGATTTGTTTTTGCAGGGAATGAGATGAGGGTGCCATCTCCCCTTTTTCCATTCCTGCTGCTGATTCTCTGTGAAAGACCCTAAATAATTCCCTTCTCTTCCTGGAGCTGCCCTTTTGGTGTGTTTGCACAGAGCTCTCAGGCCCCACCTTTTGTTTTCCCTCAGCCCAGCTGATGCCTCTGGCTCTCTCTGTGATTACCTCAATCAATATTTCTCACCTTCTAATTATTTGTGGTCAGTGCTCTCTGCAGGGCACTGCAATGTCCCAGCCCCAGCAGGGCCCCAAAAGCTGCATTGCTGCTCCCTGTGCCAGAGGGTGCTGCCACTGCAGCCGTGCCCAGAGCACCTCTCCCTGCCCCTGTGCCAGTCTGGGAGGTTTTCCCCTGTGCTGGATGAATTTAGGGAACTTTCCTGTATCCACTGAGCATTTGTATTTATTTGTATAGATTTGCACTTATTCGATGTGATGAATAAACATTCCTCAGAAAAGAAAGACCTTGCTTAAATTCTGTTTGGAAAAACGGTGGGAATTCCCTTTGGCTTTGGAGCATTTTCAGTCAGGCCCTCACTGAAACGTTTCAGACAGAGTTGTCAAGTAATTGTTCTGTAAATCATTGTTTTTCTCTTGGATTAAAATGTATATTTTGGGTCTTACATGTTCAAATTTCAGAACCAACATCTACAGAAGTTACTTCTTTTCTTGACTTCTTTTTGTGTTATTGATATAACACATTCAGAAAAATAAATTTGCACTTTATCCTTTGGGAAGAAGTATTTCCAGACAAGTCTTTATTTCAGGGCCCTTCAAAGATCAAAGACAAGGAAAGAGTTGAGGAAGAGTGAAGGTGATTTTTTTTTTTTAATCAAAATGTGGGTTTAGTTTTGAAAGAGAGAAGGGAGAAGAAGAATTTCTCAGCTGTGATTTTAGAATATATAATTAATAGAAAGTTTATTAGTGACCTGAGAAAGAGTCGATATTATTTTGATTTCTGTCAGGTGTTCATCTGATACAGGATCCAACCTTTTTTGCCAAAGCATTTCTTGAAATAATTTGGTAGCCAACCTGATGCTAAAGAAAGCAGGATCTTACATAAAGAAGTATATAAAGCTGACCTAGTTAATGTCATTTATTGTCATGAATAGCTCATGAAATGCACCAGAAAATTGCAAAGTGTGTAGGGTTTGAAATGGAATAAGTAAAATGGAGAAATATCTTCCTTGTGGAACCATCCCATGGCAGAAACACAACTTTTTAAATAATGGAAACCACGCTATGAATTGGAAAACCAAGGATTACAGGATGCCCAACAAACCAAACTGAGCAGAGAGTCACCTCAGTTTGCATAAATGAGTGTCTGGAAAAGAATGAAACAATAAAACTGGAAGGCTGGATACTTGGCTTGGAATGAGTGCTTAATCCATCATTTAATTTACCAGAACACCCAGGCTAATGAGCAGGCCTTTACAGATTGTATTTAATGTTAAATATGTGCTCGAGTGCCTCACTTGCTGTTAAATATTCACTGCATGACAGATCTTCTGACTTCTGAAGGATTATTAGTGAGCTTGTAAAATACAAGTGTTTGAGTGTTCTGTGAAATTGGGCAAATAATGCTTGGTTGGCTTGCACAGGGTCAGGTCCAAATCTGGCACTTCACTTGCTAAATGTCATTTTTGCAGGGAGGACAGAATACTTCAGTGAGCATGAGACATCTCCCTTGTTGCTCATGGGACAAGTTTATGTTCCACCAAATTTTCAATTTCACCAACGGAGCTATTTCCCTTTATGCTGGAGAATTATTTGATTAAAAAGATGCATTATCATTTTTCTCCTGGCTCCATTTATGAGGAATTTTCTAGTATATGAACCCCTTCTAGAAAAGGAAGGGGTTTTTTAAAAATTTTATAATTTATTTAAATTAATATTTTTCGATTACATCTGTTGCATGTACAGAAATAAGGAAAAATAGTTTAACTTGCAGGAATCTCAGACAGTAAGAAAGCTGTGAATAAGCTGCTTATTCTCTCCTCTCTAACACCACCTCCAAACCAGGTGGTTTGTGGTTCTTTTGCTTGACTCTGAAAACGTTGTTAGGCATAGCACAGAATAAACAAGAGGGCCCTTCTGGCTCCCAGCATCATTTTCTCCTCATCCTGGTGGAAAGAACATTTCTCAAGTATAATTTATTTTGGTGCAATAATTGTTGTTCTCAATTAAAAAAATGCAATTCAGAGTGACTAAGGAGGCAATTTCTGCTCTGCCATGTGCCAGTGCCAGGAGAAGATCCCTGGTGGAATTTAACCCAGCATGTGGCACTCACAGCCTGGCTTGTTTGGCCTGCCAATTATTTTCCTTCAGTGCACACATTCTTCCTCACTGAGACCAAACAAAGCACTTTAACGTGCATATATCCTGATAATAAATGTTTTCTTACTCAGGGAGATATAAATTAAACCTCCTGGTTTATTCTGCTTCGGTTAAGTTCTGTTGAAGGTACTCAAGCCATAATTTTTTCAGCAGATGAAGTTGAGGAGCAGGGAGCAGAACCCATGTTCTGTGCTGTTCTGATCACAGGCAGCCCCATAAACCCACGTCAGATAAAATCAACATGTAAGCAAGAGCCACAATGACAGCTTCATGTGAAGCTCTTGGAAAATGCAACTTTCACTCGCTGGTAATTTGGTTTAGAA
The DNA here is from genome assembly GCA_025920805.1 of Petroica traversi. Lineage (NCBI taxonomy): Eukaryota > Metazoa > Chordata > Aves > Passeriformes > Petroicidae > Petroica > Petroica traversi. The sequence goes on along the minus strand of JAHLSL010000036.1, from coordinate 1,581,915 downwards.
GCAAATTTTCTTCTGCAGCGATGTCTTGTCTGCTGACATCCAAATAATACCATTGCTTCTGTTCTTTCATCCTTCTGGGGAACAGACAAATGCTTTCCATCAGCTTCTAAGAGCCAGATTTTCAGCTGAAATGAATCAGGAGATGTCTATAATAATCAGTGTTGTTCTGAGATTCATCAGCAGGCCCTAAATACAACAGGCATGCTGAAGCCTTTTGTTTGCAGCAGAACTTCCCTGTTGAATTAAACAGAGGCTTCTGCTTAAAAAATCAATATCACAGCATTCCTCACTGACATTATTTTAAAACACGACTGATTTTTAGTTTATAGATCTATATACCAAAATAGATTTCCTTTGCATTTTTTCCCATTTACTCATAGCATTAGGGAGGTTGTATTTCCATAAATATGTTGGAGTTCATCTTCTGTTCCATGTGCAAGAGTTAAAGTAGTGGATTTGTAGTAGGTTTATATTTCTTGGTGCTTAATAGAGGACATGGTAAAAACAGTTTTGATGAAATCATTAAAGGTATTGTATAGTACATATTCATATACAAGTTTAGTCTGGGTTCTTCTCAGCTGTTCTTAGCAAACTCTGGAATAATTATTTATCTGCTTGCACTGTGTCCCTCTTCTAATAAACACTTTAGATTTCCAATGGCGTGGTCAGGGACGTTTCAGTGCCCATTGCAATCAATACCATTGGCAATGTCCACACATTCTTTGCAGGTGGAACTGTTTTAAATCCATTGAATTCCAGCTGAGAACCTGTTCCAGGAATTGAATTTATGACCAAGATGAATCAAAGCACTTAATGATGCATTGGTTTGATCAGCTTAATCTCAACAGGACCAACTAATATCATATGTCCTTTTTTAAGGAGAAAAGAGAGGGGATTTCCTCTGAAATCCTGTGTAATCCTCCTCATATGCCAGTAAGGTGAACTGAGTTAAATTCACACTGATTTATTCCAGCTGGATATATTCCAGAAGTCCTTCCAGGATTCTCATTGGAAGTTTTTTGTACTTAACACCCCAGAGAAATGCACAAATTTCAATAATTAGATGGAAAGAAGACCTAGATGTGTTGGATGCTTAACTGATGAGGTCCTGTAAGACTGAAGTCCTTCCTGGTCAGTTCAGAATTTTCACTTGAGTGTACTTTAGCCTTCCATTAAAATTCTGGGGACTTCTGAGAAAATACGCAGGAATTTGGGTACAACAAAACATGAACAATTTAAATTTTTCTGAAAAGTCTGTTTCTCTAGGGAGACACCTCATCTGTTTGCTCCACCTACTGCCACCCTTAGGTGCTTCTGGCTTTGATTCTCTGAGCTTCTCCTGCCAGGCACATTTTGACAAATGAGAACTTCCCTGCCCAAGGACTGCAGAGCAGAGACACACCCAGAACCTGCCACCCTCATTTTCATTTTCAGTCAGGTTACACTCACATGAAATATAATACATGACATTTTAATGACATCGACGCCCTCGCATTCTGATAATTCATTTCTGTTGAATAGAGAAGAAATTCTATGTATGAGCAGAAAAAGAGCCAGGGCTTTTCAAAAATTGCAGACCTTTTAGGAGACTTTTAAATGGACAATTCAGTCTAGGAACCTGTTTTTTTACCATTTCAAAATGTGGCTGAAAAAGCTCAAAACTTGCATTAAAAAAACCCAAACCCAAAACCAAATGCACATTAATTTTTACTAGGATTATACGATCAAAGCCAGTGAGAGAAAACTACTTAAAAAAAGCATAACTTGTACATGACTTCAAGGCTAATTTAATTTCCTCTCCCTGTCAAATGGTGTACTTCTAGTGTCATAACAAAGTCAGAGAAAGATGTCAAAATTTTTAAACTTATTCCACTTCTAAAATACTAAAAATGACTTTTTTATACATAAACTGTTTCACTGGTTTATGTAGATTTTAAAAATCGTGTCCATATACTTATTTTTTCACTGGTGTTGTATAAGCTGAAGAAGACAATATTGCAGTAGCCATTAACTGTGACTCACACACACACATTTCAATGCAAACACAAAATTCCAGACTTTCTATTTGCCATTTGCTGTTCCCACTTCCACTTCCCTAATGCATTGTGTGTATGCCAGAACACATTCTGCAGTTAAGTGGGACCAGGGAAACGCAGCACAATAGAACTTGCAGGTTATTGCAATTTAAAGATATTCGGCAGTGAATGAAATTTGAAAAGTCTGTCATTTGGCAAGGAACAGCAGGAGAGAAAAAGGATTTGAGGGAAAGAAATTTTTAGCAAAGGTTTGGGGCGGGGGAGAGAGCAGCTAATGCAGGAGAGAGGAAAAGTGGTGTGGGATGAGAGCAGCTCCAGCTGGGGGAAAGGAGGCTTTGGAACAAACATTTCTGGGAGAGGTCAGAGTGATGTTCCAGGAGAAAGCTGGGAAAGAACAAAAGCTGTGTCCATGGGGTGAGAATCACATCCATTACGGTGTGGAGAGGCACAAGGGAAATCTGCATGGATCCTGAGTTTGATGGGATTTGGAGAACATCTCTGAGTTTTATCTGAAGGCACTTATGGAGCTTAAAGACCACTGTGATTCTCTCCTCCCTCTGGCTGCTTGGTCATCTGGGCAGAGCACAGGAACCACTTAGGGAAATGGCATCAACCACAACTAAAGATAGATCAGGAACAGATTTTTTTTTTTAATATTTTTTTTTCCTCTTCTCTCCACTGCAAAGTAAACCAGAACTTGTGCTAAATAATGCCAAGGTAATAGTCTCCCTCTGTACCGAATATTCTACTATTATTCTTCTGTTAATAGTACTGGGAGATATAGCAGAAAATCAAGTAGCAGATTAGAGATAAACAAGTCAACAGTTTTGTGAAGTTTTCAGTAATTGAGGTGCATTTTAACAACTCCCAAACAGGAGATGGTGACTGAGAGCACCTTGCAAGTTGATATTTGCTTTGCTGTTTAATCCTCAAAACCACAACCTAAGAATTCCTAGATGAGGGAGCTCTTTTGAGAGATGTGTCTGGGACAACTGGATGCAAAAGGGACAAATGCTGCTCGGAGCTCCATTTACTGGGGCTGAGCACCAGGAAAGAACACTTCACTGGCAGAAAATACAGTTTGCTACAGTGTGAGAGCAATGCTGGCTTTGGGTGCAATGGCAGGAAAGGTTGAATATGACCTTGCTGATAACACATGTAAAGCTCACACCGGTTCCTTTAAACCTCATATGAAAGACTTTGGGAGCTTCCAAGCCTGATATTTATATTCAGACAACTGCCCAGAGTTACAAAGTGGCTCAATAGCTGCTGTTATGGCTGCTACAAAACACAGCCTTTGCAGTGCTGACACCTACATTGTATTCAGTATTCTCCCGAGTGTCTTTGGCTGTATATTATTTTCATTCTGCTTTAATCATGGAGCCTCAGAGAGGAATTGTTGGTCTAATGAGCTCTCTATCCTTGTACAGCCTGATTAATGCTGCCAGGGCAGCTTGTTTGTGTTCTAGCGAAGATCTCCCTGCTCTGATCTCAGCTGGGCTGTTTTTAGTGCTCCCTGGCTGCTGATGAAAAGGCCAACAGCTGAACAGCTGCATTCACCGCTGTTCCTCTCTGCTCCTGCTCTTCCTTCAGCAAGGCCTGGGAGTCCTGCTGGCTTCTATGCCTTGGAGAGGCCCTGGCAGCCACAGGCTGTGGGTGCTGGAGATTCAGCCTAACCACAGGCAACGATTTTCCCAATTTGTTCTTGAGCTGCTTGCAGTGGTGGGTTCCTCTTATGTATCTTCTATGGTGTAGCCGTTTCCAGGAGTAAAAAACCAGATGTTGTGGGATTTGTTTCAGCGTTTATCCAGATTGGAGAATGTCCTGTCTAGTTGCACAAAGTATTAAAGGAATTTAATTTCTTCATGAAATCTGTAACTCAGGGAACTGGACAGTGTGGAGACGCAGGGCAGTGTTCCCTGCAGGCTGCCAGAAGGGGTTCCTCTGGTGGAAGCCGTGGTCATTCCACGCTTCCCTCCAGCAGCTGCCGCTTTGTCCAGCTCCCATTGTCCCATGGAGCTCCAAAGAGCAGCCCTGCAGTGCTCTGTTCCCAGCCTGGGGGTTTCCTGTACCCTCCTGCCTTTGCCAAGGAACTTTCTGCCGCTGGATAACGTGAGTCCCCAAGGAATGGCAGTGACAGGAATGTCAGAGCTGCTCCCTGGTGACAGCTCAGCAAGGACATTCCATGGCTGCCTCGGAAGTTACACCTCAAGTGCAGCTCGATTTACAGAAAGGCCCAGGTAAAGAACATGGTAACAGCAAAGAGATTGGAGAAAATAACCACAAAACAAGGAAAGATTTTAAAGCTTTTGTGTATCTTTTGCTCTCTCAAACCTGTGTGCTTAAGGGGTATAGCCACTATGAAAAATTTCTGGGAGAAGGATCATGCCAGGCACCACTGAATCCTGGCTTTTTAGGGAATGCTCTGTCAACTGCCGCACTTGCATCCCTGTGCACATCAGCTGTTAGACTGGACAAGAAAGGGTAAGGATGTTTCCTGATGTATAATATGGCTGCTGCCATTGGATTCCTGTGGATATAAAATAATTCCTTCACTGAAAAAGCTTTTAATCCAGGTTTATATCATGTCCATTTAGGACCTAGCAGGATGCTCAGAGCAGAAAATGTGCTTAGTGGACCTTTGGGAATCTTTTTGTCATCGTCTTGGATTGTACAAAATTTCTTGGACCTGTATTTTGCCTTCTGTTTTAAAAAGTCTTCCAGAACGTGGCAAAGGTGTAAGCAATTCCCAGGATTTCCAAGATTAACTGCCCCATACACTGCCTTTCAGAAGAAATACTTTGCCTCAGCAAGTGTTGTCATTCAGGGGGATCTTGGTTTGAATTTAAATAACTCTAAAGCACTCAGCTCTACCTCTATTTTGTCTAATACAAATGTAGGAGGCTTTAAAGACTGGCCACTGGAGCAATCTCATTTTATTAAAACACCTTCAGTTCTCTTTCTGCTGAGCACTGTCTGTTTTAGGATTGCAGCCCTGGGAATCTACTTAGCAAATACTGAATGGGATAATGGCTGCATTGAAGCACTACCACAGCAATGCCAGCTCCTTTTCTGTCTGTTTGTTTGTTTGGGCTGTTTTGAGCCACAGGATTCATTAGTGGTTCTCAAGCATTTCAAGTTATTCCTGGGTTAGGTTTTGCAGATTTTCTCCCCATTTGGGGGCTGGGTTGCAGGTCTGGTGCAGTCTCTCCTTGTGCTACATCTCTAACTATGGTTATGGAATCTATTCCTGGGAATTAGAGATCTTCCTTCAGAAACCCACAGATAACACCTAACTTCAACTGGAGGTGTTGGAATTCTTTATAAGACAAAGAGTTTAATCAGTCTTTTCCCTTTAGATTTCTTGCCTCATTTTCTTTTAATTTGGTTCTACTCTGGAGGTTTTATAGACCTGAGTGTTGAGTGCTTCTGCTTCCCGTGCCAGAATCTAAGGGGTTTTAATGATTTTGTTTGGAATAGATGTTGTGGAATCCATAACGGGAGTTTAATTCTCAGAAGTACCTCAAAACTTGTCCTTGCCAGTATTTAGTAGCCAACCAGTAGAAGACCATCACAATGCTACATTCAGCTCCTTAAAACACTAATTTTTCTGCTCCTTAACACCAAGACATACAGTAAATAGTGATTTTCTTTTTCCCTTCTGGATTCTCATGTATTTATAAATCTGCTTTCTAAGTTATTTATATTTCAAGTTGTTCTGGAAATGGGAAAACAAACAAACAAACAGAAAAAAATTCCCCAAAGTATCTTGAAAGGAAATTTACAGTGGAATGAAATTGAATTGCTTGTAGTAACTCATAGGTTTCTTTAAGGAGTAAAAGTGGAGAAGATATCCCTTCATAAACAGATCTGTATCTGAGTTTTACACTGAGCTAGGGAATAGCATTGTATGTTACTGTTATTCTTGTGGTTGATCACACAGCCCACCAGCCTTTTAATCATTGCAAATTTCTTGCACTGAAAAAAATGACCTTTTAAAAATATATATATTGGGATGTAATATAATTTCAAGGCTTAACGAGAAAGGAAAGTCTGGCTAGACAGAGATTTTCATGATAAAATGAAGCATTCATGGAGAGAACATTTATGGAAAACAAGGGGATTTTTTTGGGGTTTTCCCTTGGCGTTTTTTTCTCTCTTTAACCTCACTTAAGTGTAAAGATCTTGCTCAGTGAAAATCGGTGGGCAGGAAGGTGGGGGTGGTGCAGCTCCCCCAGGTGTTCTCTTGTCACTGCACCTCTGTCTGCAGCAGTTTCAACTCCACCCACTCCATCCTTTTGTTCTGAACAGTGTCATCCCAAACAAACTCCACTCTCTGCAATTTCACCTCACTTTTTCTCTTTCCTCTGGCTGAGGAGGGCTTTGGGAGAAGGCAGAAGAATTACAAGTATATGATGGGGCGAGGGTGGAGGTTTTTAAATTTGTGGGGTTTGCCAGTTCCACAGAACCGTGTCAAACTCTGTGTGTGTGGTAGTTAACTTGGCCAAGGCTGAAAACTAAATTTTCAAGGAGAAAACCCCGACTTGTGCTTTTATCCTCATGTCACAGTCTCTTCAAGATGCACCTTTGCTAGTTCAGGCTGAGGGAAATTCTGACTCTTTCCAAAGTTTTGGGGATTTGCTCAGGGACAAGATACCTGCTGCTAGATTAGTGTAAGGCCAGTTAAAAAGCTACTGAGCAGAAATGGCTTTGGGCAGGTGCAGTTAACAGGGGAAAGCACTGGGCATGAAAAGTCTGTGATCCGCAGCTTGGTACTTGTGGGCAGCAGTGAATGCACGAGGAGCTGGCAAATTAAATCAGTTGTAGAGTTGGTTTAAATTTTGATCTCTTGCTGCTGATTGCTGTCCCAAAGGGACGAGTTTTGCTCACAGATCCAGCGTGGAGCCAATAACAAAGGCGTAGGAAGAGTGCAGGTAATGCCATGGCAGGGAACAGGTCATTGTGTGCTTGCAGTTCGCTTCCTAAAGTGAGTTGGTCACTGGGGAGGGACTTTAGTTAGGCTTTTCTAAAACTGAGGAGCAGCTTTTCTCCTCTACAAAATGCAAACCCAGGACCTCCTCCCTTCGTTTGGCAGCTTCTCCTGTTCAGTACACTTGCATCTTAAATATATAGCAAGAATAATACCACTAATAAAGGGATCTGTTAGTAGTTGCTTGTTTATTTATAGATGTTTGTGCCACTTTTTGCAGAAGAATGTTGACTTTTGTGCGGTTCTATGCCAATATATTTTATGGAATTATTGCTTGGGAGAGAATTAAATTAACTGTTCAAATATTTGATTTTGTTTTCTTGCTCTACTTTATAACACACAGCCTTGCATTCTTTCCAGGCTCCTGAAAGACAGAGTTGTTCTTCCAAGATTAAAAAAGCCAGATGGAGGGATTTATCTTTCCTAGGTGTAACTTTTTACAAGCAATAGGAAGAGAGGAGTTGGGAATCCCAACCTTCGTGTTCTTGATGGCAAGAGAATGATTTATCTTGCAAAGGGCAGGAGGATCTGACCCCAAGCAAAGTTATTTTCTTGCTTTGAGGAATAAAAATTTGACAGATCATGACAAAAAGTGTAGGGCCCAAAACTGACTCTTAGTGTTTGAGGGGGGTTTGTGAGTGCTCCACCCTGAGGATATGATTACTTATGAGCTTCTGGTCTACTCCTTTGACTTATTTTCTATTTCCATAATCCTGAAGTTTCTTTCTATTTTTCCTAAATTCACTGCCAAAATTCTGTTCTCCTGCCTCTTTAAACCATTATTCAGAACAGAAGAAAATGTACGGTGTCTTTTTAGACATTTTTGAAAACTTCATTGAGTAATTTATTGTAGAGTTGTGATAATACTTCAAGGGAAAAGTGGCCTTGGTGTTACTCAAGAATTTCACGTAAGTGTGACCTTGATGGTAGCAGAAAGAGTGAAATGATACCATAACGTATAAAATGTGCTACTAATGTATAAAAGATCTTGTTTCTACACTTGTGTTTCCCACAGTTCGGGATGAACTCAGGATACATCATGCAGTGCTGTAGAAAGTTGTGTGTTCCCTGTGCCTCACTGGAAAAGGATGATTCCTCAAAGGGCTCCTTTGTTTTCCATTCCTTGGTATTTGCCAAGCCATCCCCCTTCCCTTCACATAAAATGTTGCCTCACAATAACAGCAGGAGTGGCAGCAGTTCCCAAGGCTGTGACCCTCCCTCCGTGTCCCAGAGGGCAGGAGATGGGCAAGAGCCCTTCCCACCATTCCATGAAGGAGCCAGTGGGAAAGCCACAGAGCAGGGGGACTGGTTTTGGGTGCTGAAGTGCTGCTGTCCCAGCCCCACTGGGGATATTTGATGAGAGTTTTCCTTTTCCCTCCTCCTCCATGGGCCAGGGATGCTGTGGGTGCTGACTGATGACTGCACGGAGCAGTAGGAGTGGTCTGCTGAGTGATCCATGACAAATTCACCTTTTACACTTCCCAGCACATTTATGATATTTATTTCTACACCATGTGTGGTGAGCTGGTTTGGAATTCTGCTGGGATCATCCCCACTGCTGCTGCTGAGACCAAAATCCTTTTTCTTTGCCATCTACAGGCACAGGATTCCTGGTCAGCCTACAGGCTTGATCACCTCACAGAGCAAGCATTGCTGATAAAGCCTGAACTATCAGTGAAGAACAGTCAGCAAGGAAAGAAAGGTGCTGCCTAAAAAGACACTTTAATGTGCAGCTCACAATAATGCAGAAAGCCTTTACTGAATGCAAGTTCAAGTTAACAACGCTGTGTTGAAAGCAGATGTCAGGTGTATAGAAAATACAGTCAGGCAGACATCATTTACACTTCCTTAATGCATAACCTACAGAAAACTCACAGGGGAAGGGCACAATAACTAACTGACAGCTCAGAGGCTGGGTTTTTTGATTTGCTGCAGTTTCACAGAGTCTGTGATAGAATTTATCTTAGAAATTAACACAGGCTGTTTTGTTCTTTAGTTATTAATTAAGTGGATTTGTATGAATCTTTAACATCTGAATTGGGTTTGTATCTTAGCTTTTAATGCCATTTGATCACCTGTTGAAAGAGTCACACAAATGTGGCGAGCTTGTGTGGTTTTAACTCCCCAAATTAACACCCAGAGCAGCATTTCTGGGAGACAAATATCTCCAGCCTTATCTGAAGTCCTGGCTCCTTGCATGCAGCACTACCAGACAACGAGGACAGAGAGAAGCTCTTTGTTAGAAACAAACAGATTCAGGTTTTTCCAAAGCTCAGGTGCTCTGGAGCGTGTGCAGCTCTCCGAGGTACACAGTAATTATGGTGGGTAAATACAGGGATGATCCATTAGGTGTGCAAATACACACCTGTCCTGCTGCTGAGGGAGCGACCCCTCCAGCGGTACTGGCAGGTACCAGGATTTACAGCAGATCTTGTCAGGTGGCTCAAGTGTTTCCAGAGAGTGCTAGAGGAGAGGTGAAGATGCTCAGACTGGGGAATGAGAGCTGTCACATTTTGCAGCTGGCAATCAGAGCAGGAACAGGACTCATTTCTGCACTCAGTGGTGCCTGGGTTACAGCCATGGAGAAGCCAGGCAGGCGAGGTGTGACTGCCAGTGTATCTGACCACAGAGTTGTGGGAGCATCACAAATGCCTCACTCAAAATTCATTAAATATTTGATAAGCGCTGGGAAAGTCTCAGGTGGGTCCTGTGTTGTTAATATTTATTATAGAGGAGATAGCAGCAGACACACTTCACATTTGGCAGCCCCTGTACTGAATAATATTCTTCTGCAGATTTATATGAGATCACATAACTAATGGCAGGACATAGAATAACCAATGTAAACTTTAAAAATGGTACTTCTGAATGTTTTGGCCGGAGAGGCTTCAAACTGATCCAAGCACAGATAGGTGGAAAATAATTTCAGAAAATTATTGTGATTATTGGTATTTAAGTGGTTTATGTTTTTTTAGATGTGTGCACCACTAGTGGGAGTTCCAACAGTATCCAACAGTTTTAAATAGCATAGTTTTAAATTGTACTCTTTTAATATTGAGAAGGTCTTTTCAAAAAGACTGCTCTGCAAAATAAAGGGACTGGAATCTGCCCTGAACAGCCCATATTAATGACACAGAATTGTAAAACATGCTGATACAAAAATGTGCTTATGGAGATATGGCTGGAAGTGCTACAGCAGCAGCCACTTGTTTTGAATGAGCAAGCCATGATAAATAAGGAGAAATCCCAGTGTCACCAATCCCTTGGGTTCACCTGAGAGAAATCAGCCTCTGCTGCTGCAATCTGAGTCCCCAAAGCCAGTGAGAGACACTGAAATCTGCTTGGGACAGCTCACTGGGGGCTCTGCACGAGAGGTGAGATGCTGAAGCTGCACCTGACGTGTGTGCAGAGGTTCCTGTGGGCCTGGGCACAGCTCTGGGGTGTTCCCTTGGCCAGCTCAAATACTCCCTGTGACACTGCAGAAAGGGACAGAATTCAGGAACAGCCCATCAAGCCCCACTAAGCCAAACAGGAAACTGCAAAACCAAAATGATAAACTGTGATTTTGGGTTCCCCCAGTTTTATTGCTAAAGATTTCAGTTCCAGACCAAGCACTGAAATGAACAAAGCTGCAGTGCCCATCATTTTTTAGGGAATTCAGTGGCTGTACTATTTAGTGACTAAATTTAACAGCCAGAGGAATGCACCTCCACATCAGCATAGCAAAACTACAATTTGTTTTCTTTGCCTGAAACATCAGCCCAAGTTGTATTACAGAGTTGGCTTTTACAGTGTTGTCATTTCCACTATGGATGTCAGATTTAAAGGCTAAGAAGTTGTTTTGTCTTGCAATATTTAATTTTCTTGCTTTTTCTGCACACATCACTGTTTGTTCTTCATATTTTACCCTCGCAGTGCTCTAAGGGGCCATAACACAAACTGAACTGGGTCTTGAAAAAAAATCTTTGTCCAATAGAAATTTTCAGATTTTGTAACAAAACCCAACTGACAAAAAAACAAACAAACAACAACAAAAAACAAAACTAAAAACCAAACAAGCAAACAAACAAACCACCAAAACTTCCCCACCCCAAAATAAAAACAAACCCAAAAGGCAAATTACTTTTAGATCTGGACAAGAATTCAAAGCTGTGAAACAAGAAGGGAAAAATGTTCAAGTAGAAACGCTACTGTAAAGACAGCGAAGCATTCTAATGACAAAACATTTGGTTTACAAATTTACCAGTCTCTGAATAGCAACAGTAAGTCTATGAAATGAGTTTATAAAATAATAAGTTTATGAAAGCTCTATTTAGGACTCCTAAGAGCTTTTTGACATGAATTGGAGGGAAGAGGAGAGTGAAATGAATCTGTGCAATCAAAAAAGAGGAAAACAAAGCACACTTATGCTGAATTTTCAAAGTAAATAAAATAAGCTTCTATGAAATGTTTATATTTTGATAATGAAAGATTCTTGAGTTGTTTTTTTTCCCCAGTTGTATTACATAGCTTTAGGTAAGGAAGCATTGGTTAAAGAGTGTAATAGAAACATGAAGATTTCCTTTACCCTGTTAAACCCAAGATCTAAATGTATCGATGCAGAAAATCAATTCATTTAGTGAAAAAAAAGTATTATTCACTAAGAGCTAGATTTTTTATTTCTGCTGGAAACAATTTGTTTTCTCCAATAAGTGTCAGGAGCTGTCAGTGTATTTGGAATGGAGTTTGTTCAAGGATTGAAATGAACGGAGCTCTCAAATGAGAGAATTGAGAGGTGGGAGACAAACAAATCATTTTAATGCCATTCAGAAGGGCCCTGACTAATCAGATTGTTGTTCATGGCTCCTTGCTGTTTAGAGGACAGAATAGCATAATTTAGGGAAATATTTGCACTACAATGCTTGCAAATTTTGAGAAATGGAATTTGGATTAAGCCAGGATTATTTTTGATCTTATCCCTTTCTGGTTTTTTTTTCCCTTTTTTTTTTTTTTTTGGTGATTGTGAGCAGTGCTGATGTACGTGCATAAAGAAAATGGCTTATTTTCTTTGAAGAGTCAATAACATTGTCAGGCATTTATCTAAGCAAACACACAACAGAATGATTAAGTCAGGGTGAAGCTGGATGTATGAGATACAAATTAATTTTAACATTGTTTATAATCTGGACACTACACAAAATCCAGAATGCTTCTCACGGGGGAAAAGTACTGAGCTATGTAAAAAATATCAGGAGGAGAGATGGGAAATGCGTTGTTACCTAAGGAGTTTTGGGAAGAACCCCTGGTTTGGATTGGTAAAATCATTCCCAAAGACATTTTCTAACACTGGGATAATGGGGGCAATTAGAAGAATGACATTCCCAGTGCTGATGAATTCACATCCCGGTGAGGCCAGGGGGAAATGTCACTGCTGCAGGTGTGTATTGCAGTGGCACTGAAATCCCTCTGTTTGCTCCAGCACCTCGAGCCCTGCCAATATATTATTGTGAAAATGAAGAGAGGCGAGAAGAAAACATATATTTTTGAAGATTGGTTTGTCATAGAATCACAGAATCCCAGACTGGCTTGGGCTGGAAGGGTCTGAAAGCCCATCTTGTTCCATGTGCCCTGGCCAGGGACACCTTCCACTGTCCCAGGCTGCTCCAAGCCCTGTCCAGCCCAGCCTTGGGCACTGCCAGGGATCCAGGAGCAGCCACAGCTTCTCTGGGCACCCTGTGCCAGGGCCTGCCCACCCTCACAGTGAAGAATTTCTGTACAGTTACATCTCAACAAGAATATTTCCAATTGCAGTTTAATCAGAAACTTCTGAGATCAATACAAAGCCCCTCTGTCATCAGGATCAAACCCATTAATCTGTCAGTGGGTACAAACTTACAGGAGCCAGCAATGAGCATCCCCTTCATGTGAGAAAGTAAAAGCAGAAATATTCCAGTGAACAGACAAAGAACTCTATGTCCCAAATCTCTCTGAAGCAAAAAAAGTAATCAAAAAAAGCCAGGTTGTGTTTATGGCAGCAAAAAAGATTTCCTAGAAACTGCATCAAGCCACTAAACATCAAACTCTACTTAAAAACCCTCTTACAATGCCAACTCATTAATAACTAAGCAGTTTTCTGTTTTATTAAATAACTTGTTGAGGTTATCTTAAACTTCAGCACATGCTATATGTTGAAGATCTGAGTTGTGTTTGTACACAGGGTTGGTACTGGTATTTCAGTATTGCTCATTATTAAAAAAGAAAATCTCTCCATAAAATGTAATGTAGGGATCCAGTTTCAGCTTTATGTTTACACCATTTATTTAAAAACACACAGCAAAAACAATTTATAAAAATAGAGGAGAAAAGTTAAATCACTTCTTCAAGGAGGCATCATCCTATATTTATAGTTTGGTAAACATAACATTAATCAGCTGGAAAATGTTCAGCAAAACATAAAACCGTTCTGGGCTCTAGCTCAGAGAAATATATGTAGAAAAATATATCTAGCTTCTCTACTTCAAAAGGGAGTGCAAAGCTGCAGAACCTGCGGGAAAATCAATTTTCTGCGGCGTAAGTGGCTTGCACAAAATTTTGCAGTGCACCATCTAGATTTTTTTAATTTAACTGATTTACTTCTGTTCCTCTAATGAGTATCTGGGCTGCAAAAGCATTCAGGTTGCTCCTCCAAATACTGTTGAAATGGTAGAGAAACACTTGTTGGAAAATAGAAAATGAAGATGTGATGCCATTGGAAGAAATCACAAGAGATGCACATTTCTTCCTGTTTTGCCTTCAGAGATTTGGTCTTGGGAAGAGGTCAAGCTTGCTTTCCACCAAAAATTGGGAGCAAGACTTGAGATTCTCCCCTTGCTCTGGTGGAGGCTCCAGCGAGGTGACTCACTGGTAATTCCTGGGTGACACCATCTGCTCCTGACTTTGTGCAGAGAGGTGACCAATCCCCAAATTTGCTGCTCTTTGTGCCCAAAGGGATAATCAGATCAAATCTCCACTGGAGGTGACACACAGAACCTTCCTGTCTGTGTTTGTTCTGCTGAGAGCAGTGACAAAGAGTGTCCCCAATAGAGTTTTTGTGATTTTTTTAAGAACCATCCCTAGAGAATAAGCAAGCTACATTCCCTCTTTGATGTGCTGCCCAGGGACTTCAAAGAGAAACTTATACAAAATACATCCTCTTAAAAATTGCTTTGTTTCCAAATCCCTGCTACAATTATTAATGTAATGTAGGTTGACTTTTTAGATTACATTCGATTTAATTTTAGATTATGTTATTATTTCTTTGACTGCGTTTTGTCTGTACCAATGCAAAGGTGCATTTCTTAGGTAAACTTCAGTCCTGAAATGAGCAGGCTGAGTGTTGTACATAATCTATCCTCATTTCACATGATGAGACTTTCAAATTGGGAGCTTTTCGAGTGAGTGCCTCCTCCGTCACTGCTGGAGCTCCTGTTTTGAGGAGAGAGGATGTGTTACAGTAAGTGATGTGGCTTTACTTGCTTGCAAACACTGCTCAGCCCTGGGAAGCAAGATCAGGCTCTCTCATGTAAAATGCATTGCTGCTAACGCTGAGAGATTCAATTATAACCATGCTCTACCAAGATTTATCTTCTGAGAAGTGATGGGAAAAAGTAAACTGGTGAAAGTTTGAAAGGATGGTGAATTGCCACTTTGAAACTTGGGGGATTTGCTGTCGCTCTGCTTGCTGTTCCTGTCCCTCCTGCTCTGTGTGGCACCTCAGGCCATTTGTCTGTTGTCAGGAGAGTCACTGGGTCCAAAGCCAACCTTTAATAGTGAAGGTGCAAATGCAGAGGGCCAGCACAGGTAGCTTTGGAGATTTTGAGATGAAAATGGGGTGTTCTGCAGTAATGGTAATATCGAGGTAATCACTTTTCACATTGGCCTAGAAACTGAAGAATGAGAATCCCTTGGGCTCATCTGACATTGGGGAGCTCTGGTTTTGTTTTGGTTCTGAACAGTCTCAATGTCCCTCTTTCCCACCTCTTGCTTTTTGGCAGAGGTTTGTAGGGGCAGGTGCTGGGGAAGGGTGGGGAATTCCAGGCCAGTCTGGGATGCCAGGATGCTTTAGCTAAAGTCTTTAACAGCTAAATCCAATTTTTAGCTAAAATTATTCTGCTCCCTGACAGAATTCTGCCTCCTGGGTGGAGGGAATGGATGGATGAGCCCAGGTCTGCCCCTCCTGCTTGGAAGGACTCCCTGCCATTCCCTTCCCTTTTTTTGGGGCTCTTGGCACAAGCTGTGCTGTGCTGGGCACACACTTTTTGGATGGTTTGAGCAGCAACCAGCTGGGATTGCCAGCAAGAGCCCTCCTGACTCAGGAACCTTCATAAACAGCAAAAACACAGAGGCAGTTAATGTCAAACCCTCCTCTGTCAGTCTTATGTATTTTGGTAATGGCTTTGGCACCCAAAATGACTGAAATAATGCCGCTGAAATGTCCATTGGAGCAAGATATAGCTGTGTCTACACTAGAGCTTTTGTCAGTATGGAAATGTCAGAAAACATTATATTCAGAGCACAAATTGCAAGTATAGAGCTGACAAAGTAAATTTTGAACTGTGTACTCAAGTGTAATGCTTGAAACATATTCCAAATTGGCAAGTTGCAACCAATCATGGAACAGAACCAGTGCTCCAAAAACCTGACAGAGCCAATGTTGAAATCTGAATAATTGCAACTCCATTTTCACAGTAATTTAAATGGTAGAAGCATTGGCAGAAATTCATGAATAATTTACATATAAGAATTTAGCAATCTGTGGTGAATAAAAAAAATAAATGGCAAACCCAATAAATAAATGATTGTTGTGAATTATTTGCTCTGCTCTGAGGTTTGCTAAGAAGTTTCTTTTTTCGGGCTTTTGTAAAATGCTGGATTTGAACTCCTGCTTCTCAGGAAAATGCAGTTTTAAAGCAAAGCAGAAATGTACATATCTACCAGGGGAAAAAATAACCAGCCACAAGCAAAATAATGTGCAACAGAGGCTGTTTTATGAAGAATACATATAAAAAGAACTGATTTGCCATGCAGAAGCTGCAATTGCAGAATCTGTAGCCTTAATGAGAAATGTTAGCTGATATATGTAATGATGAGTTATACACTGCAACAGTTTTTAATTAACTATGTATAAAGTTTTAAAATTTATAGAGGAAGTGAAACCTGAAAAGAGAAATTCCTATTTCCCTTCTGTGCCTGTGGGAATGTGATATTATTTTAATAAACAAGAAATTAATTTACACAGCACCGGTATTTGCTTCACATAGAATGGATATTGGATCTGTGTAAAAAAAAGTTACAATAGATACTTAAAATAGAAAAATTGTTTATCTGATTTGCCTGACATCGCTTGAAACAAGATAAAGAACACTAAATACTTTTACTGGTTGGAAGGTGATGGTATTTTAATGGGGCTCTATTTTGTAGATCTATTAAATCTCTTTATTTTTCCCCTAATGAAATTCTGTTTCTGATGTAATTCTTGAGCAGTTACACATCAGTTTATTGGAATAGTGCCTCATCATTCACCTTGTTGCATGTGTGAGAGAGAACAACTGCTTTTTTTGCCCAGACATTTGTTTAAATTGGAAAGTCTAGGGGATGTTGTTTGGTGACTTTTTCCCCCTTGCTTGGGATTGATCTCAAAGGTCATTTCCAACCTGAACTATTCCATGGTTCTATGGAAGTGCCTGCTGTGTGACCTTGAATGAGCAATTTACCTGGAATTCCCAACTTGTTAACAGGTAAAAGTTGGTTTATTTTCCATGGCTGTAAATGAGGGTGTTCTAGACACTTCAAAAGGAAAAGGGAGAGAAATGCAGAGTCTCCTCCTGGAACAGCAAGTGAGTGCAGTAGTAAAATAATGTTTACTCCTTTGGTGGTTTGGAAAGCTGGAGGAGGAATGAATAATTGGGAAATAAGCCTGGAAAGGCAACTGAGATGAGCAGCACAACTCATTTTTCCAGTTACTGCTTGGGAATGTTGTATGGAAAGGCTGTGTCAGACAGAGAGGGGGTGGGAGGCAGAATGGGAATCGCAGTAAGAGAAACACTTCCCCCAAGAGCTGAGCACACTCCTCCCTGGGGCTCATTTGGGAATGTGCTCCCAAAATGTGAGTCCTGTGCAGGAGCCCAGAGACTGAGTGTGGATGGTCTGCAAAGGCAGGAGCAGAGGTGGGGGATGGAAAGATCCTGTATTTTATTTCCTGATTGTTTGCTGTGGTTGGCCAGGTAATTTAAGCCAGGGCTGCTGGGCTCCAGTTCCTCCTGCGAGGAAATGTTCTCATCTGTTGGAATTGGGATTCACCTAAGATAACTTCCATGTCTAGGAAATGGGTAGAATGTCTCTGTTGTTTTTGCCAGTTCAGGATTTCTCTGTCTGTAATTTACTTTTCTGTGAAAGCTTCCTTGGTGAAGAATGTCCCCAATCCAGGCTTGTCCCTGGCAGAACTTCAGAGCATTAATGGACATCTTTCAGGGTTGTAATGAAATCTGGTTTTGTTCAGCTTCGGAAGGAAATTTTAATGTTGAGTTTTGCAAAATAAAAGGGCTTGGAGGTGATGATCGGAAATTGCCTTCCAAAAATAATATGAGATGAACAAAGTAAAATGAAGTATGGTGGCAACACTGCACCTCTGTCACTCCACACTGCAGTACAATAGCAGCCATTGCCTGTGCAATAATGAGTCTCATCAGCTTCCAGACAGCGGGATTTGTAATAACAGAGTATTTATGTAAAACACTGACGGGAAAGAGGAGGGAGGGAGGGAATGAAAGTTGTCTATCAGGCTGAATACACAAAGCATTTGGTACTTCAAAACTAATTTTATTTTTAGTTAATATTCATTGATGCAAGTTCTAGTCTGTCATTAAGCGAATCTAGTGAATAATTACATCCATCAGTTTGAAATGTTTAAGACAAGTGTGGAGTTGTAAAACCAGTCTTTTGTATTGGAATCATCCCCAAAATTGCCTTGTGGGAACCATGTTGGCACCACAGTTTGATCATTTTCTGAGAGTCTGAGGGATCTCAGCACATTCCCAGGATTGCCCTGTACATTGAATTTATAGGCATCATCCCACCAGTCTGGATTTCTTGGGAGCCACGAGAAAGTGGAGGGAGTCTCTGTATCCTCATTTTCTTGGCTTCTCCCAGTGTTTGAATGTGACCCATCTGTGGATGAGCGAATGGCAAGTGTTTATTCCAGCACAAAGCATGTGCTGAGAGGCAAACAAGCAGCCCACAGAAGCACTGAGCTACGTTTAATTACTGAGGAGTTCATTTCAACTTCAAACTCCCGAGTTAACTCGCCAGGCAGCAGAGTTTATAATGCATTTCTTGCTCGATGCCTGCTAGACAGGGGAGCTGATGTTATTATATTTGTTGCTAGGTGATGAGTTCTGATAACCTTTCTGTTCCTATATTTATAAACGTCTCATGCACTCTCTGCTATAACATAATTACTTATTTACGCCTCAGTTCCTGGATGGAACTACTACAAAGTAGCTAAGCAGCCGTGTGGATAAATATATAATATCGTGTCACTCGAAAACTTTTGGCAACTCACATTTACCAGATGAATTCTCTGTTTGTCACGATTGGAGCCATTGGCAAAGCGGGATACAAATGAGGGATATCAGTGTACACAGGACAGAGTTTTATTTGTCACAAGAGACTGATGCTCTGGGAGGGAACACGAGCTGGAAAAATGCACGGATTTAGTGGTTTGGGGTTTTTTTGCATTCTTTTCTTTTTTTAACGGCTTTATAACCAGAAGCAAAGTAAAGATTGACTGATTATTATCTCACCTCTTTAAACTTCATAAGCATTATAATCATTATAGTTATTCTAATGTGAAGGAAAAGAGACATTTATTCAAACAGATGTGCTGAGGTTTTGCATTCTAATGCTGCAAAGTGAGGTGAGAGTGTAGGAAATCTCTATGAGTAATTCTCAGTGCAGACATCAGAGCATTTGTCATTAGTGGGACTTACACCAAGCCTAAGGAGAAATGAGGGAAGATGAGAAATCAAGTTTTTTTCCTCTATTTGACTTTGACACAAATTTTGTTGAGTTGACAACTATGAATTCACACAGTTTTAGGCATAACTGTAATTTATTAAATCTGAGCGAGTATCTGGCAATAAAATTTTCAGGTGGCTTTTCACTGCACTCTTTTGTTGACTGTGGAGTTCCATATAAGACAGGATTTTATCCCCTGGTCACAGCTTTCTGTGGAAGTTGTCAGTTATGGGCCTGATCCGAGCTCCTGAAGGTGACAAAAAGGCTTGGAATCAAACACTGCCTTGATCCCAATCTCAGCTGGTGGTTCCAGGGCTGCAAACTCGAGGTTGGCAGTGTTACCTACAGGTGCCAAATGAAGGTGGGACATCCACCTGTGACAAGCAGCCAGCAGCAAATGGCCCAGAGAAGCAGAGTTTATATCTGAAATGCAGATTGTGTGAAGCAGCTGACACAACTTTTCTTTGTCATTTGCATCACGTGCAGCACCTGTTTAGACATGGAGCTGTTCCACCCATTTCAGCAGCAAACGTGAATAAAGCATCACCCAGATCACCAAACAAATCACTCCAGAGCTGTTTGTGTTTTCTCTTGCTTTTGTTTTTTGATTCCTTGCTCTTTAGTTATTAAAAGAGGCACAAACTTCAGTAGCTTGATGTTCTTTCCTTGGTTTATCTATGTAAACAAATTTCAGGTTGCTTATAAATGATCCTGATTGACAGAATATAGTTTCCCTCAGGTCAGTTCTTTTGTGGAAGATGCCAAAGCCTGTCTTTCTTTAAAGTATAAAAGCCTGTGTTTGATGTGAATAGAAACTGTTCTGGGAATGGCTGTGCAGAGCAAGATTACATGGTGCAATTTTAATTACATTGTTCTCAGCAGTGCAACTTGTCTGATCTTAGTGTGAGAGTCAAAATTCAAATCAAGGTTATTTGGTTCTGTTAGTCAGGCACTGATATCATTTGAAAGAGATGACAATAAGTCTAGCAAACTTAAAATCCAGCAGAATTCCAAGAGGTGTCTTTCCTCGTTATTCTCAGAAGTTTTGTATTTTAGCAGGTTAATTTTTTGCGTGGTTTATAGAGTTATCTGTGTGTCGGAATTGGATGGTTACTTGAGTAAAATGAAAGCTTAACTACCAACTCAGTTTGCAGAACTAAATGGAGTTTAGGTTCTGAGGGTCTTCTGAAAAGTTATTAATAACTGTGTCCAAGAGGTTTATTTTATTAACCTGATTTTTAGATTGTGGGATGAAAGGGAGTGTAGGTCCGTTATTTGCACATTTATCACATCAGTCTGGAGAAATCAACTTCCTACAGGTGACAAAGTCTGAGGGAGCTCACTTGAGAGAACTTGGTAAAACCACTGAGCGAAATTGTTGTTCCTCTGTCAGGTTCACTGATGGAGAAGGCAAGAAACCAAAAGATTTCCCCTGAAACTGGGAGGAACTTTGTTTCAGTTTTTCACTGGGAAAGCAGAACAATCTGCAGAATAAATGGTTTGAGCAGATTTTCAGGCATGGCATTACTCATTCAGCAGCTGGGAAAATAGGCCAGCAACCTACAGTATCCATTTTGAAAGGAAAATATTGCACAGTGGATTTATTACTCACTCTCATTTCCTTTTATGTATTGTAAATGATGCGTCATTCTCTATTTCTGAAACAAACTCCTACCGCCGAGTGCTGTTTGGAAATTATTTCACAGGGCACAAGCTGGAAGCTTTATTCCTGGGACGTCTTTTAAGGAAACACTCTTGTACTTTTAGAATTATTAGCACTCCAGAAGAAGGGCAGCTGTATGCAGATGTCCATGTATTTGGGGTTTTTAGCATTTCCTAGCCTGCTCTGCCCAATGGTTTGGGTTTTTATGGAGTGTTGAGGTGAGGAAGCAGCGAGCTGAATCACAGATTAGTTGTCATTCCACACAGAAGGTGAAACCAAGACTGAGGAGGTGGAGGCAATATTGCCTCACACGGCATCCGTGGGTAATGTGCAAAAAAGCACTTTGTAGTGGTGCCTTATTTAATGAAAAGCTCCTGCCCTTTGACTTCTTGTCTCCAAGTACTGCCAGAGCACGAGAGATATCTCAAGCAATATTTTTTCTCCCATCTCTGATAAAAGCAGGACTACAAGGCTGTGAGTAGCTGCCACGGATTTGGTATAGAACAAAAGGTGGTTTTTACAGAAGTAATTTCTTCTTCCAACCTCAAGTCATCGAATTATTTGAACTTGCCACTGGAGGAGCAGACAAAGCTTCCATTCCTCCAGTGAGGGCCAATATTTCACTTCTAGCATTTATTCACCTTTCTTATTAATGACCCAACCTCAGGCAAATGGAAATGTGTGTGTAACTCAGTGACTCTTCTGTTCATTTTATGGAATATCATAATTTCTCTTAGATTAACTTAAAGTCATAGAAAAACGGTGTTAGTTGAGTGCTGACCTCATGCCTTTAAAAATAAAAAAAAAAATTGAAAAAGTTTTGACAGATCACATTAAGAAATGACAGATCACTGTAATTATAACAAATTGACCTTGAAGACAAACAGTTTTAATTGTCAACTTGAGGGAAAATATCCCCATGACCTTTGACTAATTGTCTGGTTAATGGAAAACCTTTACTAAATAAATTGGTGGCTTTGGAGGCATTTGAAACACATACTGGTGTAAATAAGGTGCTTTCTGGGCTGGTTTCACTATAGGTGTTTCCAGTGAGTGATTGCTTGTTGTTACTTTTTGACATCTGCTGGCAGCCTTTTATTTATACAATGAAATCTCCTGGGACACTGTTTCTTTTCCTGAATACAACCTGCACCGGTTAGTTTTCAATAAATTACACATATCAAGAATTTGGCGTTGTTAGCACTTAGGGTGACTGCTCAAAAATCAGATGTGTACCTGTGTAGGAGACAAGAAAATTCATGGTCAGCAGCATCCTGCCTCTCCAGGCTTTATTCAGGCAGCATTCAAAGGAAATAATCCATTATATCCCACTAGGAGTTCTTGTACAAACTCAGACTTTCTGTTTCCTCTCCCTCCTCTATAGGACACGATTAATTTCCTATTGACAAACTTCTCACAGCAGACTGCAGAGCCACAGACAGATTGAATGCATTTGAATGCCTTTGATTTTGTCTGCTTGTGTCTCAGACCCAGCCAGTGAAGATATTGTAAGAATCTAAAGCTCATTTCATCGTATGTTCTCCTGGGAACCTTAGCAGAATGTTGTGTAAATCTGTTAGAATGGAAAATTATCGATCATTTGCATTGCAATGTGAAACCCTTTCACAGAAACCAACAAAGTTAAAAAGTGACTTTTCTACATATCACTGCTGGCTCTGGGGTCATTTGGGCTGCTCAGATTCGATGCAGCATTACCAGGGATATGTCACATTCCTCCCCAGATGTGACAGCTCCTTTGAGACTGGAGCTCCACAAACGTGGTGACAGTTTGTGTCCCCTGCGTTTTCAGAGAGAAAACAGCTCCACTTAAACTGAACTGTGTGTTGTGCTCAGATCAATGACTGTGATATAACATCTAAAGGTTTTATTTTTATTTTTTTTTTCTCCAGACACACTCCTTGACATAATATTTTCGTTGAAACAGTAATTTTTCTCTAGGGGTTTAGAACAGCAGCTACTGCGTTGCGGTGCCTTATAATGCAGCCACTGACCCAGGAGAGCAGTCAATAACACCTCTGTGTTGTAATGAATAAGTCAAGATAACTTCCCACTGAGAACAACTCGTTACAGCTCCTTCCACCTGATTAAATTTTTACCCTAAATAAGACAATGGGCAGCAAGATGATGTGTGAAGGTATCATGTAATGTGAGCTGGGGAAGGAGGGAATGCCTTCAGTTTTGATTGTAGTGGTTGTATTTGACTGTAATTTCAGGCAGCCACAGCCAGCTGATGAAGCCCTGTTGGCAGAATAAACCTGTTGAAAAGCACGAGATGCTACTGAGGGATCTTTCTTTCTAGGTGAAGGGAAAGAGGGTGGGAAAACGCCAGGAAAAAAGGGTTTAGTGCTGATGGAGGCACCTTTCTCACTTGAGCTCTGTGCAAGCACTTGCTGGAACCCCAAAGAGCAACCCCAGTGCTGCAGGGCAAGGACATTTTGCTCCAGAGCTGGGCTGGCACATCTGTGACGCCTCTGTTTTTAGAGCAGGGCTGATCACTCTGGTTCAGGGCACCAGATGTGATTCTCTGATCAAGCCAAGTGGTGCTGTGATGTGCCAGGAGAAGAAGCAGAGCTTGGTGAGATGTGAAAAGATCCAGAGCCCAGCGCTGGGTAGAGCAGAGGGTGAGGAGAGGGACAGAGCAGAGCATGGCTGAGGTGGGTTTTGGTGTGGATGGAGCCACTGGCTCTGGAATCCCACATCAGACCCATCCCAAGGCAGGGAGCCTTCAGTCAGGTATTTATTGCTGAGGCGATCTGTGGTGCAGAATTTCAGGTTATTGGCAATTTCCCAGCTCTGCTACAGCTGTAGGTGGTTGAGGATATGCAGGAGAGAGATTGGTGTGATTCTTCTGGAGAACATCTGTCCTTTCCTTGGCTGCAGCTTATCTTCCATCATCTAAGGAAGCTTCTCTCCTCTCTGTGATGTGAGCTCACAATGAATTCTGACAGCATGGGGGAAATAGTGGCTATTAATAGGAACCATTTCTCCAGTGGGAAGGGTTCTCCAAAGGGCAGCAATGAACCCCCCGTGCCCAGCGGATGAACTGCTGCCCTAATTTTTGCATCATAGCAGGGCTCTGCACAAATCTCATCATCACACACAAACCACACATGGATGTTTGCCAGTTTAGGTAATCAATTTATTTTTTCAGACTTGAGAAGAGTGCGCGGGGATGAAGTCTGTTGTTTAGTACTTTTTCTTCCAAAGAAGTCGAATATAAATGTGTGTTTGTCTTAAGCAATTCTTGTTGTGTTGTGACGAACATTGCGCTGTTGTTCCTGTTCCCTCAATTTCTGACTCTCTGGATACTAAATAAGTCATCATTGTAATTTACTTCAGGGGCACATAAAGAAATTATATAAATGCAAGAAAATCATAAACATGCAGTGCAAGATAATAACCCGCTGCTGCTTGTCGGATTTGTTAAAAAAAAATCCTTCTGTAACAATTCTACTGCAGAGTTAGAATGTACCATTAAGCTGTATAAAAACCTTCAAAAAAGGTTTTCATAAAATTCATTTTGTTCATTTTATTTAATGTTCAATAAGTTGCTTTTTTTGTGTAACTACTTCAGTCACACTAGTAGGTTTTCTAAGCAGTAAAATCATTATTTCTACAGCACTTTTAGATATGAAATAATGATATCATATCTTTAGGAGCAACCTGTCTGACTGAACTGTTGACAGTGTCTTGTCTGGACATTATTCCATCCTCAAAATTGTCATGGGACAACACTTTCTCTTTCTGCTGCTCAGGTGTTTTTGCAGAAAAACAGCAGAAAGGCACAGGCTGTGGGCTCTCTGCCAGATCTCGCGCTCCAGAGGTGGTTTTGAAGGCACCTCAAAGGCAGGGAAAGAAGCAGTTTGTCCTAGAGGACCTTTTTGATGGCTTGAAAGGCAGGATATGCTTTGTGTCCCAGCTGCTGTGCTGGGAGCTGCTGGGACAGCTTCCTCCCCTGTTCTGCGATGGTCTCAGGTAGTCCAGATGTCCCCACTCATAGTCAGGTGGGGGGTGGTCTCTTCTCCCCGGCAACAACTGAGAGAATGAGAGGACACAGCCTTCAGCTGTGCCAAGAGAAGTTTAGGTTAAATGTTAGAAAGAAATTCTTCACTGAAAGAATGATGGCACACTGGAATTGTCTGCCCAGGGAGGTGGTGGAGTCACCTGGAGGTGTTATCCCTGGAGGTGTTTGAAAGAAGCCTGCATGTGACATTCAGTGTTATGGTTTAGTTGATGAGGAGGTGTTAGGTCAGAGGTTGGACTTGATGATCTCAAAGGTCTTTTCCAACCTTGTTCACTCTGTGATTCTGTGGTTCTGTGATTGTGGATTTGGTGATTCTTTGATTCTGTGATTCTGGATTTGATGATTCTGTGGTTCTGAGATTCTGGATTTGGTGATTCTTTGATTCTGTGATTCTGGATTTGGTGATTCTTTGATTCTGTGATTCTGGATTTGATGATTCTGTGGTTCTGAGATTCTGGATTTGGTGATCCTGTGGTTCTGTGATTCTTTGATTCTGTGATTCCTTGATTCTGTGGTTCTGTGATTCAGTGATTCAGTGGTTGTGTAATTCTTTGGTTCTGTGGTTTTGTGGTTGATTCTGTGCTGGTTCCAGGTGGATTTTATCCTCCCCACCTGGCAGGATAACTCAGTCCTTGGAGGCTCGCAGCACTTTGTGTCTGTGCAGTTTGAGCTGCACTTTGAGCTGCTCAGTGCCTGTCCCAGAGCTGAGAGAGGCCCCTGGGCCCTTCCCCTCCCCAGCCCCTCTCCCGCTGTTTTCACTCACTGCTCATCGCTAACAAGAGCCTCGCCAGGTCATATAAAATATGAATGTGAAATTATACACAACAACAGCACTCAGAGGCATTTCCATTTGCCTCAACCATAACTTTCTCTCTTTGCAGTTAATGAAGCTCAGCCTCCCCAGTCTCTGTCTCACTTCCCTGTTTTGCAAATGTGGTTGAGCAGGGAGGACTCGTGAGCAGAGCTGGGGATCCCTGCTGGGCTGGGAAGTTGAGTTGCCTTTGTGCAGCTGAATTGTCCTTTTCTTGCATCTCCAGACCTCTCACAGATACAGCTTCTGACTGGTGGCTTCAGTACAATCTGAAGTTATTTGCTACAATTAGGATAATATTGCTTTGGTGCTGTAATTCCCACAGATTTGAGCAAGGCTAGGTTATATTTACAAAACTGATTCTAATATCCAGTGATAGAGTAATTAAGTCTGTAGTTTCAATGTGAAATTTCCTCATTCAGGAGCCATTTTGTTTCTTGTTATGATCAGCTAACAGAAAAATATGAATGCCTGTACACAGAGACATACAGAGTTAGTTTTGGTGTGCTTATAGATAAATATGTGTATTTATTTATTCAGAATACCTCTGTGGAGATTTTGCCAGAGAGAAAATTATGGATTCAGTATTTCTGTTCAAAACAAATTAAACTTCTGAGAATTAAACTCAGAAAAAAAAATTACTTTGGAAGTGGAATATATCAGGCCAACATATGCTTTAGAATACAAACCTATTTCAGCTTGTTTTCCTTTTCTGTAGTTTACAAGAAATGCAAGTGTTAACCTTTCAGTGTTTTAAAATGTATCCTCTAAAACATCTGGGGGTCATTACCATAAATATCTCAGTGGTGTAGAAACCTCACATTTGTGATATAAGAGTGAAAATGGGATGCACTGAAAGGATGAATCCCAGGAACCTGAGTTTTCTTGCTGAGATCTATAAAGGTTAATATTTCCAGTGACAACTTTTCCCATCATTGCACTAATGGACTCGGGACCCAGCACAAATTTTTCCAACAGATCTTTTGATGGTAATAAGCTCAAAGTCAGTGACTAAAGCTTTGGGATGTATTGCTAATAATGACTATTGCTGGGTGGAAGTAAATATTCTGCACAATTCACGTGTGAATTTTACAATAAGGAGTAAAAATCTAACAGTGGAGGCAGAGAAATGAGCAGAGGGCGATGAATGACACTCATGTTTTCCCTGGGAGCTGCTTGGCAGTATTTCCATTTTGCTTGCATGGAGTTTTGGAGCCTGTCTCATAGCATGTGGCATATTAGGCACAATAAAGATGTTCATTTGGCAGCTGGAGCATGACGAGGAACATCAAAAGAGTCATAGATGCGTCAATAAATGAAGAACTCCACCTTCATATAAATATTAGATCATTGTTTTAATTGCCCATTGAATTCTCGTCAATGAGACATTCACTTGTCATGTCTGGTGCAGCATTACCAACATTTCAGTTTGGGGCTAGAGCTGAACTGTTGCTGTTATTCATTTTTTGCACTTTTGCAGCACCCTGAGCACCAAACATGAATCATTTTGTTGAGTGCAGTGCAGACACAGAGTGAAGGAGTGGCCTTTGCTCGGAGGAGTTGAAAATCCAGTTAAACCCCTTAAGCTCTGACACAGGGGAACAAGGGAGGTCTGGGGTGTGTGGCCCCTCTCATCAGGCTGCCACTCACCCAGCCTGTTATAACGTACCTGGGTAGTGGGAATAATGCAAATTATCCATCCCAAGGCTTCCCTCGCCCCTCAGCTCCGTGACAAACACACAAACATCACAAACATCCTCACACAGACCAGGCGTTACCAGGGCTGCAAAGTGCTGGGTATTCACAGAGCACCTTTGCAGCTCATGCTGGCACTTTCCACAGCTGATATCCACAACTTCTGTCTCGTTTCTGCTTACACTGCTTGGCACCTGGGGGACAAAAGGAGTAAATATTTAATCACATTTTATAATTTTTTACATAGAGATTTCTACACTGGCTTTATGTAAAAAGCGAGCCTTTTTTTCACCTTTTTTCCTATTTCCCTTGTATTTAATGGGCATTAACAATGAACATGTTTGGTTTAGGGACAGATGTAGTGTTGTGGATGGGAAATGGGAGGAAGTTGATGGAGCTGAAGCTCCTCAGAGCTCTCCTGAGTGCCTGGCAGGGAAGGGCAGTGTGGTCAGAGCCTGGCCCAGCTCCTTGGGCTCTGTAGCTGCTCCTGGAGCCTGCTGCTGGCAACTTTAAATTGTGGGTATTTGCACTGGCCCTTCTCCAGAAACCACATGAGTTTAAGGAAGCCACAAGAGTTTAATTCCCAGTGAGGAGCACCATGAGGATGACTGGGAATGCAATCCAATCTTGTGTGATGTTCCCTGGTCAGCCCAGCCCAGGAGACAACATCATCCTGATAAGGCTTTGTGGATTTGGTCCTGAGCTCAGAGCAGGGATTTTATCTAAGGCTCCAGTTCCCTTCAACTCTCTTAACACTTGATTTCAGTTTCATCCCTGTTGGCCCTTAGGCCAAATAATCTTCAATGTTCTCTATCCTTGCAATCGCTTCATCTCATTCCACTTCTAATTTCTCTCCTACATATCAGTATTTCTCAGGGCCTTTTCATTTTCTTTCCTTCTCCTTGCTATTAACCTCACCAAATACTCTTGTTTCTGTGGTTGGATTGGGAATTGAAAGTATCAGTGCTTTTGGATGAGATATGGTAAAAAAAAAAACCAGTTTTCCCCTTTCAAACAACTCTGCCTCAGCCCTTTTTGGAAAAAGTTGCAGGGTTTCATAAAGCAAGATGAACAAGACAGCAAAATAGAAAAGGTTTAAAAGTGTCAAATTCATAGTTCCATGGGAATACAGAATAGATTAAAGCACTTCTCCTGATTCCACGTGCCAGATCTGCATGTGGTCTTTGAATTCCCCAGAGCTCGCAGATGGCAGCGATTCAGGGATCCTGGGGTGTGGGAACCCTGAGCAGAGAGGAGGGAGCTGTGCACTCCCAGCAGCACAGCCCAGCTTGGCCTTTTCTTGGAAGGGATCTGGAGTGTTTGGCTGGGTGCTGCTACAGCTCTGAACTGTGACTTTTGGTTTTAAGGGATTTCTTTATTACAGTTTTCTTTGGCTTTTTAAATTATTTTTTAAACTTTTTATTCCTGGCATAATTTCCCAGAGGCCGATGCTAAATTTTTCCAATTGTAAGCCATAAATAGTAGATCTCCAGCAGATTTTGATTTTGAAAAGCACATATTTATTCAGAGAATCACAGACTGGCTTGAGTTGGAAGTGACCCTAAGGGGTCCGCAGTTCCAAACACTCTGCCGTGGGAAGGGATGCCGCCAATACAACAAGTTCCTAAACCTTTTTACATTATACTATTATTATTATTATTATTGTTGTTGTTATTATTATTATTATTATTATCATCATCATCATCATCATCATCATCATTATCATTATCATTATTTTTAATATTATTTAGTTGAGTTTTGTGTTTTATCAGGGAATTTAAAAATAAAAGACTTGTAATTCACAAAGCCTGCAATCTAAGCAGTATCTATACAGTGGTTTGTATAGAGAATTTCAACTTCCCACATTTGTAGCGACAGGAACATTCTGCATTTTTGTTGGCTGGAAGCTTTAAGGAATTGCAGTGAATTTGTTAAAACACCTGTCATAAACCCAGCATTAACTGCAAAGGGTTATTTTTCACCAGGGAGGCCTTGCCCAGAGAGCCCCCCATCAAACCCCTGCTGTGGGCACAAGACCCTTGCTGGAAGCAGTTCCAGCCTCGGAGTGTGGGCACCAGCACCCTCTGAGCACTCTGGAATTGCTTTAAGCTTCTTCTGCTCCCAAATTCAGCACTTTTCCCTCCTGGTTCTACTCCAGTACCAGATTTTCTAGGCAGGACCTCCCACATGACAGCCCGAGATAGGTTTGTCTGGAGAGACTGGAGTCTCTGAGGGGAAAGAGTTTTGTTTCTTTTTTACTTCTAATCCCTCTTGCTTTCAGCAAAATTCAATGAAACAGCAAACGAGCTGATGAAATTCTGGTTTTCTGTCCCACTGTGAATCCAAGGATGGTTCTCTTGCCTTAAAGTAAAGTGGAGGAAACGGGAGCGGTTTCTAGTTAAAAACACGTAATTGAGCTTAAACCCTGTGCAGCAGCAGATCCTTCAGCTGCTGGGGGAGTTTTGCTGCCAGAGACTGTGGTGCCTGTCAGTGTTTGGATCTCCTCGGCAAGAGGATTGTCTGGTGTGAATTCACAGGGTCACAGCCTCGTGGGGTGGTTTTCATTTCGTCTTGTTCTCAACATCCATGTCTATTTTAATTGGCAATTAAATGAATTTTCCCCAAGTCATTTCTGCTTGGCCAGTGATGGTAATTAGTAAGTGACCTCCCTGTCTTTATCTCTTCCATCTTTCCCCCCAGTTCTGCTGAGGGGGTGGCCCCAGGCCAACCCTCCACTCCTGCTTTGGTAAATAGTGCCCCAAGTCTCTTTTAGTGCCTTATTCTGTTTGAATGCTTGAGATTTTTGCATTTTAAAAATTTTTACTCTAACCTATCTCATCAATATTCATCATAAAGGGAAGTTGTAAATTCTGGAACCAGCTGTGGTTCTTTTTCCCTGTGGTGTTCTGCTTTGGCATTCAATCCCAGGGAATGCCTGGAAAGGAAGGATCTCCACAAGGTCCGCTGGCAGCTTTCTCTTCATGTCTGGAGAGAGATGCACAATTGGATGAAGAGGATTTCTGTGTAATTCCCAGGAGTGTCGAGTGGCCACCCACACGAGACTATTCCTGTGCTTTAGAGCCATTTATAGAGATTACATAGCCAGGAAGAGTTTAGGGATTGGCCATGAGAGACTCTGGGATTGTTTGTCTTCCTTTAAAAACAATGGCACAATACAACAATTCTGTACAATGAATTTAAACAATTATGCCAAGTGTTTTATTTTGGAGTAAAACTCCATTGTTGTTGATTTTATGTAGCTGGTATCCCTGTCTGTAGTTTTTCTGAAAGTGTAATGCAGTTTTTAAAGATCCAGAGGAAGTGAAATGTGAAATAGAAATAGTGAAAGCATTCAGGTAAATGAAAATCTGCAGCAGCAGTAACTCGAGGAGCAGGTAGGGAATACAAAACAGATTGTCTGCAGAAAAACCTTTCACATGCAAATATATTGTTCAGAGACGTCAAAACCTGAGGAGTTCATTTAACAATTGCAAATTTGTGGTGAAGATTTCTTACTCATAGAGCTGGTAGTTAAATCACAAATATTTTATCCAGTATTTTGTGCAAAATGACTCAGAGAAGAAAATTGAGACAAAATCTCAAACCTTTGTGCTTTAGGGACATTTCCTTCTTTATGCCAGCCTTCCTAAATATTTCAAACTTCCATGTGAAGTGCAACAGCATTATTGACAGCTACTCTGCAATTAAAAGTTCTCACAACCCTCAGATACAGAGCAGCTCATGACAATCCTGGTAGCAAGGAAAGTAATAGTTCGGTTTTTCTCTTTTATAAAACTTTTGCAGTAGCCTGGGGCTGAATACTCTGTAAACAACCAGTGCTGAGCCTAAAGATGAACTGAATATCTGAAAGCCCTTGGCCACAGAGGAGTGTTTGGAGCTCCTGTGCTGTGGTGAGGAGCACAACAAAGTCTCTGTTGCACGGCTCTGTTTGTGGAACTGGGTGTGCGTTTGATTGGAGTGCTCACAAAAGGCTCATGCCCAAAGTGTTTTGTTTATCTCCTACCCAGTTAGGCTGGCCAAAGCTTCTTCATCCTTCTGAAAGTACATAGTCATAGATTTGTCTGTGAGGAAGGGTCAGAAAAATATAGAATTTCTTTGAAAGTTTATTTTTCTTAGACTGAGAGACATTTCTTCCCAAATTTGTAAACAAACTAATAATAAAAACACATCTGAAGCTTGAGTTCCAAAGTGGATACTTATAATGTCTTTATTTTTTTTTCTTCCCTCCCCCAGTGAAATTTGATGACTGCAAGGGCAACAACAAATTGAACTTTGAAGTTTCTAACCCAGACTTTACAGTGGAACTTGATGGGAATTTGGTTGCACTCAAGAATGTATCAGAAGTTGGCAGGGCCTTGTTTGTCCACGCACGGTCGGAGCACGCCGAGGATATGGCAGAGATCTTTATCCTGGAAGCAAACGAAAAACGTGGTGCATTAAAGGTAAGATAAATACCAAAGATTAAAAAAAAAATTCCAAGGAGATGCTGCTGCTAAATATTTACATGTGTCACCTCGGATTGTAAGCAATTTTAATCTGTTTGCAGAGATCAAAATCAGCCTTCAGTGCAGATATTGCTGTAACATTTTAACAGTTGGGTTAATTTGTGATGCAGATTTCCCAGGTTTTGGGAGATGTATTGCATTCTCAGGTGTGGAGGCTAAACACTCATTTAGATTTTATTCAAATGAAGGAGCCCAAGTATTAAAATTGCCTGCTTCTTCCAGTGTATGTCATGCCAGGTAATCACAGTTTGGCCACAACTAAAAATGGAAAATCATAGTTTAAATGTCTAATTTAAAATTTTACAGAATCTTCACGTTTTGCTCCAAGTCTAAGTATGTGGGAGTGAATTCCATGCTGTGAAATTTAGATTTTTATATTGGTTTGCTTATCTGACATTGTTTCATGGTGAACTGCTTAAACATCTGCACACAAACAGCAGCACCCATTTACACACTCTCTCTCTATGCCCTGATGATTTTTGTTCTGCTCTGTCCACTGAATGTTGTGTCCTTTCTTCTCCCCTCCTGAATTTCAGTGTAAGATGAACCTCATCCTTTGGGGGATAAAGCACTTCACAAATTGATTGAATTGTTTACCTCCCACCCCTGCAAGTAACAAAAGGAGATGGGAGACGGGCTTCACTTCTGTGTCCTGGCATTTAGAGAGAGGCAGGCAAGGCAGTGCTCAGAAGGCAATTAAGCCTGGTACCTTTACAGACCTATAATTTCATGGAAACATAAAGAAACCTTGATAGAAATGACTGATGTAGTGTCTTGATTTGGTATTTAGACACTCAATTGCCAGCAGTCTCATTGTATTCCCGACAACGTATTAGTAAAACTTATGTCTTCCATTATAAAAACAAATTATCTTGAGGAGAAAGGTTGAACAAACTTCTGAAAGTCTGTGGCTAAGGAAAGGTTTTGCTCTGCACTTTAGGCAGCACACGATGTGAATATGGATTGCCAGGGGCAGAGGAAGAACCAGGATGTGTAACTGCAGAAAGCTGAAATGGAATTTAATTTTATTTAAATATGCCGTTTCTTCACAAAATTACATTTTAACAGAGACAGAACT
This sequence comes from Petroica traversi, assembly GCA_025920805.1. Lineage (NCBI taxonomy): Eukaryota > Metazoa > Chordata > Aves > Passeriformes > Petroicidae > Petroica > Petroica traversi. Next base: position 1,549,038 of record JAHLSL010000036.1, on the reverse strand, counting down.
CTGAGATTAGGACCACAGACTGCCAAATTCCGAGTAGGAAAGCTACACTTGCAGGAGCAAGATGGGCACTTGGCTGTCCCGCGCCTCAGACTAGCAAGTCTTGCTCCTCTGGTGCTTTCACAAGAATGTTCCAATGGCTTTATTTTGGAATCTCAGGAGCAGTTTCAAAATAGGGATCGTCATTCTCTGGTTAAAAGTTACCAAAACCACAGAGCAGTTTGAGACATCTCTGACAGCAGATCTGGAGATGAACTTCAAGGGATTGGTTTATGTGTGAAGATCTGACTCTCCGAGAATCATGTTCTGAAGATTTATTCTGGTGTTCTTAGAGACACTTCAATATCTGCGAGGGTTCTGTGGGAGCTACAATGTAATGGGAATCTTGTCAGATATTCTGTGGAAGTCACAATCAAGGGAAATCTTGTCTCATGAGTAGGAGTTACAGGATGTGCTTTTGCACAGGCTCTGACAAGCTCTGCCAGTGACCTTTTCTCTTTCTGTCCTGTTTGGGTTCTGGGGAGAGCCCTCTCAATGTTCCAGCGATGGTAATTGATGCCTGGTGTTGAAATCTCTCTCCAGACTACATTTGAAAGCCAGGGCTGACTTGGCCCCACTCCTGGATTCTGTTCCAACCACTTTGTGTTGCTTCAGAGAGACAGAACCAGTCTAAATCAGGCATTTTCTGCCACTTGCCAGCTTTTCCTCACAGGTGACAATATCCCAGCATCGTCTCAACCTGCACTCATCACCTCTTGTGGATTTTGATATCCAGCCCATAACCAGATGATAACCCATTTAGTGTGGGATTTAGTCTGCAATGCCCTTGTGAGTTATGCCTTAATGTGCCCTGGGGAATTCATCTGGTGAGGATCTCCCCCTCTGCAAGGGAATGTAAAAATCTCTGGGGTTGGCTGTCCTGCTCTGGCCTCACCCAGCCCTCTGTCCCACCAGTATTTCTTCCCAACCTTTTCATCTATTTGCTTATTTTAAACACCACACAGGCAGCGTTGTCTTTCTGTTTGTCGTACTTGAGAAGGATATAAAGACTACGACGTCCTCTCTGAAGTGATTTTATGATAAATCTGAACTTAATCCTGTACTTTTGCAGTCTAAATGTGTCAGCACGGAAACAGCAGAACTGCTCCATCTGTTTATGCAAGGAGCCTTGGCTAAGAAACGCTCAGATGGAACCTTAGTAATTCAGCATAATTCTGTGGGGTTAAGATGAGCACATGCTGGAGCAGTGCTTAGCATTCAGTACTTAGAGAACAGTACCTTGTCTAATTAGGGGATAAGTAGTTCTTAAGTATTTCCCCACTGCCAGCAAGTGCCATTTCTCTTCTGCAAGCATGTAACCTACATCTGTGAGATCCCATTGTTAATGTTGCTAATTGCAGATTCCCGACGTGTTTGGGAATGGCTCTCAACAATGGTCTCTGATGTGCTGACTGGCAGCCGGAGCCTAGGAACAGAGTGTCGTTCCCAAAACTTTCTGATTGCTCCCAACCATATTTTGGATGAATATGGAAATTATTTAGAGGTGCAATCTGGAGTGTGCAGAAAAGCTTTTGGTATTCTGCTGGTGAAGGGGTGCAGCTCTTTCCTGCTAAAGATGGGGGCTGATTCCAGCTGGTCTCACCGATCTGTCCTATGTCATTAACTAAATTAACTTCGTGGCCAGAGCATAATCAGTGGCTGCTGGACTATCACTTACTATTTATGTGTTATTTGCATCTGAAGGGCCTGTTTTCCAGTCCTCTGCCAGAGCATAATAAATCTGCAGAGCTTTCCATCCAGGAGTGGCCATGGCTGCAGTTTGGGCAGAGAGGAGGTTCCTCAGTCATGAGCCAGCTTGGCCATTGCTCTCTGATCTCACAATCTCCTGCAGAGGCAGAATCGGCACTGCTCTTCTTCCTGATGTCTTTTCTTGATGCCCTCTCACAGAGTCAGGCCTGGAGTGCTCAGGGATATTAACAAAAAGACACCTGGAAATATTCTGATTCACCCAAGATTCTCCAAATGAGCTTTGGGCTCATTCTGAATAATTCAGAGCATTGCTAAGCCTCAAATCCCTAATGGGAAAATAAATCACTCACACACCCTAGCTGGGGGAAAAACTGTTTGAGCCAATGACTGGCAACATTCTCCTTTTTTTTTTTTATTTTTTTTTTTTAAACTTGTGTCTTCTCCAGTGCTTGATCCCTGCTTTGTTTCTTGGAGAAAGTAGGACAGCTGAAAGTTGGAAATTTCATCTCATCTGAACATTTGTCCAGACATTAGTGGATTTTGTATTTGTTGAAAAAGTCAGGTTTTGTGGAAGGCAGAAAGCATAGCCAGGCTTTTGTGGAGCCTCATAATAAATGGTGAGCTGCAAAAGGTGGCAAGCTGGGACTTGAACTGTGTCCTCCAAGGCTAAATAAAATGGTGTCTGCTAGTCCTGCTCCCCCTCTGAAACCTAATGCTGGTTTTAATGAACATACCCTCAGTACTGGGAGCTAAAGGGAAACCTTGGGACACAATCTGTCTCTGCCTCTGTGTTGGCAGCCTTTATTTTTTTTAACCCTTCCCCACAGCAAAGGGAGTTATTTAGAACTTTTATTTGTTACACCATTACAGACACAGGGTGAGGGGTGGAGGGGAGTGAGATATCAAGAGTCTGGCACCAAGGCAGATAAGAGAGCAGGCAGATATTCAGAAATTCGAGGCTGGTAGTAACTTCACTGTGTGGTGCTCAGCAGTCTTCCATACAGAGGGATGAAATGATTAAATAGAAACTGTCAAACCCTCAGGACACATTTCAGGCACTAGATAGAAAAGGAACAGCAGAAAGAAAAGCAGAGATAAGAGTGAGGAGCACACCCTGAGACAGCGTGTTGCAGACAAAGTTTAAAGCCACCTCCAGCAGCAGCTGAGACCGAAGGAAACGAAGTTGCCCCAGTCCTGCCGCTTTGTCCAGTGCACTTTGTACCAGCCAGGGCTGGGCAGAAGCTGCTGCTTTTTCTCCCTTTGTCAAACCCCCGCTTTTCCCAAGCCAGCTCTGAGCTGTGTTTGTTACAGCAGTGACAGAGCTGTTTCAGCCTGGCTGAAATCTTCCTTGCACACCCGAATTCTCATTCCTCCCAAGTCTCTGCCTGCATGGATACCCTTTGTGCAAGTTGCTTTCTGCCTGTGCATGTTTCCTAAAGTATCAAACAGAAATAATGAAACTAAGCTCCTTGGATTTAAACCTTCGCATTTCTTGTTTGTGCCTTGCTCTCTGCTTATCCCCACGGGACAGAGATTGCAAATATTATGGATATGAGATAAAAAGCGCCTGGAGCCTTAAATCCTACATGTATGGCTTTCTGCCTTAGAACAGATGATAACGGATCAATAATCTTATTATGAATCAGGATTCTCTCACAGCAGAAAATATTCAGGCAAGGAAGTGTGAATAGTTGAGTTTAGTCATCTGGCAATTCAATAAGTTATTTGGAAAATAAGATCAAGAATCAGCCTCTCTGATGTAGAAGGCAGTTGTTCCCATTAACGTATATTAGCATTTTTCTGATCAGAACAGAATTCCAAGCAGGCTGAAAATGACTGTGCAGAGGTGTGGAGATGGGCTCTCACATGAGATATTGACAAACAGGCTCCAAGAGTTCCATGTTATTAGATTTTGCATATAGCACTTGCTGCAGAAAGGGATGCACTGCATAAATAAAATACCATGTTTTGCATTTAATTTTAAGGCACGAAATAGAATAAGTCACAGGGGGTGCATCAATACCTATGATACGTTTGAGTTATTATGCTGATCAAAACTGTGCATGGAATAACATTTCCAGAAAACTGGGGAGATCCCTTGCCTTCAGATATGAAAGCGTCCTTCAGGCACATAAAGAGGATTTTCTTAAAGATCAAACAATAACAAAAAGTCATTTTCTAACTTTGGTGTTCAGTTTGGCAGAAAGTTTAACATATTAACATCCTCCCAGCCATTAAGTTATTAAGTTGTTATCACTCCTGTTACTTTTGTTATCGCACTGCAAACACATATTGACTTGGAATTCACGCATAAAAAGCTGAGGTAAAAGTGATCTTAGAATTTAATACCTGTGTATTGGTGGCATTTTCGTAAATTACTTTTCCTGCTATAATCACCACTGAATAGATGCCAATTTTTTTCTTTTAAAGTCTGCAATGCCACGTTTAGGATTTCACAGAATACATCTCAATTGATGTCAATGAAAGCATGGGCTTGTTCTCATCAATGGCTCATTCTGTAGTGTCATTTAGCCGCCTTTTAAACTATATTTTTATTAAAATCCTCTGTGCACACGTGCAGAAACAACAAAGAGCTCCTTTTAGATCAGAAATCTCCCAATCACTCTTTTCCATAGAAATTCCAGTCACCTATTTTCCCTTTGGATTCCTCAGCCCGATGCAGAACCTGCTGAAATAATCAGATTGCAGCGGGTTTTAGCTCAAGCCCAGGGAGCAGGAGCTGAGCCTGGCAGTGCTGTGAGGCTGTGGCTGCCCTGCCCTTTTGCTGGGCAGATTTTGGTGTCCCTGCAGCCCCACGAAGGACAATTCTGCTTTGCTGGGCACCCTCATCCCCTTCAGCTCAGCTCTGCATTCTCCCCTCACCTCCACTCCAGGCTGGTGCTTCCTCAGGCCTGCACTGAATTCACCCCAGCACCAAGGAAATGCAGGTTTCATATGCAATGGCTTTGGAGTCTGCTCTGACAAAGATCCATTTATCTGGGAATTATTATGGTGCCAAGAGATGTGGCAGTTGCCATGGCAACAATTACATATTGTGTTGAATACCAGAGTAAATGCTATAAAGAACAGGAGCCACCGGTGGTTTTCATTAATTTAATGTTCCTTTTTTGGACAAAGTGTGACTCGTAAGTTTATTCGCTGTGTGTGTGAGTGCTTAGATCAAATGTGTGGGCTCGCTTTCCTCCTCTTTCCCTCAGCGTGCAACTTCAGCATGTAAATGAGAAGTACTTGGTTATTTAAGGAGAGAAAAATGGTCTTATAGACTGGAAACATGAATAATTGCCTGTGAAACAAGAAGGTGTTAACTTCCGTGAGTGTTCAGAGCCTTTCTCTGTGAGTAATCTACATTCAGGCTCTCTGTGAGCCAGGGATGGATTTACCCAGGAAAAGGGACTTTGTGCTCTTGAGCAGCAAGCAGAGCTAAGAGCTGAATGTGTTTAGCAGTGATTCAAAGGTGAAATTAGATTATTTTTGAGACAAACGCAGGCCTTGTTAGTGATTTCAAATTATTTACAGACTAATGTGGAATGGCAGGCAAAATTCTTAGTAATGGATGCATTTTATTAAAGCCAGTTACAAACAGAATTCCTTTCAGCCCTGAGCTGCATTTAGGCTGCTCAGTTGGTTCTCCCTGCTGCAACAGGTGCCATTTCACTGTGGCTGGATGGGGTGGAAACTTCAGGTTTTTTGGAAGCTCAGGATGAGATGCAGCTCTAGAATGCACCAATTTCACTCCATTTTCTTTTAAAACACACTTAGGTCTTATCCTCCATCCATAAGACCTCATGGCAAAGATTCCATAAATCTCAATGGGAGCAGTTACTCAAGGATTGCTGAAGTCTTGTATTTGACCTAAAATTCATCCTGGCACACAGGACCAATGAATACCTGTTTACTGCTTGTGACTAAAACATTTTATGGGAGTTTGAATGGTAGATAAGTTGTGTGAAGATATTTTTAATTTAATTATCTCTTTATGATCTATTACATTAATTGTCCTTTATCCATAAAAAGAAAAAAATCCACTAAATTTTGTGGTTGAGTGATAAACCCTCATGCATTGGCATACAATTTTTTTCCCAAGTATTTATTGTTCTGAGTTCAGCCTGGAAGTATCCTGGAACAACAAAACTGTGCCAATCCTGTGCCTTAATCTTCAGAGATTGATGGAGTTCTGTGGAAACTCATGCCAGAGGTGTGGGGAACATTTAAAGAAAGCCCTTGTGAAAGGTTTAAATTTAAAATTCATGTAGTAAATGAGGATATAAGCAAGAAAGCAAAGGCTAAGCATGATTTAGTAGAACATTAGGCAAGATCATAAAGGATAAGTAGATGTCTCTTAGGATATGTAATATCTTTCATTTATAAAGTGGCTTTCATCCTGTACAACCCTCAAAGGGCAACCATGAATTACATGGGGACAGAAAGTGTGTGTGCCTGGCTTAATACAAACATCTCTAGAAAGAGCCATTTGCATAGATATCTTTAATTTTGATACTTATTTCCTAATACTTTTTCACATCAGGATAGGAACAGAGTCTTCTTAAAAGGGGGATTAGGGAAAAGGAGCTGGTGATTTTGATATGATATTAGAATTGCCATGACAGCCTTAATGTCCTCAAATCCATCATGAAAAAGAGATGTTACAGAAACCAGAAGAACGTGTGAGACTTAGGATACAGAAGAAAAATTGTCCATTTATTCCATGGTTGTTGTCTCAGCTGGCACCAGGAGTGATGCAGTCAGTGCAAAACTACCCCAGATCCACCTGAGAGCTCTCACATTTATTAAGGAACAGAGACAATTCCAAGAGGAAATCAAACTTAGTTGTGCCCAAAATGAAACTCAGGGTTCTTTATTTTTGTGTCAGACACACAAAATATTGCTGGTGTTTTCCCACTCTCAGCTTCTCCCTCAGCTTCCAGAAGCAGAGTGGATTGGAGAGAGCCATGAGAGGAAAAATTATTCACATGAAAAGATGATTCCCTGAGTAAGAGTTCAGTCATTTCTCTCCACTGGGCACATCAGTAATAATCCCAAATGATTGCCCCAATGTTTCCATGCTGATTTTCACAATCCTGAAGGAACATTTATTGTGGTTATTACAGTAACACCTATCTCAGCACACATCTTAAGCATTTAATGGAGCATCACGGGATAAAAATCTACATTTGTCCTCCCCCAAGAATTGATTCTGCCATTGCAAGGACAGATGGCTCCTTTTGGACTTAAAATTCCTCATTTGTTGATCATTACAACTTTTATGCCTTTGTGATTATTTCTTTGCATCTTGTTTTGCAGCTAGGTTTTTTTAAAGTACCTGGACTAACTTGGCAGCTTGAAGAATGACAGTGTTAAAGCTTAGAGTAATTTGGTGTCTTCATAATAAACAACTCTGCTAATGCTTGCAGTCACCTTGGAGTTATTAATCATCCATCCCATTACTTATTTCACCACCAAATCAAACTGAAGAACCTTTGCATTAAGCAGCTGATCCGTCTGAGAAAAAGATATTTTTACTACTTGGTTATTAGAGTTTCTCACTGAGAGGGCACCTGGGGTTGGGGTTGTGCAGGAAGAACGTGCAAATGCTTAACTCCATTTAAATTCTCTCCAGAGAGAATCCAAAGATCCTGCAGAACTGCTGGGTATGTGATGTGGTAATGCCAGGTAATGCCAAGGCAGCGTGGATGAACTGGTTTGGTTTGGTTTGTCTCAAAAAGGAGTCAAACATGTGACTGAGAATTCATAAATGGAAGCTTGGAGTCTTATTTTTGTGTGGTGTGAGCTTTGGATTAGACACATCTTCTAGGAACATAAATGTATAAATGACCAGATTTGATGGAGCTTTAAGGACTCTTGATAAGGAACATCACAGACTTCAGCATTTTCACATTCTCCTGATGGACAAAATCTTTTCAGAACTGCTAGAATACGTATGCAAAATACAAACATTAGATGAAGATTTACAGAGTTCCTGATGATAATCTATGAGCTATTAGAAAACATAAAAATCCAACTTATCTTTCTTTAATTTCTCTAGAACCCATCTGATGCTGTGTGTTAAATTACTGAATGTTTGGTGGGCTTTTTCTTTTTTTTCAGTATTGAATGCTGTTGCACTGTAAAAAGATTTATCCTCTAATCACCAGGGAGAAGGTGAGAACATAAGTAGTTTTTGAAAATCTGGAAGGCAAAACCAAACTTTCACTCTCAGATACTGGCTGGAGAAACTCTGGCTCTGAATTTGTCTCACATTTCTAACACTCAAACTCATCACTGACAGAGCTACACGAGAGTGTGAGCAAGGATGGAGCTTTAAGTTACAGGGTTGATTTTAGGCCTGATTATTCACAAAAGCGTGTAATTAATCTGTCATAGGAAAACACAGCAAGCACTGCACCAAATGCAATCCCCATTAAATCAACAGGAGTCATTCCACCGATTTTAATGAGCTTTGAATCCACTCATAAATCTGCTGTGAGGAGTGTCCAAATCAAAATTTATCTGGGGGTGACCTTGATGTTAATTGTTAGTGCTTCCATGTTGTTTAATTGCCAGGAAAACTGAATGCATTAATGGGACTATCATATGGTATGGTCCTTTCTATTGGATACCATTAGCTGATATATGTAGCATTAATTGTGCGTAATGTTAGTGGGTAGTCACAGTCTGCCAGTTGTATTTTGTGTCTGGGAAACAGGAAAAAAACCCCTCTTCAGTTATTTTTAATGTCGCTTCTGCCTTCAGCTGAATCCCCACAAAATTAATGTTTTTTTGATCAAGCAGCTCTTCAGAGGATCTCAGAAGTTTCACATTTATTCAGTGGCTTTTAATCCAAGATTTTGTGTGCTGACTGTAATTACTTTAAAATTATATCTCAAATTTGTAAATAACATAAAGGAGATTCTGTTTGGTCCTGTGATGTTTATTAAATCTAACATCTGCCAGAAAAGTTCAATAGTCTGTATCCCAAATGGAAATGTTTCCTTCTTTAACATGTCATATTTAATTCAATTAGAGGAAGAACACAAGGAAGTAAAAAAAGCGATAGGATTCCTTTAATTTTTGTCTACTAAATAGAAAAGTAGATGGCTTACTTGAGGGACATAATTACTGTAGCTTCTAGTGCTGTAAAAATATGGGAAAGTTGTAGCTAAAGGACTGGGGGGAGAAATTATTGGTTTTGTTTAATGGCTTTCCGAATTCCTTGTCAGTGTTGGTAATTATTATGTCTTTTTGTTGGCACTCAATGCATTAGGCTGCACTTAGGATCATTCTATTAATGGAAAATATGTTTCTGAACAATTGAGAATTAGATAAGTGGCTTGATTAAAACTCATTCTTTAAAACTCTAAAAATGAGAAAATAACATGAATTAACCTCAGTCTAGACAGCAGGAAGAAAAGGCTCTGGGTTCCAGTGTGAGGGTGTGAGAGTGAAGGGAGAGCAAAACCTCCTGCACTGGTAATTCTCCTTCATTTCACTGCAGTGTTGAAACACTGAGAAAGATTGTGGCTTTAGGAAACACACACAGGAAATGCAGCCAAGAAAAAAACCCAGGTTGGACAAAAGGCAAAATGTTACTGCTGCCAGTCTTCACTTTGATCCCTCCTGCATCCAATCCCTGCAGGAAATGGAGCCACTCAAAAAGCACAATAAAGGTGAGGTGCTCAGGTATGGGGTGATAAGAACCTTTCACCTTTGCTGCTGGACACTCAGCAGTTCAGACTGAGGCTGTTCCACTGCAGGATTTAACTTTATTCCCTCTGCTCAGTGGGAGCTACCTGAGCTCAGCCCCAGGGCCATTTTGGAGGTCGGGATGTGCCCCTCAGTTCTCAGGTGGAGCTCCCTGCCTTGGCTTCTCCCTAGGAAGGGGACAAGGAATTCAGCTCATTCCAGGATGTCCAAGCAGAAATTTGCCTTTAACTTGTGCTCATCTCCCACAAACTTCCTCTGATCTTTGGCACCCCATTAGCAACATTATTATCTAGTCCATGGAGAGTAATTTGCAGTCTCCTGAGAACAGATTTATATCAGATTTATTTTTCAAAAAATATCAGTGGGCTTGTGATGGAATGCTGAGTTCTGTGGGACTCATTTAAGCAGATGTCTGACTCTCTCTAGATAGATGTGAATGTGCTACAAGGATTTTATCTCAGCTAATAAGCATGAATTATGCATTCTTAAATGCTTCTTCCATTTATCAAGCTTAATGTTGTTTGAAAAAAATCTGAAAACAAACAAACAAGAAGTTTAAAAGATTTTCTTTTAACTTTCCACACACTGTAACTTTTACCATGGGGTGACAACTCCCTTAATTCACTGTAATAATTGTCTTATAAAAATGGCATACTAAGCATGTTTTTCCACCAGAAATTTTCATTTTGATTCTCAGTATTTCATATCTGACACTGTGCTAAATTAGAACATGGCTTAACAGTTGATATTGATTTGCATGTCATTTTTTCATTTCGCTCCCCTATTCAAAAGGAATCAGTGCTGACAAGTTAATGAACTCCAGCTACAAATACAGAGATAAGCCACGGGATAGGTTTAGTGCCTGCCTTGTTCTAATTACGAGAGGTTTTCTTTAGGTGGCTGTTTCATGTTCACTACAGAGAAACTGGAATAAAGTGACTGTCAACAAAGCAGACACCTGGAAAGGTGACATAACTGAGGGCTATTTATAGAGCCTTTAAGCAAGTCTGCACCAATTTATCCCAGTGTTTTAAGACTTTAATATTTACAGGTGGAATACAATTAAAATGAAGGTACGCTGAGTCCTAGGGCTCTATGTTGATAAAACTAGGGCTCTATGTTCATAAAACTATGCTACATTATATCTTCTGTTTTTAAATTAACTTTTGGTATAAATTAATAGCTTTGGACAGTGGCAGTGGAGATGAGAACTATAGAACCAGCTCTCAGAATATTTTTTTCCCTGAACTTGTTTGTACATCTTTTGCACCTGATGTACTTTCAGTTAACGTATTTGGTATCTAAGAAGTTATTCCACGTTCTGTTTTGGTGGTGTTTTACGCAGCTAAATTGGTGAATTTTGGCTGCTATGTCATTCTTCTGGGAGATATGAGCAGGTCAAATCTCATTCAGAAATAATATCCTATTTTGGAGCTTTAAGGGTAGATTTTTGTCCAAATAACTCGAAGCTGCTTCCAGAGCACTGTGAAACTGTAAAATTGAGATTTACATTGAAACCAACCTGTGGTGTGACAACCCCGAAGTACTTTTGGTGCTCTGGAGGAGGAGCAGACTGTGGCACTGCTCAGTGGTGTTGATTCACTAGAAGGTAATTCTCCACCACGGGGAATTTTCTATCCGACACTTCCTGCGCTGCCAGCAGTGACAGAGATAATTAATCTGACCAGGGAGTTTGGCCACCGAAGTCACTTGTGGACTTTTGGAATTAAAGACTCTCTAAATGTTTGCGTGCCTAACAAGCTGTGCAGAGATGGAGTGAGGGAAGAGAGAGAAGCCGTGGATTTTCCCTGGCTCGGGCAGCAAAGGTCTGTGGTGACCGTAAAAGGCAGGGAACAGGACGTTCCATGCCTTCCACCATGGGCTCCCTTTTCAGAAGGATGGGGTGGGGAAGGCCGTGGCATTCTGCCCTGAATTCCAGCTGCACGCCCTGCCCAGCGTTGCTCTGGCAATGGGAATAAACTGCTGTCTCTGGGGAATCCGCTGGTGGTGTTTGGCCAGCCAGGGCAGTGCATAAACTCGAGTTTAAACTGGATTTACAGAGCTGTGCCTGCACACTCGGAGACAGCTGTCCTGCCTCGCTGCTGTGTAGATGGGCAGAGAATATCCCAAATTGGAAAGGATCCAGCAGAGTCCAGGACAGGGCACCCCAATAATCTCACCCTGTGCCTGGCAGCGTTATCCCAACACTTCTCCAGCTCTGAACATGGTGCTGATGGGCAAAGAGAGGAGCAGTGTTTTTCTCCTTCAGAGGGCTCTGATTTTTCAGGAGGGAAATAACTGTGCAGCAGAAAAAGCACCTTTTCCTCTTTTAGACCCCAAAGAGAGCTCAAACACAGCCAAGGAGAATCAGCAGCAATAATGTTGTTTATTTAAGATGCCAGGATGAAAGGCTGAAATATGGAGTTTTCAGATCTTTCTCCAAAATTATTATTTGGTTCTTGCAGCTGGATATGCATGGGGATAAGTCTGATGAAGGATTCAGTTCTTTGTCATTTTAGTATCATTCATGTTTTTCTAACAGGAGAGAAATGTGAAATAACAAAAAGATTGTTCTTTATTTCAAGATTAAAGTTTCAAAAGCTTAAGATTTGAACTTTACTTAAATCTTTTGAAGAGGCTTGAAAAGCTATTATGCAATCATATCTTTCATTTCAGCTACAATTGGAAACAATACTATCAACATAGCATAAAAATATTGTTTTCATCTTCTTTCTATTTGTACTACAAGGGTAAATATCTCACAGGACTTCCAACCTAAATTTGCAGGCTCAAGAAATTTGTGATTATTCAGGATGAACTTCAGACAAGCCTTTGAAATCCCAGTTATTTGTTTGGTGCAAATGCAGATCTCCTCATTGAAGTGTAGCCATGCCTGACACGAGAAGAGAGTTCTCTTCAAGTCTTTGCTGTTTCTAAAAGTGATGAGAGTTTCAGTGTATTTCCTGTATTTTTTTTTTAGAAAGTTTAAATATCACCTCAAATAAGTGGAGATAGATAGACACAGTGCTGTCAGAATTAAATGTGAATGACAGGAAGGAATTTTGTTTGCACTAATTTTCTAGGAGAGAAATTGGGACGACAGGTAAGGGACAGAGAAGAAGAGAAGTGTAGGATCATAATGAGATAAAAGTTGTGACAGACAGAAGGGCTCATGAAGAGCCCTAAAATTAAAAATAAAAGAAGCAGGTAGGAGAGGAGAACAGAAGTAGGTGGAGGGAAAATCAGAGCTCAGGAAAAAAGTAAAGAAAATACTGTTAAAAAAAAAAGATTCTATCTATTCTTACAGGTCTCTCAATTTGTTCATGCCCCCTCCCTGTTTTATTTTCCCTTTGCAGCCTGTAGCATGAGTCTCATAAAACTTCACTAAGATTATAATGCAATACCTTGGCACCAATCTCTCTTGTTTATGTGTCCATTAGTTCAAAGCCATAGACAGGCAATTTATTGGGTATGAAAAATGTCACCTATGGCACCCTCATTTGCATCTGAAAATTGATTTTTGTCACACTGGGATTTTAGGACAACCTTTTTTGGCAGCCAACATTGCCACAAAGCATAATAAAAATAATTATGTGACCACAAAAGCAGGTGAGGTGCACTGTAAGTTTTAAGTCTCCGGGGAATTGCAGTTGGCAAGGCATTATTGATGGGCTTGTGATCCTTCTTGGTGATTAAATATTGACACCTAAACTTAAAACATTACTTGTGATTGCCAGCAAAGTGGATAACAACATAATGGGGCTTGAAAATGCTTAGTCAAACATTCCAGCATGATTGCAGAATATTAGTGATGTCACAGAACAATTGAACTAATAATTAAGATTTTTTAAAATTGGTAATTACTGAAGTATGGATTTATTTTTTTTAAGAAAGTATTGTTAAACACCTTTTGAGGATCAGTTAAAACACGTCACCAGCTTAGCAATTTTTCATGTGTTAAATCAATCCATTAATTCCTTTTCCACTTTCTGATGTGTTTGGCTCCTGGAGTTTGCCAAGTTTTTGTCTCTCACTGATGTGATGGTTAACATACATGGGAAGGTGTCACTTTCCATTGGGATACTGGAAAATCCTATTAATTATCAGTGTTAACTTGTTCAAACACTTTCATTAGTTATTTTGGCAAAACAATTCCCCAGGGTGAGATATATTTATATAACAAATTCCTCTAAAGCTGAATCAACCATAAATGGATTATGCAAACTTGTTTCCTTTCTTGTAGATAAATTGTTTTACAGCAGTGCTCATTATGAGAAAGTCCTTTGCCCAGTGTAGTACTTTATCAGCACAGAATAATCTACAGCTTCAGTTTCAATGGTAAAAAGGCACCATTCTTTAATATGAATTCAGCTCTTAATCTTAGCCCTGGATGTTGGTTCTTTTATTTTTTATTTTTTCGTGCCTGATTTAAAGCACAGGCAAAGGGTGGTGATTTATAAGCTCATATTCCTCAAAGCAAGTTTCTGTATGCAGTTTTGAAGGGAACAACACACTGCTGAAAATGGATGAGCATGATCTGACTGAGATGTGTGCTGAGAAAGGAGACAAAAAAGTGATTCTGTGGCATTTAAGAAATGTGTGACTTTTTATACAAACACAGAAAGCACGCAGTGGAGAAAAATTGGATTATCGAAGCATTTGGTTTTGTTAAAATAAAAATGGATACTTTTGTTTTCTAAACAAGTTCCTCTTTGGCGTTTGAAGAGTTCATTAATAACTCCTTGGAATCTGAGTGCACTCAGAGAGGTGCCCAGAGTGTGACTCCACTCCTGGCTGGCTCTGTGGAGCTCCTCTGCTGGGATTTATGAGACAGAGCATTAAACAGTAACCAAGGGCTGCACACCCGTATTTCACCCACATCAGGGCCGTGCCTGCCAGCACAAGGATTTGATCTTAATCACGGCTTACTCAGAGTCCACTGTTTTAAATCAGGGGTGGCACAAATATTTTGCTCTGGAGTCAGGCTGCAGCTGCCAGGCTTGGGACCCACTGGCATTTGTTCCATGGGAAGTACCAGGGAAAGCCTGGGAGCACCAGGAAAGTCAGGGTATGTTTTAGGGTATGTTTCTGTCTGCTATCACAAGTGCCACTAAAAATCAGACCCAAAACTTTTATGTTCGCTTGTGGCACTGGAACTCAGAGAAGACCTCAGAGATATTTTCTTCTTTGAAAATGATTTTTACTGTCCTTGCGCTCTGGGTTTAAATTTTTTACTGGGGGAAAAAAACCCCGCCCTGTTTTTTCTAACTTTTTCTCCACTGTTTTAGCACAATTCCCTCCTTTAGGGTTTGTTAGGTTCAGTTTTCTTGGCCTCTGGATGTATTTTGAATGTGGGATTTATAACTGGTAGAAGTAGCCTGGACCACAGTCCGGGTGTGCTCAGTAACATTGTTTGTCCATATTTGGTTCTCTTTGACTGAAAGGACCAGACTCTGCTGGTAAAATTCTATATTTAGTTTCAAACCAATGATTTTGCTTTTATAAATTGTTGCATCCAATAGAGAGGAAAAATCATTACTATCAGTGCAGAAACACTTAGGCAAATACAAGTGGTTCTTTTACAAAGTTAAAAGCGAAAATGTGCAAATTTCCAATTCCCTCATACTGATAGAATCAGCAGAAAAATGATTCTGTTGTGTTTTATATAATGTACAGTAAAATGCCAATGAATACTTTTTTCAGCCTTATTGAATGATACCAGGCTGTTACCATCAATGTGATCACAACTATTTGCTTCTATTTCTTTGCTTGCTCAAAACTCTAAAAAAAGAAAAATGATTATTTACTTGAGTCCCCATGAATTTTCTGAGCTACCCATCTGTGTTTTAATCTAGAAAATTACTATTCCCTGGAATGTACTAATCAACAGAAGTATTTCCATTGCATGGGTTCATTCTCCACAGCACAACTATTCCAAACCTCATTCCATCTTTTTAATTTTTTTTTTTGGTTTTGTAATTTATGCCATTACTCCTCCAAGTGGCACAGGCATCACTTCCCGTCAAGTCATTCAGATCACAGAGATAACCTTTTTGTTTTCATCTTGTGCTCTAAATGTAATAAATCAAACCCTTGCCAAAAGCAAGTTCTGAATTTTATATCATGAAATTTGCATTTCATGCTCTGTTGCTTATTCGCAGGAGCCATCCAATCTGAAAAGACAAATAATGCCACATGACTTGTGTAACTAATACAGACAAATGTTTCCAAGCAACTGCCTGAGCAACCTCAAGATCAAAAATTACTCATCTGAAAAACTTGCGTATAATGGCAGATAATGTATTTGTTCACAGATTTCAGGGTCTGCTAATGGACAGTTTGTAAACTGAAACGGGACCAAAAATGTATCCAATTAGGAATGTGGCGATTTATTAACTTGTCTCTATTAGAGAGCTTCAGCAAAATAAAGCTATTTTAGGCTAAGAAAGTCATACTGCACTTCACTGCTCTGCCATGGTCAGGCAGGAGCTGCCAGACCCTTCAGCACTGAGGGCTTGATTTTGGAGCAGGGATACCAAAGGGCATGAACAAAGTTGAATAATATCGAGCAGAATTCATTTTCTTGCATTCCTGGGAAATTCTGCACTTTGTAGTAGCAGCTTGCTGTGCCTGGTCTGACTCACACAATGGTCTTTGGTCACATTTGGAGGCAGGACTTTTGTGAAGAATCCATCTTACACATTCATAAAGCCATTTAAATACAGTCCACTTGAGGTTCTTCTGGGGCCGGCTGCATGATGGATAATTATGAGTGGTAGGGAAATATGGCTGATTTAGCTCAAGCTGTGAGAACCCAGGCTTTCAGTTCTAGAATTGTCCTGTTTAAATTCCAATATGTCAGTAAAGGCAGCAGACTTCACAGGTCTGGCTTTAATGACTTCAGTTACTTTGGGAGCAAGAAAATGCATATGGATAAAAATAGAACTCATCTGACAGAAATGAACAAATATGAAATATGAACAAAAAGGTAAAGTGGAAATAAAGAGGTGGATAATCTCTTTTGGTCAGAGCTCAGGTTTTTGAATGCATTTGAATGTATCATTTCTTCCTTGAGAAAAAAAAATTGAGTCCTGAACAGGGTTTTGAGATCTGTGGAGTGCTAAAATAACAGCATTCACTGGAGAGTCTGTGGGAGCAATTATTAGAACAATAGAGGAGCTGTGTCTGCTCTGTCCCCTGTGCCTGCTGTGGCTGCTGGGCTGGCTGTCCCTGCTCAGTCACTGCACTGCAGTTAATGAGGAGCTCTGGAGTGTTCCAGCCCTGCTCTGACAACTTGGAGAGCATCATTTCCCTTTAATAACCTGGATTCTGCTTCCCACTGCTCACAAACACGGAGTGGGCAGCCCATGGCCAATGCCACAAAAACAAGCAGCGCTGGAGTTGCCAGGCAAATGACATGCAGGCAGGGAGTAAGTTTGGATCTGTCTTCTCTTGGCCAGGAAACTTTAATAAAACCTGTTTACTTGGTGTTTGTGGAGGTGGAGACTGTTCTCATACCTTGGAGATGCTCAGTTAAAGGTCAACAGGTGTGAAGTGAGGAATATAAATATTTCTGTGCTCCTCTGGCTGCAGGTTGTTAGGGCAAGATGCTCAGTTTCAAACATATGAATTCGAATGTTTTACAGTTGGGAACGCTCTATGTCACATTTCATGTATTGTAAAGTGTACTTGGGTTTAGTTTCAGCAGTTATAATCCAGAAAAAACATCTTCAAGCCATTGTAAACTATGACTCCTGCCATTTTAGGCTCTTCTCCCTGAAGTATGTGGCAATTAATATTGTTAGCAGCTAGATGTTACAGCTCATGAATCATTGATCTGTTCCAGTGCAGCAATTAATTTGCCTCTGATTCCTGACAGGTACACTCTTTGAATTTCCTGAGGTAGACTTAATTGCTAGCATGTGATTAAGGAGAAATGTGAGAATCCACCAAGATGTCCAAGGCTGTGTCTGGGTCTCCATCTTGCACGTTTCACTTTTCTTTTGGGAATCTTCTGCAAAAAAAAACCAAAACTGTGCTTTGATTTCCCACCCCGAAACAGATACAGCAAAACCAAGACAGTGTTGCTATTTCTAGCCAGCATATTTTATAAATTCTGCAGAAATTAAATCTAGAAGTCAAATTTGAGTGAGTGACTGGGGTTTTTTTATGCGTCTTGGAAGTAATATTTTCTAAAACTTGGTTTATTGCAAGTGAATTTTTGGTACCTTTCATCTAAGTCAGAACTTCAACTGGGTACTCTGTTCTTTAGCAATACTGTGTGGGTCTTTGAGATTGGCCAGGCTAATGAAAGGTTCAGAACTTAGAGGCATTGTCCTGTGAATTTAATTGGGTTGCTGTGGTGGGAACAAATAACACAGGGCACGTTTAGGTCTCCTATTCTCACCTTTGAAAAATGCAGGAAAGTGCAGCACGAGGCCCAGCAGCTCTCAGGTGATAATAAAAAGCTGTCCACAAGGCACTGCAGCCCTGTCTCTTTATTGTGCCACACAACAGAGTAAAGCTGCTGCTGTCAGGCAGTTACTGCCTGTTAATTTGTGTTGAAGAGTAAAACTACGGCCCAAATGGTGAAGTGGATTAATACACCAGGATTTCAGCTTTTTGGACTCAGTTAATGCCCGCTAATTAATTTGTTCTGAGTAGCTGGACCAGGCAGTGAAGTGGATTAATGCACTAACATTTCTTTTTTCGACCAAATTTGAAACCCAGCCTGGTGACTGAGGAGCTCTGCTGCAGCCTGGATCTAAGTGGGCATTTTGTCTTCATCACAGAGCACGGCTTCATTTGTCAGCCTGGCAGCTCCTGCACGGGAAAACTCAGGAATGCAGCTCTGGAGAGCACCCTGAATGCACAGCCAGGCCTAATAGGATATACCCAGACTTATTATTGTGATCTAAACATCAAGCAGCCCTGATCTGCAGTCAGGCAACATCGTTTTTGCAAGGAGTCAGTAGAGCAGGAAAGGAGGGAAAAAGTTGTGCAGGCACAAAACTGCAATGGTACAGCTGCAGGAAAATACCAGTTCTAATGGAAAGTATTGAAAGTCCCTCCCAGTGAGACTGTCCTGGATTGCTCCAGCTAGAAACTGGCTTCTCACACTCTTAACAAAAGGGCTCTAGTTCTGTTTTCCAGCCTAAGGTAGATGGAAATTTATCAATAACTGGGTCTTCATGCTGTGCAAAGAGCAGGGTTCATCTGGAGGTGCCCAGCTGATGAACATACACAGGTCAAGTGGCCAGAATGTACAGGGGAGGGTGCAGGACATACAGGCAGTGCCTGCATTTGATTTCTTTTCGGTGCTCTGTGTGAGTTCTCAGGCCAAGGACTGAATTCCTCATTTTACAGCACGGCAAAAGAAGGTGTTTTTCTGGACAGGATTAGTGATAAACAGTGAGGGAAGGAAGAGATAATGTTTAATGTGTGTATCTGTCCAACATGACACCAATTCTCATTCTAAATCAAGACCTGCTTTTATTTAAAGCAAGAAATAGTGATGTGGAAGGTCTGGAACCCCTGGGGGTGCTGGGAGCTGAACTGGGTTTCTGTCTGCTGTTCTACTCCTGGAATTCCAACACTGAACTGAAAAGGCCACGGATTTGAACTGGCTCGGGTGGATGTGCACAGGGAAAGGGCAGGGCAGGGAGAACCAGGTTCTGGAAATGTTGTGGGGTGGTTCCAGCAGCTCCAGACTGTTCCATGGCAGGTACCATCTCCTGGCTGCAGAACTTCCTGCATGCCATGTGAGCTCCCAGGGAGAAAAGCAGGGGTTTCAGTGCCATTGTGAGGAATTGCTGTTACCTTTCCCGGCTACAGCTGATTACCAGAAAAATGAGTGAAATAAAGCTCTATTTGCTTTAATAATGTCAAGTGGTAATCCCAAGACAGAAGGTACTCATTAAAAAGAAAAAGTAAAATATTAAAAAAAAATTAAAATTTGAGATGGCTTCAGTTTGGGTAGAGTTTTATTATCAGTGTTCACAAGAAACAAACTCCAAAGGAGTGTTAAGGAGTGAATATTTTCAAGAGAAAAAGGAGCCTTGCAGAGTTACACTGAGAGCTGAAGCAGGAGAAGGTGTGTTGCTGTTTGGGAATGCAGGAGGTGACAGGAAGAGCAAGAGGACCGTGCAGAGTTTACAAATGAATAGCAAGGTAAATAATCAGTGTTTGGAATTAGAGCTTACAAGGGCATGCAGTGATAGGACAAGAGGAAATGGCTTTAGATCGAAAAGTGATTTAGATGAGATTTCAGGAAGAAATCCTTCCCTGTGAGGGTGGGCAGGCCCTGGCACAGGGTGCCCAGAGAAGCTGTGGCTGCCCCTGCATCCCTGGAATTGTCCCAGGCCAGGCTGATGGGGCTTGGAGCAACCTGGGACAGTGGGAGGTGCATATGGCAAGGGTGGAACGGGATGGTCTGTATGTTCCAACCCACCACATTCCATGGACATGGGATTCTATGGAATGATGTTTATTTTTAGTTGAGGGAATAATGATGATAAAGGAATTGAGGGACAACAAAAAATGTGTGGCAAAAAAGCTTTAAAGAAATTGTTAGGGAGCAGGACTGAGAAGTTTTCAGTTGTAATCCCAGTTTGGAACCTTGTAGGAGAAAGGAAGGAAAGTGGTTTCTGTGTCCATACAGATGGGTCTGGGACCTGATCATTAAAGAGCACACATGGCTTTAACATACACTGCTTTTGCTTTAGGGTACCATGGAATTGCTTTTGTGCAGCACAGTTATAATGCAGTGAATTCCATAGCACTTAAGCCCAGAATGAGGGTATAAAATATGTACATTTTCTGCTCACTCTCACAGCTGAGTGCCCTGCAGCAAGGCACAGAAAGCTGGTTTTTCAAGGTAAAACATATTCTGCTGTGAATAACGTTTGCAAGAAATAAACTTTCTTTATTAGAAATTGTTCTTATATCCCAGGAGGGAAAGGTGGAACTGCTTGTTCATGGCTGCTTGTGTTTTTCCTCACTGGGAGTTGTCATTTGTGTGCTACTAATCTGCAGATCTGGTGGCTTCATGTGGGTTATTGCCCCACCAAAAATTCTTCTTTAACTCATTTATTGTGCCCTGTAACTGAGATTTGTGCTCTGTGTGTTCTTTCTCCTTGCTGGGTGTTAAAAAGACTCTTGAATGTGGAGTTCCTCCAATATAAGCAGAGAAATGAGTCCACTCAGTGGAACATTGAGAGTAAGAAGTTCAGGCCTTGTGTCTGTGCTGGGCAATGTGCTTTCCACATGGCTTTGGTTAATTCTCAAAAGAATCAGATTTTTGAAAGATTTTAATTCCTTCAGATCTTGGCTGTGTTTCTGGTGCTATATTCAGTAGCAATTCACCAAAAGCAGATGATTTCATTAAACAAGGAAAGAAAAACCCAACCAAACCCCCCTAATTTTAATGTAAATTTTTATTACAGGGCACTATTCTTAAGGCTTTTACACCAGGCAATGGCATCAAAAAGTGCTTTCTTTATTTCAGTTACATTTATTAATGGTGCTGAAGGTTTTGGGACACCTTTAGGAATTTTTCATTTCTCCTGGCGTGCTGTAAAAGCACTCTGGTTTTGTTTGCTTTGCTGCAAGTGTAAGCACAGCAGGCGTGGAGAAAAGGGTATTTTTACCAGTGATAAGTGATGTGCTGCTAATGTATCCTGGTGAAGGCAGAGGCAGAAGGTCAGCCATTGTCTCTCTGCTCAAGCCTGAATTTCAGTGCTGTTTGACAGATGAGGCAGTCAGAGCATATTTGGTTGTTTGTGTATAAGGGACACCTCATTATATTTAATGAGCAGTGTTGAACCAATATGAGATTTCCTGTAAGAGGGGGTGATTCATATATGCTTCAAAATGAGAATAGCATTCTCTAAATGATGACAAAAAAAAAAGCCTGAAATGTTAATTTAAAAGAAGGCTGTTTTATTCTCAATACAGGTAACTCCCATGGCTAAAGCAAAGTAATGGTACTTAGTTTGTTTACATCTTAGAAAAACTTTTCCCTGTCACAGAATAAGGCAGGCGTGGAGATAAATTAAACTTATATTTGAATAGAAATGGGACTTTTTCCATCATAAAAGATGCTGTAGGAGTTCAGGGCAATAATTGAATGAATTATTTCACAAAGCAAAAATTCAGATGTGTCTCCACCATAGTTTTTGTCACTTGGGTATAAAAATTGCTCTAGAATATATTAGCATTAAAATGGTTCTGAGTTACATGTGACCCAAGGTTTGAATGAGAATAACTTTCTTCACCTATGTTCTTGACTCCTCTAAAGAGAACAGGAGGTTCCGTTGTATAAAAATCCCTCTGGCCCAGGAGCAAAGCTGAGGGCTGAGATCACCAAGAGTCTCTGGGATATATCAGAATTAATGGATAAATCAGAAATTGGGCAGTGGGAGGCTCTGCCTCTCCACTTAATGGACAATTAAGGAGTAGAAACACTTGGAGTAATTAAATCAAGTTTCACCAGCAGTTTCCTTTGCCCAGATGTTGTTTCTGACCATGCTTCACCAGCCTGGAAGGTTTTGCTCTGTGAAATACCCAGTTCCCCTCAGCCAGCTGTATTTTAGCTGGCTTTGCTCTTCCCAAGCGCACAAAGTGGTTTTTAGGGTGACATTTATGGGCATTGAGGACAGACTGCTTTTGAGCAGATGTTTTTGTGAATGCCATTGACCTTTACATTTCTTAAATTTATTCATTGGGTTCATTATTTGTTTAAACAGTTGTTCATTAACTTATGAGTAAAGTTCCAGGACATTTCTTAGAATTCTTTATATTACTATCGACATGAGAAAATATTTTTCTGGTTTAGGCATATGTTTCAGAAATAATTAACTTCTATACTGCGACTAATTACTATATTCTGATGATAGAAATAACACACATAAAGGAATTAATTATTACAGCATGATTTAAAATTTCACCTGAGAATTATATAAAAATTATTTCTTAAGTTCACCTGCAAAGAGTTTTAGTTTTTCAGAATTTTGTTCTGTTATTTTGCAGGAAGACCAATATATCTCAGATTACCACATCCCATTCCCTATTTCAGATGAACTTTACTGGCAACGAGCATCCAATTAATTTTATTTTTTGTATTTAGGACCGATCCCATTTTATACCATCAACCTTAGTAAATAAAAGCAACGAAATGCCAAGAAACTCCAGCACTTTTCTGGTCACCATAGTGGATTACAGATTGCCACTCCAGCGGTGTTTCCAACCCTTATTGTGACAAATCGATACCAGAATTCAGCCACCTTATTCCCGTGACAAGTTCTAATGAAATTTTCTTTGCCAAGAGTAATGGTTTGTTCTGCTGGAGAGTGACTGGGCCATTCATTCAAATATTCAAGCACTGCGAGAAGGCCTGGTAAAAAGAAATAAAAAATAAAAACAAAAACAAAGAGGAGAGCTCTCGAGGGATTTAGGGGAATTTCAATTTATGTGGTGGTGTAGTTTGGGCAGGCTGGCATCTCTCAATGGACGTTTAGCCAAAATGCTGGAAAAATGAGGAGGCTCTGTTTGGTGTTTGTTTATTGTAAATAGGGATCCAAACTTTATTGCCAGGGAGTCACCTAAAGCAGGGCTGAGCTGGTTCCATCTAGAAAGGGAAGATAAGGAAATCAAAGGAAGGTGTAAAAGTTGGTTATGAAATGGTGGCAGTGAAATAACAGCTGGGTCCAGATCATAATCCACTGACCATGATAAGTAAATTTCACTGACCATGTGAGATATAATGATAGCAGATGTGATATTGCAGTTAAGTAGTAAAAATAATGAACCTGATAGGATTTTTCCCCTACGATTTTGGTTTTAAAAACCCCCATCAAAACAGTCAAAAGGATTACATTTTTATTTTTGGTGCACTTTTTTAGGTAGGCACGTATCCATGATATTCTATATATTTTACATTTTGCCTATGGGTGGGTGTTTGTGGACACACAGCTTTATATTTCTGTGTGCACACGAGGCAGCAGCTGTGGGAGAAGCAGATGTGACCACAGCCATCACTTCTGAGGGTGCTGGTGGCCCAGATCTACCTGGGACAGGCCATCCCAGCCCCTCCTGGCACATAAATTCTCATTTGGCGTTGTAGCCGCTGAAGTTCTGTTCAGCTGGTTCCAGCAGAGAGCTCCTGTGTGGGGTTCACTCATGGCAAGTCCAAAAACACACTCCTGTGACAAAGCCAGCCTGATAGTTTAAGAAAGTTTGAAGCAAAATTGCCAACTCTGTCTGGAGTAGTTTTATATCCCTTGTGAGTTGCTTCTCCAAGAAATTAAATATGTGAATCCAGTAAAAGTGATGATATATACAATATATCCATCCATGGAAGAGTCTTATCAGTGCTTTGGCTGTTGAGTCAGGGGTTCAGTGCACATGGAATTTCAGATTCCTTGGCTTCTGCTTTTACACTGACTGAGGATCAAACCTGCAGTTGCAGCTGCTTGGCACTAAGCAAAATGTTTTTCCTTTTCCTTAGTTCTTTAAAAATGGGGAAATAATTATGATAACCACAAAGAGCAGGGAATTATTCAGTGTTGGTGAAGTACTCTTGACCTTTTCTTCTCCTCTGCTTACCTGCATTCCCTAGTGGTGCTCTTGGCCACTCATCTAATCAGTCACTGCTGTTAGACACCAGGGGATGAGAAGAAAGAAATCATCGTGAAGAAATCACCATTTAGGAAAACACAGTGAGATGTGCAGAACTAACAGTATGAAACACACTCGGAGAAGTTCTTACATTTCTGTGCCCAGTCTGCAGAACTTCCTTCTCCGAGCAGCAGAGCAATTGTGTTAGAAACAAAAGACAATAACTCTATTTATTTTTTTGTTCTGAAGTTCTGCTCAGAAATCTGGACTTAAAGGCCTTAAGTCTTATCACCCTATTCCTTTCTTTTAGAACTTCACTTCTTTATATTCATGACTCACTGAATATAATTTGAGTTTTTCTTCCATTGGAGAACCTTTGGGAAAGTGTAAGGATAATCTGTCATGGGAAAGTGGTGAGTTAATTGCTTATGGGTCTGTGCTACCAAAATTGTGAGACCAAGATATTGAACAATCTGAAATTGCTTTTCCTCCTCAAAGTATCACAGAAAGAAATGTGACACATTCAAGGTCAGGTTGGATGGGGCCCAAAGAAAGGTGATCTGGTGGGAGATGTCCCTGTGGGACCAGGTGGCCTTTAAAGGTCCCTTTTTTGACCCAAAGATACACTAATGTGAATATCTTGTTCATTTGCAAAGACCTGGGGGCTCTGCCCTGCATCTCCCTGAGCTGAAGGAAAGCCAGGGCAGTTGGAGCTGAAAGCTGTGATCAGATAAACGTTTCTGCTGCTGAGCTGAGAACTGGGATTTCCTTGTGGACATCCTGGGAGTCCCTGCTGCTCCTCAGGATCATCTCAGGCACGTGCCAGTCCATCTGTGTTTGCACTGAAAGTGATTCTGAAAGCTTTACTGCTCTGTGCATTTGTCTCTGGACAGGATTCAGCACTTTCTTTTTCATTTGACACTTCAAATGTTTTTATCTTGAACTTTCTCATGAATTTTTATTAAGGAAAAATCTTTTGGGAGAGGAGTTGAAAGACAAAAATGGGGACCCGAGTGGCCTTCAGACTGAAAGATTAGAGAGAAATGGCAAAGCCTTTGGGAGAGCTGGGAACTCTACCAGGGGGAGCCTCAAAAAGTTATGAAAATGGGCAGCATTGTGAGAAGGGATTCTCTGCGTGGTTCCCACTGCTCTTTGACTTTATTATGACTAAAGCAAACCAGTGAAAACTTGAATTTCCCTTGCTGCTGATTGTTATCAAATTTGAGAAATGGTGCTAAAAGCAGCAGAAGTGGGGCAGAGTTTGGTGTGAGAGGCACTGACACAGATGGAGGCAGAACTGTTGGAGATCTTGGCTCACGGATCCAGATTGTGCCACCAAGAAAACTCTTTCAGCTTTGAAGTTTTATAGAAATACGGCCCAGGGATGGAGCTTTCGTTGTGTAATGAAGAATCAGTTATTCTAACAACAACATGGATTCCAGAACTGACTGAAACCTTTGGGGCTTGGAGTTTCTGCATTGAGAGAGCAAAGTGTTATCTGTAGGAAATAACTGCCTTTAATTCAACCGGTGATTTTTTAATAAAACTGTTGTGACAACCTGAATGAAAAGTAGTAATTGAAATATTTTTCAGTTCTGCAGTTCCCAATACCTCACAAATCTGGACTTTTTTGTTGTTGTTGAGTTTTTAGTTGGTTGATTTTGTTTTGTTTCATTTGCTTGTGGTTGTTTGTTTTGTGGGCTTTTTTGGGTGGTTTTTTTGGGTTTTTTTGTTTTTTTTGTTTTGTTTTTTTTTAGTTTCAGAAAAGGTCTTGGATCAAGGGAGAGCTGTGGGAGATGGGGAGAGGTTTTTTTGACCTTGGCAGTAGCTGTGCTTGGAGAAGAGAGCTGCAGGACTGTGGGAGGAAGCAAAGGAAGGAAGGTGGTGTCTGGGAAGCTGCAGCTCCTGCGGGGAGAGAGCTGGGAGGGTCAGAGAGCAAAGGGAAGAGAAAGCAAAGGTGTGATGGGCTGAGTTTTCCAGGGGCCAGAGGCCACCGTGGAGAGTTCTCTGTGACTCATAAAGTGCTGAGCTCCTGAAACTCAGACAGAAAGGAAAGCGCCACAAAATGCAGCAGCAAAAGAAGTCCTGTGTATAAACCACTTCTACTTTTGTTCTTTCTGAGATCAAAGCGTGAAGTTTTCTCTAAGAGAAAGCAAAACCCCACACAAACCACCCAACACCAACAACTTCTAGCTCAAATTTTAAGTTTCACCTGGGTTTTGGCATCTAATTTGGAATTACAAGCTTTTGGTGTTTATTGAGAGTTCATTACCTGCAGACTGTTTTTGCAAATTCACCCAAAGTTCTGTTTGATTGAAAGCCTGGACTGAGAAGTGACTGAGTACAGATGATGTGAAAGTCCTCTTAAGATATTTGAAGTGTGGCTTTTTACTGGTCTTGTGCAAGAATCTGGGGTTAAAACAGACCTTGCTTAACGCCTGTGATTTAAGCGGTGCTCAGGTCAGGATTATACACATACCTGCTCAGGTTTATAACTTGTTTACACGAGTACAAAATGAATATGGGCTGTTTACTGCCACAGAAATAAATGCAATAATGTGAGAGATTAAATATATAGTTTGATATGTGATCACTAATTCCTGGAAAATATGTAATACTAAACTTAGAATCCAGTCATTCGGGGTAATTTCACCTAAAGATGCAGGGAAAGGGAATAACAGTATATGGATTATTATGGATATTTGGAAGTTTTTCTAATTGGTCTTTTTCTTTTATTTTCTTTTTTTTTTTTTCAGGAAATCTTAAAACTAGAAGGCAACCTTGGAATTCCAAGACAAAAAAGGGCTATTTTGGCAACTCCAATATTAATTCCTGAAAATCAAAGACCTCCATTCCCCAGATTAGTTGGCAAGGTAAGTCAACAAAAACTGGATCAAATTTTGGTACTAAGTAATTGATCTATTACTCTCATAGTTCTGCAATGCCTATCACATTGGGAGTAAGATCCCAGACTTCTTCCTACCCTCTTCCATCCCTTCTGTTCATGAACACTGAATTTTTGCGTCTCGGGCAGTCTGGGCTGCCCTGTAGAAGTTCCTTCATTAAGAATTTTTATAGGGAGTTTCAGGTGAGAGTTCTGGTAACTGGGGCTGCTCAGGCACTAGGAGCCAAACCAGGCAATGTTTTCCTGGCATGGTTTCATCCTGATTTGTTCCTGTTCCTGGAGTGCTACTCAGGGATCACCAGCACCTCGGAGGATTTACAAACACAGCAATGTGGGAGCACCTGGAGGCTGCCCTCAAAGGCCCTGAGAAACCTGTCCTCAGCTCGTGTTTAAATTATGGGAACTGCAAAGGATCAGCGCCTTGGAATACTCAGAGCTGCCATCATTTTTGCAATCCTTTATGCTTTCTTATCATCATGGCTCTAATTTAGGTATCCAGATGATTAATTTGGCTGGAGTCTATTGCAAACAGAAAGAGAGATTATGTACGTGTCAGGGGAGACAAAAATTTTAGAGATATTTAAACTAATGGAATGACATATTCTAGGTCAACTGTGGTAATTGAACTGAACAAACCATAAATAAAATGGTTTGGAGTCTCAGACATACTGATGGTAGGGAAGAAATTCAGTTCAAATCAGTGCTGAAAATAAAAGCAGTTATTTCATGTGGTTTTGACTTTTCACAGATCTTCATAAGACAGGCTGCGAGGTTTTGCTAACTACAACAATGTCTGTACTAATCCTTGTACTGGTTCCTGAACCTGTTTCAGATCCTGCACAAACTGGAGATAAAATTGTTCATCTCCCTCCCTGAAATTTAGATATTTATTGTCAACTTTCCATAGCTTCCTGAATTTAAAAAAAAATCACTTAGTTGCCCACTTCTGAAAGGTGTGAGGAACATATTTATTTCCTCTCCCAAGATATTTTGGGGCTCATCTCCAGAGGCCTCAGCAGGGCACCACAGGGACTGAAGGGTCACAGCTCCTGCTGGGCACTGGTTTTGCTGAAGCTCAGCTTTGCCCTCTCTGCTCTGCTGTAATTCCTGCAGAAGGACACTGCAGATTTGCTGTGGCTTCTGTGGTGTTTTGGGAAAGAAGCAAAACATCCAGAGAATGAGGGATTTGCATGTTATAACAAATTGCAAAAATGAGGACTGTGAAGCTCTCCTGACTGAAGTGATAATTTCAGATCTGACTTGCTCTGTTTGATTCCACCATGTGGCCCTATTTGGATGTTCACATGGAATTCAGGTTTCCAGGGTGTTATTTTCCCTTTTTTCCCCCTGCTTTAGCAAATTACCAGAGTAGTTTGTTCATCTGTCCTGGCTTCCTCTTGCTTTCCACCCCTCGCTGTGTTGGCTGGAATTGCACAAGGTTGTTTGGAAGTGATTGCAGCAGCCAACAGGTGAAATGCTGATTAGCACTTCGTGGGGAGCAGGGCAGATGTGAGGAAAGAGGAGAGCGGGGGAGAACAATTATTTGAGTTTTATTTCACAGTTAGGAAACATTACCATATAGAAAAAAATATGAATTTTAGAGGACTTATTTCATTAACTTTGGTTTTATATATATATATACATCAGGAAGGAGGTACTGCACTGGACAAGTGAAAATGGGGTTTTGTTAAAATTAATTACAAAAACTCCAATTAGTATTTAGCTTAACAAGGAAGCACATGTGTTGAGCCTGTTCTCTGTGCTGTTGCTGGCTCTCCAGCATCCCCACTCAGGAATTGGATTATTGCCTTGCCATTTCCACACCCTTCATAGGGTAGCTCTTAATTAATTAACTATCCCGGACATGCTGTGTGTGCAGGTGGAGAAGTCTCACCTTTTAGCAGGATTTAAGATTTTGCATTCCACGCTTCGTGCCTGAGGGAGAACACTGAGATTAAAACATTTTCAAACAATCTCGGTAATGTGGGCCTTTGTGACCAGATGGGCCAGGCTACAACTCCTGACTGTTATCAATGTGTTTTGTTGAGCTCTTGCTGATAGAGCACTGGGATATGATCTTCAATTTTTAGTCTCTCTCCATATGTTACTTTTCCGGTTTATTTGTCCACACGAAGTCAAATGAAGTACAAACCAGTGGGATGCAGGATTGTTTTGTTCTTACACTGACAGGAAATTCTCCTCTACACTGTGGAAAAGTTTTCTAGGTCTGACTTAGAGTGGTGGTTCTGTGCATCCACTTTTGAACAATCTTTTGGCAGCCTTTAACTGTGGTGATGATGGTGCCTTTTGGAGTTTAATCCTCACACTAATGCAGAGCTCAGAGAGCAGGAAGGGAATTGTGGAGATGCTCAACAATCCCTGCTCTTTTTCCACACATCAGAAGAGAAGGGCACCTGCAAAGTGAGACTGGGTTTATCCAGGCTCTGAGGGTTTGCCCTGCATTTATTGATGGGAAGGGGTGAATCGAGGATTCTGTTCTTCAGTTTGAAGGAATTGTCCTGCATAAGAATGAGTATTGCAATTGTTGGCGTGGAAAATCTGGAAGCCATGAGTGGCCTGGTGAAAACTGGCAGGACATTTTATGCTCAGTGAAGGGCAGAACAGAGAGAGAGGTACATAGGAGACTTTGAAGGAAATTACTGAATAAATCAAAACCAAAACGTTCCCCTCCCCCCCATTTTATTGTTATTTGTCTATTTTGTTATTTTGGAAGATGGGTGGAGATGAATAAGGTATTTTGGATCAGAAACTTTCTACACTTCCTGCCTCTGATCTGGCTGTTAGCTGCAGTTACATGGCAGGACTTACCCCAGCAAAAGCTCAAGACTAAGGTGGCCCAGGTTTGCAAAGAGGATAAAAATCTTTAAGATCTATGATGAAGTTAGGGTTTTTTTCCTCCTCTGAGATGTGAATTTAAGGCAAAGAGCAAATGCATCTCGTCTGTTAAAGCAGCAGTGGAAAAACACTTGGAGAGGGGAGAAACTGAAGAAAACTGGATGTAAAAGCTGCTGGGAGCTGCTATTTTTGAGTGGCTATCTTAGTGCAACTATTTATATACAATAAATTATATGCTTCACAGAAGGGAATTGTCACAGACTAAAGATGCAGCTGTAAAAAATGTCAAACTTCAAGCAAAAAAATTGAAGTGTCAAAAGCGATGATTAGGATCTATTAGCCTGGGAAGAGAACCTAGAGAGAAGGTTCATAGGTTAGAGGAAGGCAGGAGAAACACAAGAGAAGAGTGAAATAAAAGCTGAATTAAGAAGTGCTTTGGTTCTACTGGAAATAAGGCAGAAAATTAGGAGAAGTCTAAGAAGATTGGAGGAAGAAAGGACCTGGCCAGGCTGGGTGTCCAAGCCTCGAAGATGTTGGTGTGTGCTCACAGAAGAGAAGGATGTGCAGAAACAGGAGTAACACCTCAAAACCCTTCCCACACCATAAGATCTGTGTGACTGCTGATCCTCTCAGCTGGGAAAGGACTGAATCCCAATTCTTGGCCAGAATCTTTGTTTCAGTTGCTAAAATACTGTGGAAGCAAGAGAATGTATTTCTCGTGGTGGAACCAGACACAGGATCTACAGGAAATATCTACTGGATTTTTAAAAATTAATTTTTAATATCGAATTGCCCATTTTTGGAATCATCATCAGAGCATGCTCGGAAAACAGGAGGTGTTCATCAGCAAGAATTCTGACTCGTCCAGAAGAAAAGAATATTTTGGTGACAGCTGAAGAAATGGGTGAGGAACTTTTTCAGAGAGGAGATGGAATTACAGAGGCATGAGGAATTCTGATTCCTTGAATCTGTCTGATGGCATATAAGGAGAGCATTCTGCTAAAATATGTCTATAATTCCATGTGGGAAAGGCACATCCACAGAGGAGGAAATAGAAACAAGAAGCAAACAAGGTGGAAAAGTGTACAGATGAAGAAGGGTGTTATTTATGAATAGCACTTAGGCAATAAATAAAGCTCTTTGAAATCCATCAAGAAACAAAGATTGGGTTTAGAGAAAAATCAAGTTATGGTCCAGGTACAGTGAGATTGGGCAGAAATAAATATGAGCTCAATTTGCTGGGCCTGGCACAAGCATTTTCTGTAAATCCAGATGATTTAAGTGAAAGGAATACACTGCTGTAATAACTAATGGATATAAATTTTGGCATAAGATTAAAAGAAAAGTTTCCCAGAGAAGAGGAATTAATTTCCAACAGCAGTACTGAGGAGGGAACACAAAATTAGATAAATATGTGATCACACAGCTGCTTCTGATCCTGACAGAACAGACCCCTGGAGTTCTCCTGCTCCTCTGGTGTCCCTGAAAATGTGTGAAACCCTGCAGAGCTGGGCCTGAACGGGCTGGAGGTGTCAGGGGTGAACTTCTGATTAAATTCATGGCTTGCATGGAGGAATGGCTCACTCCTGACCTTCAGGGAAAAATCCCCACCTGCCTCAGCAATGCAAGGAATGAAAGGAGCAGCACTCCATTATATTAAAGGGCTTTCACTGCAAGTACATGAATTATTAAGGTACAGCATATTAATTCTCATTAAAGGATATGTATTTGATGTCCTAACAAACCATTAAGTGAAAACAGCACTTCAGATTTGTCTCTTTTTTCTGAGAGGTCTCTCTTCAACCTTCTCTTTTTTAAGAATACTGACATTCACATGAGCAATTCCAACAGAGCACATTTGTTTTCTTTGAGCTAATTGAATTTTATTGGAAAAAATTGTTAAGATACACCTGTTTATTTAAGACTTTCAGAAGAAATACACATGAGTTGCAAATGCCTCAGAAAACTGGAAAATAATAGCTTACCATTATTTTTCAGTCTCTGATGTTGCTAATAAGAATAAAAATTTTAAAACATTTGAGGAATTCTTTCTAATCCAGTTACTATGGTTACAAGTTCATTGGAGATAAAGCAGTTATATGGCAATGATGGAATCGAATTTTCTGAACAATATTGATATATCCAGTACCTAATTTCCTGCTCCGTAATAAATCATGTTAATGACCTGAAGGAAAGCAGCAAACAGAGAAAGAGATTTTCTGCTCTAAAGCTGTTCAGCAAAGTGTGCTGCAGTTTAACTGCCACACTGTTTGTGTTAACTTTGATTTCAGATGTTGATAATTTTAAACTGTCCTACAAATTAAGGTAGAGGTGAGAAAAAAGCCAGTAAATTGCCTGTGTAAAGTAACTAAGATGAAATTAAACCCTGGAAAGGAATTCTTCACTGGCACACTAATTTTATTGTAGGCTCAAGTTTAAAATGTTGGGATTATTTTCAGACATAGCAGCTATTTCACATAATGAATGGGGATGGAGAGTAAGAATTGCCATTCCCTGAGCCCATTCCCTGTGGTTTTCATGGAACCAGACTGATTTTTAGTTAACTTTCACCTTTACAGTCTCCCTATTCTGTATCCTGAGCTGAGTGATGGGAAGTTGTTGTTCTCCACCTTGACTTTCTGTCTTGTTTCAATTCACTTGTTTGGAATATCCACAATCTGCCCAATTTTTAGAATCTATTTTCTTATTTAATGCATACTTTTGAGCAGAAACTTGGTCTCTGCATTCTTAGTGGGGCCAAATTTTAAATGTAACAAGATGTAGACCCTAAATCTGTAATCTTGGATTGGTAAAACAGGATATTTGGATCCAGGCTTTCTGTTTGCTTAGGCCCTTTAATTTGTAAAGTTTCTTCCTACAACTCTACTCAAAGTAACACTTTATTTTAAGTGGGATGGGAGGTGCAGCAGACTTATCCAGCTTTATTTAGCAGAGTGCTGAGTTAGTATCTTACCAGTAAAAACATAAAAACTGCATGAGAGCAAAGCCAGGGGAGAGAACACAACCACAGAACTTCCTTCAAATCAATCAATTAAGATATTTATTTGATAGCTGTGAACTGATTCATACTGCTTCAAATATGATTGTTTTCCTGTTCCATTCCAAATAATTTCTCTGGTTTCTCGTTATACAGTCAGTTGTTACCAAGTTTATCATTTAATAGAAAGCAATATCCAAATGAATGACATTTTAGGAACAAAATTAACTTATCCCTGCCAATTTACAAACTAAGTACTGTCATACTGTCAACCTTGGTGCTTTCATTAATAAAAGACTTTAATAAAGGCATTTTGCAGACTGGTCTGGCGACAAATGTGATTTTGCCAGCTGTGGCTTGTTAAAATGGTATTAGGTAAAGATGGTTGGCAGAGCATTTCCAGAAGGAAAAATTATATGTATTGTATATGGCTCGTATGTTAGGTGGAGTAAATAGCTGTCACTCAGGGAACAACAGCAATTTTCTTCCTCCTCTCCCACTGCTGATTGTGTTCAATGATTAATTGAAGAGAATTTTAACCTTTCTGTGTTTTGCCCTTGCTTTTATCATACATGGATGATTCCTGTTTGGTTTCTTTCATTGCATTTTAGGGTGATGTACAGCAGTAGTGTGAATAAAGGAGTGTGATGCTATTATCCATAATGACAGCTGGGTTTTAATTCAGGAAACATTTTCCCTTCTCATTTCCAAAACATCTGGTGCTCTTTTCCAGCTGCCCTCTAAAGGCACCTTTTTTTAACCTTTCTGGTTTATAATTTTTATCACTCACTGTGCCAACCCTGTTGGCTGAGTTCAGAAATGGACAAAATCAGCCAGGCTCTATAGGGCAGAATCATGGAATGTTGAGGTTGGAAAAGATTTCTGGAATACATAATTTTGCAGTTAAAATCATTCTACTCTATTGACCTATTTTTCTTTCAGGGTCAAACATATAAAAATGTAAATTATTTCACTGTAATCAATGATCCACTGTTGACCTAAAATTTTTAATTACAGAAATCCCTCATATTAGGCAATTTCCTTTTGCTCCTGTTTGGAAAAGAAGAGTTTAGTTTGACCACTTTACTTTTTCCAAAGTGACTCACAAAGACAAAAATCACTTTCTGCCACTGAAACTTTGCTTAAACAAAGGCAAATTAAGAATTCAGAGAACTGTACTGTTGGATTAACCCGCTTTCCAAAGTTCTGTACTAAACTTAGCGAGAGTGTTGGGTTTAGGGTTGGCCACGATGCTCCTGAAATTTTCTCAGGCTGTTTATGAAATCATGGTGATAATTGGAATTTAAATTTAATTAGGGGTTTAAACACAGGGCTCATGCCCTCCATTCTGTATTTATATCTCCATTATATATATATATATATATATATATACACACACACATATATGCACACAAATTCCAGAAATGCATAGCAATAAATTACTTCAGGCTTCTACAACTTATCCAGACCTTCATGGGCTCTCTTCTTGGTCAATTCTGTTGATTTCATTGGTGTTTTTCTCTCATTTTAATGTATAAGTTGCTGCTGTGAGTTCTCACTGCCATGGAAAGTTTCCCAGTTTCAGCTGCTTTTTTCTCCACAAATATCCAATGCACTGCTGCTTTTCCATACTTTATTTTCCTGCCGTGTTTCTGGCTGCCTCATATTCCTGAAGAACAGGTGCATAACATGGGATAAATATTTATACAAATTCTGCCTAAGAATTGAAGTGACTGTTGAAATATTTGCACAGTTTTGGGGGGACATTATTTTAGTAACATTCTTGAGCTTGATTTGCAGTTTAAACTGAGTTTTTGTAAGCTTGTGCTCATCCCTCAGCACTGCCATGGAGTCTGCAAACACAAATTAAAACATTTTATTTTTCTGTATCCCTGCCTGACCCTAAACCCATTGAAAATGGCAGAAATTCTCCCATCAAAGTGGGACAGGAATTTTGGTAAACTCAACCCTCCTGGGAGGGGGAAAAAAGACCCTTGAAAGAAGTGTAAGTTCAGCTGATCGTGTACATACCAAGTTATGCTTTATTCAATATGTTTTTAGGGAAAATTTTTAAAGTGTACTTGAAAAATAGGGTTTTCATCGAGATTCAAAGAGCTTCAGAAGTTTTTCTTTTCACTTCTGCAAAGCACAGACGAAACTATTAAGCTTACATTTCCAATTGAACTTGAGAATGGGCTTGATAATAGGAATCTGTTCAACAATGAAGTCCAGAAATTGAAAGTAGTAGTGATCCCTATAATCCAATAACACGTGTCTTAATATATTTTTTACTTATTAGAATTGGAAAAAAATGAAGAAGAAAAAAGCAGTGTAGATGTAGCTGAGCTTGGCTATAGCTTAAATTCAGGAGCTCTATTAATTTAACAGAAATCATGTTCAAGCCTGATTTACAATCTATTACAAGTATTTCATGGTAATTGAATGATGAAAGCTGCTTTCCTCCCAATAAGAGTTCCCTGCAACAAACCCAGGTGTTCCTCTCCATGGCAGCACCTCGAGCACAGTGACCCTAAAAGCTCCCCTCAGCACCACTGGGGTTATTTTCTGCCTCCTGACATTTCAAACTGGGATAAGAGGGAGCAAATCCTGGAGCTGCAGCTGACCTGGGCAGGCAATGAATATACATGTGAAAAATGCAAATTCTTTCTTCTTTTCTGTCTCTGCAGGTGCCAATAGATCTTTTTGCTCTGCATTTCTCCAGTTTTCCTGGAACTTCTAGGAAATTTGTTGTGGGATGTTTTAAATCAAATTTGGTTAAAATTAGCCAAAAGGGCTTAAAATTGATAATTTAAATGTTTTGGTTTTTTTTTTCAGGAGATCAGACTAAAGAATCAGGTGTTTAGCAAAACAGCCTTTCCTCAAGTGATCCTTTTCCACTTGACAAGGGGGCCCTTAAATGTTCCTGAAGAAGCTGTTGTGGGGTTGGAATAATGATTAAATCAAACACATGAAAAGAATAATATCTGCAGTGGGCAACTCACTAACTATGTTAAAAACTATAAGGATCTGTGTGAAATTTATACAACACAATGGGCAATGCTGAAAGTGTGTGAATAGGAAAAAAATAATGAATCAACTCCATCCAGTCTTACTGTGCTGTTGGGCAAACCTGAATTTGCTAAGGGTCACTGAAACACAAAAATTAATTTGCATTAATAGAATTTATTATACATGGATTAGTTTTCTCAAACTCCTATACTGTCATTAATGCATTAAGTAATTTCCTTATGAGAATCCTAATTGCTAGTTAATAAATCATATCCTTTTTTTCCTTTTTTAAAAAATCCAACACAATAATGATACAATAATGCTCTGGAAAAAAAAAAGTGTAATTATCTGTTAATGAGAAGTCTTAAACATCACATATTGTTTCCTTTAGGGCAAGGCTGATGAAGGATGCTCTTTGTAAGCACCAGAAAGTTACTTTTGCAAGGAGTAGAAAACTGATTGTATTTATCCCCCAAGATTCCCCAAAGATTGGAGACTCCAAACTCTTCACCTAAGGAGGTTCAGCTGTGGTTCAGAGCTCAGGATGTGCTGCTGCTGTTTGTACCCACAGCTCTTCTTCTCATGGCAAACAAGTTTTGACCACATTTTTCATGTTGAGAACTCCCATCATGGACAATCTTTCAGTTTTGGGACCAGATAAAGCACCTGTTCCCTGATGATAGCACATGGATGTGTAGGTGCATGTGATTTATAGCAGATGGGGACATGTACAGTCCAGTCCAGTGCAGCAGAGCCGGGAACAAAAAATCATTTCTTCTTCACATGCTTTGCAAAAGAACCATTTTCTAAAAATTTTTATTGGACATCAGAGTTAATTAGATTTTTAGAATTAGACAAATTTTCCAGGCAGCTTTTAAAATCAAACACTAGAGGCAAAATACAGCTCAGTTGTCATTTTTTGTCCTTCATTCTCTCAAGGAGGGACTCCCTGTTGCTTGTGTAATGAACCATGTGGACCCTCATGCAGCAGCTTTCAAATTATGAAATTATTGTGTTGGAGAGAGAGAAATTATCTCATTGAGGAGCAGGATCTGCCATTGGTTTCAGCCGCGAATTTACAGTCAGGAGATTTTGAGTTTTGTGGATCTGTGTGACAATAAAATACCTGGCAAACAGTTCATACAAACAGCTTTACTTCTACTGGAGGTTCAAAAAGACTGTAAGAGGGTTCTTCAAAATTCCCAGCCCCCCCTTAAAAAAGTGAAAATTTTGTCAAATGAGAAGGCAATAAACTAGTACACAAAACCAGTAAATATTTCAAGTGTTTCAGAAAGTAGGGTAGCTGTGCCACACTGCAGATGCTCCCAGCAAAGGAGGGAGATAAGAGCCTGAAGGAGCATCTCAAAATGAAGTGTCCAAAGAAATGGATTCAGAGCAAAAGAGAAAAAACATTAGTAAAAATTAGGAAAGAGCAAGTTTGTAGAGAATTCAAAATGGGAATTAACTCCTGACTGTGGCACGTAACTATTGCTGCACCGTGGCTTCACTTGCTCTGGGGTGTTTTTAAAAATAACCCTATGAAGCCTTTCAATGGATCTGGAGCTACAGCCCACTGATCCCCTTTCAATCAAAGCCAGGATGCAGCAGTCACAGGGACAGATAAACTTTGGAACAATCATGAAATGAACAATCAACATGGATCTTTTTAGGGCAAATCATATTTCCTAAATGTATTAAGAGCTGTGGAGAAGCTGAAGGTGTAGATAAATCTGATCAATAAACCATACTTGGGTTTCTCTGCTGAGAGGAAATGCTTCCTTTGGCTAAAAATGATTGAAACATCAGCGTGGAAATAGATTTCCATAGGGAAGGTTTCACCAACAGCTATTTCCAAGGATTTATACAGTGATTTGCGTTGTTTAACACAACAGGAATTATCTGGCAAAGGAGACAATGCAGTGGCAGAGTTTGCAGATCATCCAAAACGAGTCAGGAGGGTGACAGGTAATGGGAAGATTAGAGTGCTGCAGAGCCATTTAACAGCACCGAAGGTTAGAGCAGGTTGATAATTTTTGTCAAGCATTGTGATATTCTGGGTATTGTCACAGGATGTAGAGGCCAACAGGAAAGGGTGTCCTTGCTGCTGCGCCTGAGGGTTTCTGATGCACCACTGCTGGGAGCATCCAGGGGCACATGGATCCAGGAATGACCCCCAGCCATTCCTGTGTGATTTTTGGTTCGTTTTGAATTATTTGTACTGCAGAAAGGTTTCAGGGTGGCTGCACAAATAGTTACCTCACAGTTCTGTGTTTCCACAAACCGTGTCGAGTTTAAGCTTTTGTTCTTCTGAACGCAATTTCTATCACTCAGATGTGTCTGGAAAGCAGAGAGAGAAGGGGCGAGGGATGTCTGACTCATTATTTGTCTTCAAATATTGCTTTATTATTTATAGACTCGTTCTGCATTTCAAAAGCGTGTAGGCAATGGTAGAAATGAAAAGCTGTTTCTGAAAGCAGTGAGATTTAAGTTACCAAGGCCCACATTTTCAGGGGAATTCAGGTGTCTCATTTCCTTCATCAGGATGGTGCGTGTAACCCACAGTTAAATGGAGTTAAAGTTACTTCTTGTGGCACTGCTGATAATTTGTGCATCTCCAGTTGTCCTGTAGTGTAAAAGGAGATATTGTATTATAATGTCTGCTACTGGACTTCAGTTTGGCTCCTTCCTGGGTCTCTGGGCTGACACATCCCTTGTTTGTCCTGAGCTCTTCAATCTGCAGGAGTTGTCCTGGACGTTGGGGTCACTTCAGCTTGGGGTTTTTACCTGGATGGTTTCACACTTCAGTTCTACCTCTCCCTCTCCAAGCTACGGCAGAAGGGCTGAGTTTAGCCACTAAATTTTCTAATATAAATTTCTGCAATATTTATTTTTCTGCAGGTTGAGTTTAATGCTGATGTACTGTGCTGTCAGTGGAAAACTCCCAAGACAGGTCAAAGTGATAGATGTGGAGAAGCAATCCTAATTGATGAGAGATCTGTTTTCTTGCCCATTGATTTCTCTGGCTCAAATTGAAATGAATGATTTGCAGTTGAAATGACTGAACTATTCTTTCTAAAGATCAATTTCAAAACCATCTCTGCTCTTCACATTAGCTGGGAAATCCTGGGACTCTTCTAAGATCTTTCTGTATTCTAAACACATTAAGCGTAACCATAGAAACGTACATATTAAGGTGATTTTAATTATTAATAAACCTGGTAGACATTGCTAAATTATTTTTGTACCTCCACAATGGGTTGTTGACTAATTTACATTTAAAAAAAGTTACTAATAGCATTAATTTTTTTTAACTTTCTATTTGAGAATTGTGATCATATGCCTGCAGCCTTAAATTCTGGTAAAAATTAAACAACAATACCTGATCCTGGGGAAACTAACTTGCTTCATTAATCTAAAGGCTCTTTTTGCCTCATTAATTATTGCTGCAGTTTTACCTGCATTTCTCTTAAATTAGAAGAGGAAAAGACATTATTTTAAGTTTATCGCTGAATTCTTTGTGAGAATGGGTGAACTCTTGTGCCTTCATCTTTAGAGGTGTCAGCATATTATTTGGAGGATCTCCATATATTTCTGTTTTTATATGAGAGTCATTAATATTTTAGAGAAGTCCAGTCCTTTTTACCTGAAAACGCATAGTAAATTTGTACTAAAACATGTTCAGTAGTATACATAATATAATATTTGTTATCTTTGGGTGTTTTAGCCACACTATAACTGCAGTTAAATATAGGGAGGCAGGAATTAATTCCATCAGAAACAGCTGTTAATGTTTTCATTGTTCTGAGAAATGGGACTACAGCAATGATCTGAGCCTGTATGAACTGTGAGAATGGACTGGGCTGTTTGTTAACTCTGAGCTGAAGCAGTGCCCATGAAAACCAGGTGGATTTTGGATTCACCAATGCCACTGAAGTCAGATATGGCAACGGGTGGTTGTGGATTATCACTTAATATTGCCACTGTCAGTAAGGAGTGTCTGGCATGAGCTGGGAACAGCCGTGGAATGAAATCCTGTTTTGTTTCTGGATGTGCCTCCTCTTTTCCCTGCGATGGCAGTGAGGCAGTGCCTTGCTAGGGCTGGGAATCCAGGCCTCAGCGTTGGCTGGGTTTGTTCTGCCCTAAAGCCAGGGCCCAGAGCAGCTGTGGGTGAAATGTTGGTGCACAGTCCAGCTGGGCCCTCTTTCTGCACCCCAAAATGGGGCAGGACTGGTTGGATATTCCCATTTTGCCAGTTCAAAATGGCACTGGAGGCCCGTGCTTCTACACGTGTAGAAACACGGGCCTCCAGTGCCATTTTAAACTGGCAAAATGTGAATATCCAACCGGTTTGGCTCCTGTTTGAATTCTGACATCATAGGGTAGATGACAGGATGGTTAAACACTGAGGGAGAAAGCCCTGAGAGCACTGAATTAAGGGACACTCCAAGGAGACAGCACGGCACAGATGCTCTGGCATCAGGGTCACTCCTGGGGTGAATGCTCCTCCCAGGGGTTTTCCAGCCATTTCCAGAGCTTCAATGGGGTTTCTTCTCCTGGAACCCAGCATTTCCCTTAAAATAGCAGGACCACACAATGCCAGGTTCATTTCCATTAAACAGCCTTAAACTGCTCATTTTAAGTCAGGTTTAAAATTGCTTAAGCTTGTTCTGGGAGATGGAACAGAACCTCCTCAGCTCGTTTAGCTCTCATTGTTATAAGAGAGGGAATTTCTTTCCAGCATTTAGAATACTTTACACAAATATCCCCCTTTTTCTTTTTTTTTTTGCTATGGTTTATTCAGTGTGGATTTTACTTCTTGAATGTCTTTCTCTATCCTTTATATTCTTCCATCTCAGCTAAAGTATGAAAGTGATTTTTTCCACACTATTAGCTACATTTGCATTCTGCAAGATAAAGAACGCCGTAGCCATTATCCACCAGTCCAATGAATGTAACACTTTAGTAATTTAACAGCCCAAACTTTCACAAATTCTTACTATTAGCTTTAAATAGTATTTTTTGACTTTGAACAGTGTTATGGCAAAGCAATTGCATGTGACTGGAAAGAATCTAATTTTGTCAGAGTTAAAAAAGATAAAGCTGCTAGAGGTAGTGGGAAAATATTGTGTATTTAGCCACAAGTGGATTAGAAAGCTCAGAATTTTTTGGGATTTAATTGTATAATAACTGTAATTAAGATTTAAGTAATGATAAATGATAAATTCAGAAGCTGATACTAACTTGCAAGTTTATGATATGCAGTGTAAAAAAAAAATCCATTATTTCTGCTGCCTACAAATTTTACTTGGCCTCAGGCCACCGTTGGGTAAAATCAGACTTTTAATTATAGAACCTTGTGTGATTTTCCCTCCAGTTCTATCCTTTAAAAAGTAACTTTTGTTCAATTAATTCAAGGACAGCATTTATGTTCTTTGTGTATTTTATGGGTTCTTGAAAGTTAATATTTTAATTGTTGATAGTTGGTGATGGAAGCCTAACAATACTCTAATGGATTGCCATATGGAGTACTTTTTTCCTGCAGTCCTAGTTGTCATGAAATATTGTTTTGTGAGGTATATTGGTCATGAAAAGCTGTAAGTTAGACATTGATGGTTCAGGTTTCACAGAACACTGAAAAACTCGTATGGGATAAAAACAGAGATAAGTGACCAAGATGAATGTTTGTTGAAGCTGCATTTTAGAATTTAATTAATTAATTATTAATCTATTTATTTTACTGGTGATGTGTGTGATAACAGTACCACCTTTTAGGCAGCTTAGAAAGTTATTTTCTATAAAGAATACAGTACAGATTGTTTTGTGAATACGTTCAGTCTAAAACTTCCTATAAAGGTCATCTGAGACTTTGGGCATATTTTAAAAGAACATTTATTTTTTAATAATTATTGGTTAAAACATCCAAAGGTTGCCATGTGTAATCTTTAAAGAAGTTTTTACTGAAGCTTTAACTGAGTTTGCGTTTCTAGATTTAATTTTTTTGTGAGAATCTTTCACAAAAGTGGTCAATGCTGATTGTGAGAATCATTGCTTCACATTATTACATTGTAGTTTTATTTGTTGCCTAGTGAAAGTTGATGAAAATATCTGTATTTATCAATGCACTTCGAAAATTGGGAAAATACTTTGCAGAATATTTTTGTGTCGTCTGACTTGAAGGCATTTTTTTCTTATGATGGTCAACAAGACACTGGTTTGGCTGAATTCTGGAATAAGGCTTCTTAAAAGGGATTACTCGAAACTTTAAATACAATGTAACTGATCACTCAACATTCTGTGGATTATTTGTTATTTATTCTCAGAGATACCAGTAAATCTCACTTATACTCTTAAAATAATCTGTTACAGCTCAAAGCGAGTAGCTGCGCAGTTCTTTCCAATACCCTTGTAATCCCCTCAGTGTTTCAGATTATTTCTCTAGGAGATTATTGGCTTTATGTGGAGTTTTTAATTCTAAATGAGTAGTTAGATTAAATCAGGTTGACATTTGTTTGCCAGCAGAGAAAATCAGTGGCAACTGGTTCACTTGAGATAACACTCGCTAAGGACTGTCATTGTGAGAGTTATTGCTGTGTAAAAGGGGAGTTTAAGCATTTCCTCTTCCAAATTTGGCCTTTCCCCACAGCTCTGGTGAGGTGAGGTCGATGTTATGACAGCTTTGTGCTTTGCTTCCTCAGTAAATCATTTATTCCAGGAGTGCTGAAGTTTTGATGTGAGTCTGGTTTATTTGGAAGGGATCCCACCAAAAGAATGTGAATTTGCCTTTTCCCTGTTTTTCTCTTTTTTGCTGACTCCTGGAGACTGACACAAAACTTTTGCGAGCGCATTAATGTTTCCATCAAACTGTTCCTCCAGGTACAGGTGCCAGTCTTTGCACACAAATGCAAACGTTTCTGCAGAAATATTGATGCAAATATCTGTGTCAATAGGAGACGAGACTAAAACAAAAACACCCTCACTTGGAGCAGCGACAGCTCTTGGCTTGCTGAGTCACTAAATGTAGATGCTCTCTGTAGTTACATTTTATGGCTCAGCTTCCAGTTTTTCAAGGAAGGAAATGATAAAATTTACATGAATTATCACACTAACCCAGAGTGACTATTTTCTGCATCAATTCAGGTTGGGTAATTGGTGTTGTTGCAAAATTGAATTAAATAGTTTTGCAAGTTCAGAATTAGGTACACAGAGTTCTCATGGTGTGACTAAACAGGAATAATTTCTCGTTGCCCATGATTTTATTGGAGAGAGCCCTTATAAAACCACAAACAGGGGCAGCTCTGTTTACAGTAGATGTTTAAAGGAAACCCTTGGTGTGCAGCAGTGACAAGAATAGCCCTGATTTCATGGTGCCTACCAGCAATTCCTGTTACACCTGATCCATTTGTGGTTTTTATAAATGTATCAGTAGTTTTAAAAGTAAACTCCAAAGACCTCCTGTATTTTTGTCGAGTACCTGGGAAAGAACAAACATTCTGAGCTTTGGGCCTCTCCAAACCCCTGGAATTACTGCACATTTAGCATGTTGTGTCTTGGGGTACAGTTCGCTTGCATTGAAATTGCCAGTTAAAAATAAAACTGCCATGCAATAAATAACAAAACCTACAGTGAAAATATCAGGGGCAGAGATCCACCCTTCATTTTCTTCTGTAATGATTCAACTTTATGAACGGAGTACTTGGCTTTACTAAAACCAAGCAGAAACCACTCTGGCAGATACTTTATTTGCTGTTTCTCTAAATCTCTCTTCAATGTTAGTATGATTAGGACTTTTACTAATACAGTAGGTTGCTAAAATATTGTTAAAATTGCCTAATTTTAGATTAAAAAAGACATTAAAGCTGTAATTTAGTCACTATAGGCTGCTTTTGTTTCAAATTAGAAGCAGTCAAATTTATCAAGGTGTAGCTAAAAATTCCTTTTGCGTGAGTAACAGTATCAGAGGTTTCTGCCACGCACTCCGTGCTACATCTCCAAACACAGAGTCACGTATGGAATTGCCAACAAAAGGGCTTTCAAGCACCTAGGTAAAATTTTTGATCAGGTTTGTGATGACATTGGTAATTTTAGGGCCAATATGAAGG
This sequence comes from Petroica traversi, assembly GCA_025920805.1. Classification (NCBI taxonomy): domain Eukaryota; kingdom Metazoa; phylum Chordata; class Aves; order Passeriformes; family Petroicidae; genus Petroica; species Petroica traversi. Next base: position 1,505,087 of record JAHLSL010000036.1, on the reverse strand, counting down.
AAACACAAATCATATCTACCATTCATAACTTTAAGTTACATTTCTGTCTATAATTTTTAAGAGGCTGTGGCTACTCACAGCTGTATTGATGGTTTTAGATGAAAACTGAGGTGGATCCACTGATACAAATTGAAATGAGTGTAGAGAACCTAAATTAAAATCTAAATTTTAAAAAAAAAAAGCCTAAGTGTCACGGGGCATTGCTCCTAATAGAAGCATTCAGCACTTCATCAGATTGAAAAGTTTCAAAGTTTTAAATATCCCAGATAACTGTCAAACCCAGCTGCCACCTGCCCCTGGCAGAAGCAACCGCATCTGCTGAGATGCAGACCTGTGACCTCTAGATAAGTTTCTATACACAGAAAAAAATTTATCTTCCTCCTGTGACCTTCCATGAACAAGACATGAGCCATGGATTTGTTTCCTAGGGAACTAGTGACTGAGGAAAATCTATAATTAGATCTGTGGGTTGTTTGCTACAAGTGGGAATTGGGTGCTGAGCAGGTTCTTAAAGTATCCAGAAGTATTAGACAGACTTCATGTAATCGAAACAAATTTAGAAAAAAAAAATCCTTCATCATGATATTTCTTTTTTAATATCTTCAATTATAAAATTTAAATACTTTTGATAGGGTACTTATTCCTCTGAGTTCATTTTAATTGCAAAATATTTTCACATTCAAGACTCATCAGGTCGCTAGCTGAAGCAAAAATAAAATTAGTCCAAATCTTCCGAGAAACTTCTTCAAATTCAGCCGAGTCTTAATTTTCAAGAGCATTTTAGGTGAATCATTCTCATCAGCTCCATTTCCCCACTTCACTACTCCTGTTCAGCTCCTCAGGTCAGCTCTACAGCTTCAGAGTCTTATTCTGCAATTCCGATTTCTCTGCCCAGCTGCAGGCTCCCACTTAATCCTGATCTGGGTTCCTTTCTTTGCTGCGCGCGCGGATCTAAAGATAACATTTGTAGCTGAGTCCCAGGGGCAGCAAAAGTGGCTGCAGGGAGAGGAAGCAACCAGGTTTTTGTGTTCCCCAGACAGCCCAGGGCAGAGCTCTCCACACCTCAGCAGCAGATTATTCCCGCTGAAATGCTGCCCTGGTGCTCCCAGCCCAGGGCCTCACCATGTGCTTGTCTGGATGCTGCACAAGAAGCCCTCAGTAATAAATTAAGACTTTGATCTTATTCAGAATAAATAGCACGGTGAAATACCTGGGAAGAGGTGCTGTAAGTTGGGTTGTTCTCCTCTTTTCTCCCATTTCTTTCAGATTTGGTGGTGATTACACATTGTGTGTTCTGTCCTAAGTCCTGAAGTTCTGCAATTCCAAGCCATCAAATGGGGCAGTGTTGCCTCCTAATTTCTGCCTCTTTAGAGCTTTCAGTCAAGCTCCTCTATAAATCCAAATAATCCATTGGTTTGTTTGTTTTTAAGGGGATCTTTTGAGTTCTTCTTTTAATATTGTCAATCATAGTCAGATTTTCCCTAAAACACCACAGCTTTGGAGCTGCTCCTTCTGGCTGTCACTCAGCTGAGAGTGCTGCTCCAATTCCTCCAAGTGACAGGGTTTGCAAGTCACTTCAACAGCAAATAAAATATGGTGCTTAAATGGCTCCTGAAAGGCCAATCCAGGCCTCCTGTGACCAGGAACATTTCTAACTCCTTTCCCTTTGAGGTCACAAAAATCTGTGTTTGCGAATTCTGTGCTGTCAGAAGGGAGGAATTGTTGTGTACAGAGCCCTGAGTCTGCAGATGGATTTGTGAAACAGACTGCAAGGAACAGGGAAAGGGAAAATTATTTGTAATGAATCTTCTTGCTCTTTATAAATTAGGAGTAAAAGGAAGCTGAGGAATTACCTGCTACAAAAGCTAATGCACATCTTGATGTGTTTATTGAATTACTTTACTTCGATCTTTGAGCAAATGCTCACTGTTAGCTGTTTATATCAGTTAAATCCTCAAATTTAAATCCCTGCAACTGCTGCAAAGGGTTCTTCAGGGGGAATCCTTGCATCTGTGTACAGCTACGATAATGAACCCGGGGCTGAAGGGATCCACCAGTGCCCAGGGCTCCCAATGCATAAATTCATTTTGCTTCTCTTGAACACCTGTGCATCCCACTGCAAAGTTGATCTGAATTTTGTAAACATTTATGCGTAATTATGATAAAAAGCCATTGTGTACGGAAGATATTTTTTGGTTGACTATCAAATATCCTATTTGTTTGATTATTCTAAAAAGACCTGGAAAATGGAGCCCTGATGGTGAACCAACTTCACTGAGTTTTCCTATATCATGTAATTTTCGTATATTGAGATATTTTCAAATAGTTGCATATGGAATTTATGAACCTTGTCAAATTTCAGATTCGACTCAGTGAAACATTGTGTTTGCAGTGATGTAACAAAATTATAGTTGGTTTAGTAGCTTTTACAGAGCCCCAGTCCAAAAAAAATCCATCAATGTTCCACCCACTTTTTGAGCAGTGCACGTTCTATTTCCTTCATGTACCTAAAGTGCTCAATGTGGTGCTCGATCAGAGTATTCACACTTTTGTCTCAATGGCTTCAGGCGAGCAGCATTGGTACCATTTGTAGCCCCCATCAGCCTTGCAAAAACGCATCAAAAATATGCTAAAACCGTGTGCTTTAAATCTCATTGTTCCTAAATCTGACACTTCCCGAAATGTTTTGCATGACAAAGCTCAGAGTTAAAATGTTAAAAAGGTCCCTCTTGAGAGTATCAGTGTACGTTTTTACATTTTCATAATTCATTTGATTTCAGTGCCTGATTTTTTAAATTCCCATGTTCCTTCCCTGAAAGTTGGTATAAAAGTTTTGATGTTCAAGGTATTAGTACACCCAGTACTGAATATTTCAGAAATTCTATACAGACACTCAAACACTTCAGCTTACAGATGCACCATTGTAATAATACACGTGTTCCTTTCTTTTTTTCCCCTGTTATTCATAAGAGTCTTAAGAGAAGCAGTGTAAAAGAATGTGAATAAGACGTAATTGCTACTCTTGTAATAAGAGTTTTGCCTGGTGCCACTGAGGTTTCACTTTGTAGGAATATATAAGAATAAATAACAAACAATACACAGAAATAAGCACAGAATCCAAACTTTGTTCAAGGATTAATTACCTTGTATTTAAAGTTTCAAGTCATCTCTTTGAAGGAGAAGCATCGTGCAATAATTCAGCCAAATCTACATCTTAAAATACAAAATTCAGATATTTTGTAGTAATGTGTTTCACTCAGGATCTCAAATAGAAAGTAGGTCCTTAAAGTTTAAAATAACGGAATGATGGCTTTCTTTGCTGGGTTAAATCCATCCTGCTGTGTATGTACATTTTCCTTCTCTGGGAGGTCTGTAGACGTGCATTTTTATTTGGACTGTCAACAGCATCAGACAAAATGCTGGAGCTGATGGCCCAGAAGGAATGTCTGGGGTACTAAATGTTTTTTTTCCCAGCTCTGCTTCCCCCAAAACCCAAACTCTCCACCTCAGCTTTGAGTTTCCTCGCCTTTATGTCCCAGAGGTTGGGTGTGTGTCGTACATTCCCATTGCTGGTGACATTTCCCTGTCCCTGCCCTGCCCCTGGTTTCTGGAGAGCCCCTCCAGCTGCAGGAACAGACATCAGGATTTTGGGGAGTGATGAACTGTCTGGTTTCAGCTCTGCAGGACAGCTCCTGGAGATGGACACAGCTGTGAAACCCTGCCTCTTACACGGACTGGAGAATGAAACTGGTCTGGCAATGGTTTGAAATTTAGGCCTGTGTTGTTGATTTCCATAAAAACATAATTGCTGAAGGTTTGTTTTGCTGTTTAGTTGAATTTTGAAAATATTGTTCATTCTTGCCTCCATTAACTTGTTTTGGATGTTTTGGACAACATCCTGAAAGGGCACTTGCCCCGATGGGCTTTGATTGATGATAGAGTGAAGTAATAACTCATTATGTGAACAAGAGAAAGTGCTGCCTGAAAAATATCCTTGCTGGTTTATCCCTAATTATCACAAATAAAGGGCACAGTCAGTTAGGGAAGCTTTACAACTCCTGTTACCATCATGGGAATGAATCCCCTGGATTTTCCTGCCTGTCACCTGCACATGGAGTGAATCTGGAGAAAGCCCTAATCAGAGAGAGCCAAGGTTGGGTCTGGCCAACATCTGCCCTCTCCAAAGAGCACAATTTGGCTCCCATGCTCAGCCATCTCTAATTTTTCATTAAAGAATCTAGAGGTATTAACTTTTTCATAATAAATTATTAAATGCAGTAAATTATATAAATTCCTTTCTAGCCACGGATTTTATATGTCTAGCTTACAGTAATGAAGCAGTTTCTGTTGGTTAATGCCTTTGAATAACGACAGGAATATTTTGCATTTGTTTTGGTTGAGAGTGTTTGAGTCAGCGTGGAGCAGATGGAGCCTCTGACTGTAAAGAGCAGTTTTCAGTATGGCAGGACAGGAAGTGTCTGTTTATTTACACAGTATCTAAACAATGGGCCTAAACCATTGTTTTGCTCTTGTAGAGCACAGTGATTAGAGGAAAAAAATAGTTCACCTTTAAATATTGCATGAATAAATTTGTTTCCTAAGAGGCTACGGGAAGCAGGGAACACCAAAACCAAACAACCCTACAAAAAGTAAAAAATAAAAATAAAAAAACCCACAAGAGAGACACTGTAATGCTCTGAAATGAAAAGAACTGGGGCATGAACCAAATATCCCTGTCTGGGGATGGGATTGGTTTTCTAATTAAAAAGTGAAACTATTATGATGCATCTATAATTCACCCGGCATCAAGAACTAAGAAATTCTGGGAGTGGTTGAGGCAAACACTCCTTAAAGAATAAAACTGGAGCTGAGCTTGGTGCTGTTTAGGACAGATTTGCTGGCACTGCAGAACTGTGAATTCCCTCTCTGGGGGCAGCGCGGGGTTTTTGTGCTTCTATTTCTCTTCTTCTCTTGAGATGGCTCTGATTTACTTCAGCGATAAAGCCGTAGCAACAGGGGGATCACATTGCTGAAATGACTTTAGCTGCGAGGGATACATAATGTCAGCTGAAAAACAGCACCGGGGAACGCGTTTTGGCCATGGCTCAGCAGAAAGCAGCTCCTGACAGCTCCGTGATGCTCCCTTTGCTCGGCAGTGCCTTTGGGCTGAGCAGCATCTCAGGGTGCTGGGTCTGTGGGATGGATCCCTTCAGTTCCCAATTTCTCTGGGAAAGTGAGCGATGTCCGAGTGTCACCCAGGGCTGTCCTGGTGTCCTGGCTGAGGGAGTGGCCTCCAGCTGCCCATGCTATGTGGGGTGCTCAGCTGGTGTCTCCCCCGAGCCATCTGCCAAATAAAGTCCCCTCTGAACTGATCAGGACAGGGAAAACGAAATAGGTACATTTGGGATGCTCAGTGGTGTATTCCCCTCATCCGTATTCCCAGTGGGTGGGTGCTTGTGCTGCCCTTGCAACCATTTCCTAAGAATTTCCTAAGAATTCCTTGGAGTGCACCACGTAGCCACTGCCATATGGCACAGGCGTTTTCAGAATTAGAACCTGCCCTGAAGTTCCTGAAGCTGCAAAAAAATTATGGAAATATCTGTTTCTGCCTGGGCTTCAGGTAGCAGTGACTGTGGGATTTCCTTTATGCATTTTAGAAAAGTAAAAACAAAATCCCAGAGTAAACATCGCAGCAGAAATAATCTGGCCTTGTTTCATCTCCACCAGGACATTGGGACAGAGTTGTTCTGCAAATGCATTGTGAGCTGGGAAATTTCCCTGTGAGCAGCGCTGTGTTTGTGCCAGCGCTCAGAATCTCAGCCTTGCCAGAGGAGATGTCAGACAATCCTCCTGCTTTCTTCCCTGCTCTCGCTGAAGCACCAAACCATATGGCGAATTAAGCCCGATTTTTATTAAACTTTTCATTGTACTGAGCTCCGTGTGAACTGGGAAATGCACTTTCTTTGAACTATGCAGCCATTATGTAAGCATCTTAATTAGGAGATGGAAATGCTCTTCCCTGACATTCCTGGGAGTTTGCGGCTCCCTCTTGTGGCTAATTAAGCGTTTTAACGAACCTTCTGAAAATTACTTTTTGTGAGCAGCCCGCAGCTCTCGGGCAAACGCTGCCCTGGTGCGGTTTGGGCTCTGGGACACAAAACCAGGCTGAAGGTGCTGAGCCACACCTGGAGGTAAATTGAGAAAAGAAAAAGGTCTGCAGAGGCTTGTTCTGTGAGTGTGACAGCTCCCTGAAACCTTCCAAAAGCTGAGTGAGCTCATGCAGTCATTTAGAAAACCTCTGCTCTCTGGTAATTCTGTTCCTCCCATGCTGAAGAAGGATTTGCAGCTGGAGAGGGGATGAGATATGGGATGTGTCAGCTCCAGGGAGCACAAATCTCTCAGGTCCCACATGGGGATGTCTCACCATCAAATTCAAGGTGAAGATCTTTGCCAGATTTGGAGTTGAGAAGAAATTTTCCCACCAGCTGGGTTTGTAGGGACCACTATTATTATTATTATTATTATTATTAGTAGTAGTAGTAGTAGTAGTAGTAGTAGTTATAGTAGTACATTCTTCTTTTTCTATCCAGTGTGGGGAAAAATCTCAATATGAATATCTGGATTATTTTTTTTTTACAAATTCCTTTCCAGAGCCCAATATGTGTTTTTCTTTCTTACTGTGGATTGTCACAAGCGAGGCATTGTGTTTAGACTGCATCTTAAATCTCTCCTAAACAGTAAGGTGATGTTTGATGGCTCTGGTGGAGGTGCCTGCAGTACAAACATCTTTGAGTTAGACTTTTGTGCAGGCCTGGGGCTGATTCTTGTATGTTCTTCCATGGGAAGGTGCATTTGCCTCACAATAAGTCTCAGACATCAGGGCAGAAAAGGATCAATCCATCTTTTCCCTTGAAAAATGATCAGTGGTCATGACATTGCAAGATCTCAAGCACAGCTTTCCGTTAAGGAAAACACGTATTTTTAGGCTTGACGTAAAAATACCAGAAATTGGTCAAAACCATGACCTGAACATCAGGTAACTTTTCAGTAGGAGCCATTAAGTTTGAGCTTCATCACCAAACCAGAAGTCTCAGAGTGACTTTGCCCATTTGTCACCTGCAGTGCTGTCTGCCCTTGTGTTTGGGCACGATTTACTCAAAAAAACACAGGAAGGAAACTCCATCCATGGGTGTTTCTGAGTGCTGGAAGGAGGGAGGAAAATAAAGAGGTGAAGCAGGTTTTTACTTTGAAATGTCTCCCTTCCCCAAGGGTTTGGAAAGCAAAACTTTATCTCCGAAAATGCTGATTTCCTATTTCATAACTCGTGGCAATTTTTTCTCAGTTAAAATAAAGGAATAATGATTATGGAGTTAAGTCAAAATCTCACTGCCCGGCAATCTGCAAACCCACAGCAATAGGGCAGCAAACATTTATTTCCTCAGGGACATTATTAAACACCCTGCATATTTATCATCTCAAAATTGGAGAAAGTCCAGATTTCTAAGGCCACTTTCTCCCTTCCTCTTCCTGAGCTGTAATTCAGACCAGAATATAAATTTCTGCCTTAACGTTTCTGCGGAAATCAGCGATAAGAAATTGCTAGAAACAAAAGAGCACAGAACAGCAGAGGGAAGAAATGGCTTGGCAAGATTGTCAGCCTTAAAGGGCAAGATTAATTTATAATTCCTCAGATTCTGGTGTACAAATACAATTTTGCCAAGCATCTGGCTTGTAAGTGACATTGTGGGGCTCTGCAGGTTTGTAAATGTTACTGTGGCTAATGTGAGGCTGCTTTGAAATCGGATTTTTAGGGATTTTGTTCTCATGAGAAAAGAAGGTGATAGGAACAAGGAGTTGCCATAGACTTATGGGCGTGTGTTATATACAAAAATAGAATTTTGGAAAGTGGTTTAATTCCAGCTGTGTGACTCCAAAGGATGCTGGGCAGGATACTCTGTTATTCTCATGCAGAGTTTTTTCCCTTGATTTAAATTCCTGGAGAAAAAAAGAGTTTGTGTAATGACTTCACAATGACTAACAAAATATTGTGTGATGGCTCTCTGGTATGGTAAGGGTTGTAGTGAAATAAGAGTGCTTCTTGGCAATCAATAGAATATGTCTTTTTTTTGGTAAGTTTGTAGCTGTTCTATCAATTTAACTTAAAAGAAGAAATAGCATTAAATGAAATGTCAAGTTGTAGGTATTGAGTGAATTCGGTGAAGGAATAACAGAAACTTTGAGTAGTGAAATTGAAGACATTAAAGATAAGATAGGAACTGGCCAAGAACATGAGTAGCTTTTCCAGGGTTTAACACAGAAATTGCACAGTGTCTTGTGAATGATTGAAATCATATTTTAAAGTCACATTTTATTGGCAGGGAACACAGCTCAGCATTACTTAATAGACTGAAATGACTTATGTGGTTTTAGGATGAGTTTAAAAGATTTTACAACGTGGCCTGTCACTTGTTTCCTGCCATGCAGGTCATCAGGAGCGAAGGGACAGAGGGAGTGAAGTTTCGGCTCTCTGGAAAGGGAGTGGATCAAGACCCAAAAGGAATTTTTAGAATCAGTGAGCTGAACGGGGACGTCTCCGTGACCCGAACCCTTGATCGAGAAGCAATTGCCAATTATGAGGTGAGTACTCAGAGCAATAACACCACTGCCTCATGCTGAGAGCGCGTTTTCTGAATGTGTGTTTGCTCCTGGAAGACCTGCAGTTAAATTGAAGGCTCAGTTGCAGCCACTGTCCTATGAAATTTCAAGAAGAGCCGTTGGAAATGGTAAATGGGTTTGTTTTTCAGTTTGCAGTTGAAATTTGTCTGCTTTCTGCATGGAATTTCTGTCATTTGTCTTCAGTGGAAATGCTGTCTGGACATTGTGTATGCACTTGATTTCTGAAAAGAAAATTTTGTTTGGACAAAGGAAGATCTTTTGGGGAAGTTGTCACTATGGTAGTACAGAATTATACATTTTTATTGTCAAATGGTCAATGCAAAGTGCCATTGAACTCCATTTTTAGTAATGGGTGTCTTTAATAGAGATAAAGAAGATTCTGATAATATGAAAATGTTACATATGAAATGTACATCACCTACAAAGGTCTTACTAAAGATTCCTTTCCTTGTCAATACAAATGTTTCTCTCCATTGAACACCCGAAAAATTATCTCTGAAATCTGCGAAGCGACTGCCCCACATTATCCCAAATGCAAGAAATAAATAGAAGCTCTGTCAATTCCTTTTTTCCATCCCTGGGAATTTGCACTCACACTGTCCCTGGGCTCGCTGATCCAGAGGAGCAGCTCAGGGTCAGTGCTGGTTCCCTTTTGTGTCCCCACCACAGGGATTATCTCCCACCCTGTGCCAGAGGTGCCCCTGTGGGACACAGACTTGGGGACATCTTGGCTGCCACCCCGACCCCTCAGTGTCACCTCCTGCAGGTTAATAACCAACTCTTGTACCTTCAGTGCCATTTCCCTCCTCCTCTGGGAGAGTTTCCCGCTTTGGTGCTTGGTCCTACACAAACAGCTCTGCTCAAATTTACCATATGCTGGTTTTCAACACTTGAACATCTCCTGCATATCTGGGGCTGCACTGAAATGTGTGTTAAGCACTCGCACAGGATTTATGGGAGTTGCTGACGTCCTTCTTGTGAGGAAAACATTGCAGTTTCTCTTTTTAACGCTGCTCCTTGTCTTCATTTGCCAGCTGTTTCTTATATTATCCGTGGCTTTCCACCTTAATGTGCTGAGTATAAACCTTGAATATTTTTTTCTCCTGGAAAATCATAGTAGGCTTCTCAACTTAATGCAGCAAACCACAAACAGCCCAAGAATCTGATCTGGCAAAAGACTCACTAAAATTAAGACAAACCCATTTCTCTGGAGGAGCCTTTTTGAAACAATGTGAGTTTTACAGCAGAAATTCCTGTGGCAGGTGATCCAGGGCACTGTGAAAGCACAGCCTGAGAGGCTGGGGTGCTTCCTGACCACTCTGCTCAGCAGCTCACCCCCATCCTGCAGCAAAAAATGGACTTGGGATGTTCTGAAGGAGAACCCTCAACTTGATTCCTCTGCCTCATATCCAGCCCATTATTTTCCTATAAAGATGTGTCATGGTGTCAGGAAGACAACAGGATTTTCTCCCTGATTTCCTTGGTACACTGAAAGGTGAATAACCTGAAATATCCTTGAATTTCACTCAAAAAAGTGTTTTCTGGTTTTGTTTGAGTTTTGTTTGAGCTTCTCCCTGCCCAGCATTGTGGTTCTGAAAGGAAAAATTCAAAGCAAAAGACAAACAAGTAAAGAAGAGATAATTGTGAAAAAATAGAAGTTCTTTGCTAAGTGTCAGAATATCAAATGTGTAATCAGAGGTGGGGTAAGGATGAAAAGAGAGAATCTGTTTGAATCCTTCAGCTGCACCCAGGGGTGCTCTGCCTGAGCCCTGATTTATATCCTGCACTTAGTGCATGTGTGCATAAGTGCCCAAGGGGTAAGAATTGAAAAATGTTAGTAAAGCACAGAACAGACCTTTGGTGATCACAGCATTTCATAGAACTTTGCAGATTTTACCACCTCAGAATGTCTTAAATTAGTTAAGAATGTTTAATCTGTTAATTTATTTTTTTTTTTTTTTTTACTGAACATTTGAAAATCTGGGTTTTGCGGCCTTCCTTCTCCTTGAGGAATGCTGAAAAACTTGTAGAAGTTCTTCTCTGGATTCATAGCAATTGAACATGAATAAATTAGAGACTCCTGAACTCTACACAGACAACTTAGTTCGTTGTTTGTGTTAATCCCTTCTTTCTATGGCTTAAGTATTTTATTTCTAGTAGAAGTTAGAAAATATTTTAAAATAGAGTGAAAACATTTGCCTGAGGGTCAGGGGCTGCCAGTCTTTTTGTTGGAGCCCAATTATGTGGAAGTTGTGCTTTCAGATGAGTTTAAAATTAGGTTTTAACAAAGGAACTCAAGCTGGCAAGAGGAACGTAAGACAGCTCCTATTAATGACACCACCCTTACCCTCCGAAATAAACTTATTTATCCAATTGTTTTTTGAGTTTATTTCCCATGAAACTTTGTATTCTTAAAGCCCAAGGAATTTCAAGTCAGCTTCAGTTTTAATGGAACTGCTTGTGAAGAGGAGCAGGAGGATGTTGGGTGATGTTTTGCCCAACAAAGACAGTCTGTGTCAGAAAATTGTGTCCCAACTCCTTGTTCCTCTCAGAGAGGTTTGTAAGGAGCATCCTGACAGGGATTCTGCAGGTCAGAGCACTCCGGTGGATTTACACAGAATGGTTTTACTTTGGGACTTGCTGGAGCTTGTTGACAAAACTGCTGAATGATGCTCTGAAGAGGGGCTTAGGCAGGCTCTGGGCACGCTGAGGATTTGCTTCTGGGCTGCTGAGATAAGAGGTAGCCTGGAGCCCCTATTTAGAGGGAGCAAAAGGTGTTCCCTTGTGCAAATGCGCTCTCAAGCCTGTTTGGTTTTCTCTTGAGATTTGAATAAATCAGGCTAACTCAAATTTCAGACAATGGCAAATAGCTTATTTATTTGCTGTTGGAAAGTGCAGATGTGTAAAAAACAGATGAAGGAGCTTGGTGGGGAGATTTAAGTCGGATTTTCTAGCCCGAATAAGTGAGGTGCACACCGTCCAAAACCTGCCCATAATTTATGTAATTCAGAGTCCACTTCAGACCCATCGTCCTTTCTGATTCCAGCAGAACAGAAACATTAGTGACTTTTCTTTCCTTGAGCAAAAAAATTCAAGTGCTTCTGTAAATGGTTGTGATAACAGAGCAAGAGGGATTCTGGTGGAGCTGGAAGGCTACTTGTGCTCAGTGTTGATAAAACCCCAGTGAATTGGGAAACAAAGGGTCAGCTAGAGGGCCAGGGAAAATAGAAGTCTGAAAACCAGTGATTAGGGGGTAATCTGCTATTTAAAACCCCTGGGCTCATTTTCCAAACCTCACATTTACCTGGGTGTTTGTAGGCAGAATGCAGGAAAAAGCAGGAAGAGTGGCAGGGGTTGATTGCCACCACCAAGGCGACAAAAAGTTTCTGAGTTACAAGAACTCTGTTTTTTGTGCTTTTCTCCAAGTTAGGCGGGTGCAGAAGAATTGCAAAAATATTCCATTATTGTTTTACTGTTCACGCGTGAGATTTGGGGTGAGGCATTCCTTGGGTACAGGATGAAGCCTCCAGTTGCAGAAGCTCCTTTCCCAACACTGCCCACTGCACGGAAGTGAAATCCAGCCCTGCAGCCCCTGAAACTTCAGTGACAAAATGCCTTTGGGATGTCCCAGCTGGGGCTCAGCTTTTAAAGAGTGTTGCCATCACTGAGGGGAAACAAAAGTGTGTGGAAGAGAAATAATCAGAGTGATCCTCTGCAAGCAGCTTGATAAAACTGCTCAAATTAAAGCTGTGACCAAATTTACCTAGGCAATTTGAACTGCTAATGAAGAGTTAGGTTTAATTATTTTTTTTAAGTAAAGGGCTTTATTTGCTTTGAAAAAAATACTTAAGAGGCAGAGGTGTGAAATCAGCCCTCAGCTTTTTTTTATAAACGCAGATCACACTTCTGTGAAAGAATGCAACTGGTAGTGACAGACTGAGGTATTTAGAAAACTTCTGTTATCAGGGCTGAAAAGCAAAGTGGGAGTGTGTGGTTCCATGAAGAATTGTTTCTGTTTGTTGGCTAACAAGGCTGAGAGGAGGGTAAAGATTTCAGAGCCACCAACATCTCTTTGGTGAGATCTGCATCACTTCAGGCACGTGTGGCTGAGTGGAACATTGAGGGTGAGGCTGCAGGGCTCAATTTCCCCGGTTAATAAGGAGCAAACAATGGAAATGTTTCACAGTGATGAGCAAAAGTGTCTTGGTCAGGTGCTGAGGAGAACTTTGTGGGCAGGATTTGTAAGTACCTGAATGCGTTTTTGCAGATAAGGGAAGTGTTACTGGAGCAAAAGCCTGGGAGTGAAAGGCTGTAATTTATGGCGTGCAGGAGCAGGAATTTGTCGTCTGTGTAAGTCCATTTTAGTGTAGCCACATCCTTTTTAGAATGATTTATCACCCCCTGTACTGAATCTCTGCTGATGCTGGTGGAGATCCATGGACAGCACACAGAAACACACTGCTCCTTCACAAGGAAAATCATGGGCTTGCTCCTGACCCAAAGAATGGTCTAAAATGTGTTTTAATCCTGGTTATCTGCACTGGCAGATTGGCCTGAGCGTAACTGATCTGCTCTGTTTGGAGCTGAAAGCAGGTGATAGGGAATGTCAGACCCCAGACATGTCCTACTAATACCCTCTAAAAGAGAAGGCACTCAATCTACAAGAAGGGTCTTGTAGAGAGGTAAATTTCAGTTAAATGTTCTTGATTTAATTAAAGAATCAAGATAGAGCAAGACTTTTAAAATAGTGATGCTTTCAAATTGCATCTGTTACCTCAAAAAATCATGGAGTAATGGCAGAGCTCAAAGTTTCAGGGAGGAGTTCTGACTATTTAGCAAGGGGAAATAAAAGAAAGTTTTACTGGCAAAAAAAAAAGGGTTCTTGTGGAGGTATAAAATATATTTATTGATCAGATAGAAAATTATTTATATACATAAGCTGCAGTCAGATCAACTGAAATACAGCTGAAAATTCTGACAGGGAAAAAGATCTCTGTAGCTTCTGTTGCACACTATATTTAGGGAGTGCAGGAGATAGATGGGTTTTTTTCTTTATATTTCTATGTTTACATATAAATTCATCAATGTGCTCACATTTTGGGGCAGCAGGTAAATTCAGAGAGGACTCCTCAAATCAAAAAACAACTGGAGGCAGAAACAAACCCAGCAAAAGCAAAGGCCTGGATCCCCTGATGAGATCCACACGGGCTGACTCCTGAATTCCCAGGGAATTTTCTGCCATTGATTGTTTGCCAAGGTCAAAGCCAAGGTGGTCACTAAACCTGTGGGCATAAATCAAATGTTCGAGCATACAAATTTTAGTTGGAGTCACATCCCTTAAAACTATGATTTAAAGAATTGCCTGCACAGCTGGGCTGGAGATGGGATTTCCAGCTCTTTCTCTCCCAAGGTTGGTTCCTGGGTTAAAGAGAAAACCTGACAGGAAGTGAAGCCAAAATTCATGTTATTGCTATGTATATTCTCCTATTTTGTCTTGGGGAAACAAAATATTCTATATAAACTCCCTAATTTACCGCATCTTGTTCATTTTTACTGGCAGAAATCTGTTCAATAAATACTGTATGTAAATCAATACCTCCTAATGGTATGAGAGAGCAGCAGGGAACTGAGATTCCTTTCAGAAGGCAGAAACCTCCTCATTTCATGTCTGGGGAAAGCCTGCAAAAGTCAACAGTTGGTTTTGTTGGAGGGCATTTGCTTTATTCCGAGCTGACTCCTCACATGGCTTTGCCATCCCTGCTGCTCCTCAGCACAGTTGTGTCACTTGCAGGAACAGAGAGGAATTTTATAAAAGGGAAAATCAGCAAAGCTTTGTTTATAACCTATAACTGTCAAAGCAGTGGGCTTGGGTTCCCTAAAAATAACACACACCCTCCAAACAGCAGGAAAAATGAGAATTTTCTTATTGAGGAGCGGGAGAGTGGAAATGCAGAGCAGTAGGAACTATGGGAAGATGTGAATATATTGAGACAATAACAAATGATATAAAATTTGTTTGGATGGTTTAATTTTGTGGGTTTTTAGTCTGTAGTTTTGTTGGTTTGCTTGTTTTTCTTTTTAAAAATTATTTTCTAATGGAACATTCCCGTAAATGATAATGATGTGTAGAGTAAAATACGAGGAGACAAATAAAAGTTTTTGTCACCTTATGTTAACATAAAAAAAAAAATCCAGCTGGACATCACTCTGCTGCACCTGTGTGTGTTCAGGCTGCTTTTTTGCTATACTTTGATTAAATACCTCCAAAGATGTCCAAAATATAAATCAGCCCACAAACACAAATGTGTGATGTCATACACCTTAAGCGTATCCTTTTAACCTGGTTTCTGGGGGGGATTTTGATCCACATCATCTGAACTCTGGAATTCTTTTTGGCCCTTAAATATTCAATTCTTTAAAATGAAAATAGGGCAGGACTCAATAGGTGGAAGTTCATAAAATCCACTGGCTGTGATGAAACTCATAAAAATGTAAGTTTGCAAGGCTGCATTCTGCAAGCAGAGCAGTGAGAATTCCCCTTTTTTCCTTTATTAGTTGTTTGTGATTGAAACATTCATGGAAACAGGTGATTCTTCTGTGTTCACTTTTTCCTTTCTTCAGATCTATTTCACTGCATAAGAGCAAAGGAGTGAGAGAGGTTGAGGGAACTAAAGTTATAAATATTTAGAGAACACTGAACAGACTTCTGATATTATGGAAATTTTACTTTGGCATGATTTTGTTAGCATGTAAATGATAAAAGTCTTGCTGTATTTATCCTGGTTTACTCAGGCCATTACTAATTATTTCTTAATTAGACAAATTCCCTAAAATTAAGCTACATTTATGAGTCTTGGTTTATTTTTGCTCTTCTGGTAGCTCATTAACAAGAGAAGTGATTTTAGTTCACGAATTTTCAGGAGATAATCTGCTGATATGAGTTCCTGTAAAACACCATATGTTTAGACTCACGTGATGGATCTTTTTGTTTTGAGGGGTTTTGAATTTTATTTTTTTTTTGGTAGAGACTAGAACAGGTCCCAGTAGCTGCTGGCAAAACTTCTGCAGGTGTGAGACTGGGAGGTTGCAAGGGCAGTCACTGGAATCCTGACCCTTTGAGATCACCCCATGAGGACATTATTTTTTTCCTCTGATTTTTATAACCTTCAAACCATTTTGCCCAGCCTTGTTTGTCTGCCAGGGCTGGGAAATTCTCTACTTCAACCTCCCCTCGAGTCCAACACTAGAACATAGAACAACATCAAACAGTCCAGTTTGTTGAAGGGTTTTTTTTGTTTTGAAGGCTTTGAGCAGGAAAGCTGGGGAAATATTGGAGAGGATGGTTTAGAGCCAGAAAACCTCCATCTGAAATGGTTCTGTGCATGGAAAGCCTGGAGAAATACCAATTATTTGTTCTCATTATGCCATTACCAAGTGGGATATGCTGTACCCTGCTCTGCAGCTGCAGTCTGAATTTGCAAAGCAGAGACAGTTCATCTTTGCAGAATTCTCCACAACCTCTGCTCTTGACATTGTTCTTAATATTTATTTTACACACTGGCAATTCAGATATCTGAATGTAAGGAATCGAAAATACCTATTATCTATTTAAGGCCCTGTTATTATATATATTTCTTAAGTGCATTATGTATCCATAAAACACAGGTGATCTATGTTCATATACAGAGTGCAGACTTTATTTGTGGAAGGAAACAAATAAAGCAATGTACTGCAGTTACATTCCTGTTAGATTTAGAAGATTTAATAGAGTTAAATAACAGGACTATGATTTGCTATTTAGAAATTACTAAGAGGCAGGAAAATCATGACAGTTTTAAACTACCAATTTTTCTTGCTGTCTAAAACAACGTGTAGAAAACTTCCATTTTTTTTTCCCTTGCTGCTAAGGAAACATAGTGGAGAGGACAAAACAGAAGTAAAGAAATTGTTCTAAAAATATCATATATTGCCTAAATGCCCCGAAGCTTTATTTATTTTGTATTTTCCCCTCTAAAGAGGACATTTGCTGTGGCAGAATTTGCTGTGTGCTTCTTTCCCAGTTCATGTGGACTCCTGGTTTCCCTGTGATCAATGTGATGTTCTCTCCCTCAGGGAGGGCCTGAGTTTCCAGAGGGATTCTCAGGTGAGAAGATTCCCAGAACCTGGAGCTTTTCCCTCAGAGAAAGTTGCAGTCCTCGTCCAGTCAAAAACCTGGAGCTTCCAACAGAGACTTGGAGAAAAACCAGCAATTTTGGTACCTGTTGGGCTGAATTCCTGGTACCTGTTGGGCTGAATTCCTGGTACTTGTTGGTTCCTGAATTCCAACCTTGGGGTGCTCCCACCTGTGCTGAACGTGCAGTGACGATGACCTGAAGGAAAGGTGGATGTGCTGTTCACAAACCCAGCAATGAAAGCACAACCTGTGATTTTTATGGCCTGTAAGGATTTGGTTCTCCAGACGCGTCACCCCCTTGTCTCCCAGCTTGGCAGGACACAGACGTGGCACTGCACAACTGGGAGATTCCAACTCATCTGTGCCCTTTAACTCCTCAACAGTGCCTGCATTCTGACAGGTCCCAAATTGCAAAATCAACAGTCACTCTTAATTCCCATGTCCTGAATCACCCAGGGACACAGATCTCCAGCTCCTGTTTGCAATCGATAGGTGCAAAGTGTTTATTAGAGAGGTGCTTTATTCTGAATGGGAATTAAATGGATGTGTTAGGACAGGAGGAATGGAAACAGAGGTCTGACAAAATTTGGAGATGAAATCTATAATTTTAAAGGACTGGAGGTGTTTGAGGATGTGCATTTAATTTCATTTCTTCCCCGGCAGCTTTGATCGATGCTGAGCTCACTTCCCCTGCCACGTGCTTTGAACTTGTAGATGCAAGAATATAAATAATTTCCCATGTCAGTTCCTCTCATCCACCCAGGCTGATCTATGGAAGGCGAGTTGTCTCCTAAATTCTTGTCAGTGGGATTAATGAATTGATTGGTTGAACTCAGAATTAAAATGGCAATTAAAGGCAAAATTGTATCTCTTAGGCTTCAAGTTATTTGGGAAAAGAGTAGCAGTCAGATTACAGGCTTTTGGCCAGGTTTGTGTTATGAATAAAAACTGTTTTCAATAACCTTTTCATTTTTTTTTTACTGTTAGTAAATCAATCTCTTCGATTATTAGCAATTACTCAACAAAAAAATGTAATTTTTTTTTATTTTTTTCAGCTTAAAAAGGAAATTCCATTGATTTTTTAAAATACTGAAGACATTATTCAGGGAACGTAATTACCAACAAATGCCATCAGTAGCATATAACGATTTTTTTTCCAATAGATTCAGCTCAAAGTATTTAAAATGACAATATGGGCATTGTGTATTAAATTGCAGTTAGTATTTACAGGTTATTGATAAATATTTTGCTGTAACAGACTCATGACATACTTCAGGCATGAACCTTTGCATTTGAGACTGAGCCAGCAGCTTCAACTTCCCTGCCATTTCCTTCCTTCCTTCCTTCCTTCCTTCTTTCCTTCCTTCCTTCCTTCCTTCCTTCCTTCCTTCCTTCCTTCCTTCCCTCCTTCCCTCCTTCCCTCCTTCCCTCCTTCTGAAATTCCTTCCTAAATTCCTAAATTCCTTCCTAAATTCCTAAATTCCTTCCTAAATTCCT